>CM040994.1:5308136-5352524 GCA_022985145.1 Pangasius djambal
ATATTTATGTATATAACTATTAATAGTTATGTTGTGGAATGTCTACAAATTAGAGTTAGCACTTACATTATAGCAATTACAAAGAGCTAAAAGCTATAAAACAGCTAAAGGTCATATGACCAAAAAAAAAAAAAAAAACACAGCTTGTCATGTTACTCAGAAAAATCGTAATGTGAAACATCATCTGTCCCGAAATTTTTTTAAGACAAATCAGATAAACTTAAAAAGTTACAGCTTTGCCTCTGACTGTTAGAAAGCGTTGACACTGGAGACAAAAATGTTAAATAAATGTCTCCTCACAGAAAACGTATAACCAAATACACACTTTTTAAATAGACAGTTATGCAAGTTGTTGCTAAAGAAACATTAACGTATTATATGAATGCATGCATTAATATAAACCTTGCTGCAGAATTAGACAACTGACTAACACCTTTTGATCAGTCAGACTCGTTCATTCAGCAGAGCTTAGAATCCACATGAACCACTTAGACGCTTTGAACATGAAGAACCCATGATACATCCACTCCAACTTGGTCTGCAATAGTCTAGTAAGGATGGAATTAAGATTTCGATAATAGACATGTTACATGTTAATAACAGTAAGCCTTTCTTATTCATGAGAACGTGCATGTTAATGTGTGTGTGTGCGTGGTTTGTGTAGTCTGGTTCTAGCTGGTTTTCTGCAACAGAACATAAATTTGCAAAGCCAATTTTCCCCATGCCCACTCCTCTCTCCTCTCCCACATGCTTCGTATTCTAATAAATGAATAGCAGCTTCCAGTAAATGAATAAGTGAGTTCTGCGCCTGGAGCGCCTCTTTCAGCATCCTCAGCCTGTGGGCCGGGGGGGGAAAAAAAAGGCTTTGTGGGGTAAATCAGACACACCCACACATTCATCCCCTTCACCCAATTACCAAGGACGCCTCCTCTGCTCAACCTCCACCCTCCCATCACCCCCTCTGAGCAGCGCTGTCTCCGAGTTCAAAGCGAAGCTGTGCTTAGTGCTTTCATGGGATCTTCAATTCAGTTCTACTCTCAAAAAAATACCCCAAACACTCGAAACAACAATGCATAACTTATCAGCCGCGCCAGACTGAGGACACTTCAGAGCAACAACAGAGGAGCTTCTTTCCCACGGTGCTGCATTATATCTGGACGTTTTATCTCATCACTGGTCTAAGTTGCATTCCTGTATACGTGTTTATTAAGCTCAATTCACTGTAAATTGTGACTGCTTAAATTTTAAAGGATGATAGCTCTTTAAAAGTTGAGAACTCATCTTTGTGACACAGTGGACTGATGATATTTCTGCCAAAAACCAATTGAACTCTGACTAGCATACCCACACAAGTCACCATTTCTGAGCTGCTTATTTTAAATGTTAGCATTTAGAAGCAGTTAAAATAGACGAAAATAAGAAAACAGACTGAAGGAAGAACTACTTTAGAATAAAACAAATGCTTTTTTCTAAACCAGCAGCCAGTTGCACCAGTAATTTGTTACACCTCTGGTTTATGTGAACAATAATACATAAACTGAAAAGGCACCCCTGAATAGAATAGTGCACCTCTCACTTCCTATGCAACATTTCTTTTTACAGTTTTCACCCACTTTTACCCCATGTTTCTCCCATCTATTTCTCAAATTACCCCAAACTTTTACCCAATTTTACCCTATTGTACCCCAAATTTTTAACCAAATTAAAACCCAATTACAACCATTTATTAGCTGCATATTTTAAATGATATCATTTAAAGCAGTTACTACTTCAAAATCAGTACAGTTGCAAGAAATAGACAAAAGTCAGAAAATGAAATTACGTTAGGCAGAAACAACTACGAAAGGCTACAGTGTAAAAGGTGTATACAACCCCTGATGAGACCAAGGTAGAACTTTTTGGGCATAATTCTAGAAGATATTTTCAGTCCAAAAATGTACAGTTTATCACCCATAGAGCACCATATCTACAGTGAAACATGGTGGTGGCAGCATCATGCTATGGGGCTGCTGCTCTTCAGGTGGGACTGGGGCTCTAGTCAAGATAGAGGGAATCATGGGTTGCTCCAAATACCTATCTATTTTGGCACAAAACCTGCAGGCCTCTGTTAGATAGCTAAAGAAACATTTTATCTTTCAGCACCATGAAAACCCAAAGCACAAATCCAAGCCAACAAAGGAATGGCTTCAGAAGATGATCAACATTTAGGAATGCCCCAGTCAGAGCCCATGTCTAAATGCTATTGAAAACCTGTGGAATGACTTGAAGAGGGCTGTGTGCAGGAGATCCCCTCACAATCTGATTGATATGAAGCATTTCTGCAAGAAAGAGTGGAATAAAATTGCCAAATCACGATTTGCTACATTGGTACACTCTTATCCAAAAAGACTAAGTGCTGTATTACAAGCAAATGGTGCTGTTTTTCTTTTTTTGCTTTCATATTTTTACATCACAAAAACCTGTGATTTTTTGGAGGGATGTGTAGAATTTTTATATCCACTGTACTTTAAGATACAACGATTCTATTTTCTAAACCAATAGGCAGTTGCACCAGTAAGTTATTATCGCTTTGGTTTATGTGCAAAATAACACAAAAATCAATTTAACCCTTGGATCTGATTTATGTATTTATGTATTTATTTATTTATTTATTTACTTACTTACTTACTAACTACGTTCTCTAAAATGTAACCAATTTTTCTCCCAATGTTTTATTTTCTTTTTACATAATTTTACAAATTTTTCTTTCAGTTTTAACTATTTTACAGCCAATTTGTACAAAACAAATAGTTTTGCAAATAAAAGCAACACAAAACATATTACAAACACAGATATATTACACTGATAATACTGCATATTACTTTTTTAAGAAGGCTGTTTTATGGCTAGTAAGTTTCACGTTATAACTTAAAGCTGCATTAAAATATTACTCGGTGCAACCATTTGAATTTTTAATTATATATAAGCTCATTTACATTTGCATTTACATAAGGCTATAATCAAACTGTTTTATTTGGCTGCAAGAATCCAATTTCCTACGTATAAGTAACACCACTACCAATTCATTCGCAAGGTCTGTTGTCAACATTGAGTACATGTAGTATTTTAGGACAAAACGAAAAACATTTTTTAACAAATTAATAAAAAAAGAAATACTGAATGTGCACTGACTAGCATAAGTGCTCTCTCAGCACTACAACGCTGAGTTGATTATTTTAAAGGTCAACAGTCAGAAGCAGTCATTTTGTTGAAGTCTCTAAGAATTGGCCCTGAGACAGCAAGCAAGCAAGAAATTGAAGGGTAGAGAATTATTGTCATCATGTTCAAGAGTTTAAGAGTCATCCTCTCCAACAGTGATGAATCCGCTGTTGTTTAAAAGCCATTATATAAGAAAGAGAGGGGAAGTGTCTGAAATTAAGCCACTGTTAACTGCCCTTTCCAAACGTGTGGTTATTACAGTGATTGCCTCCGACCTCTGAAGTATCTATTGGATACGTTTCACTGTCTATATTGGGGTCAGAGCCAAATGATCCTGAGTGATTTCAATCCCGGTCTATATCCTCTTCATCGTCTTCATCCTCAGCCTGGTCTTCCTGACACTGCTGTATTATTTGGTGACAGGCCAGGTAGAGTAATAACCACAATAATGACACAGTCTAATTATCTCTTTCACTCTCCTGGCAACACACGCCATTCCTCTGCCTTTCTCCTCACATCCCATTCTTTACATCTGACATAAATTGCTGACTCAACAAAATTCACCTGAAGCCCCTCACTCGTCTCCTCACCACTTCTGGCCGAGAACAGTAACTCATATACATGCACAGACACAGACACACACATACACACACACACAGTCCTGAAAATTTCAAATTAAGGTGTCACCATGCATCACAGAGCTCTCGGAGAGCCAGACTCCCACACAAACAACGCCACACTTTATCAGGGAAGCACCACTCTGTGAAGGGCGGCCAATGGGTCTGAGCCAGAGAGATGGAGAAAGAGAGAGATGGGAGGCAGGGGGGTGGTAGTGGCACAGGCAGGCCTCGGGTGGTGTAGGCGGTGACGAAACAGAGTCTAAGTACGGTAATTTAATACTAACAATAAATAAGTAAGCAATAAAACACTTGGGGCCGTGCTATTATAAGAAAAAAAAAGTTGTCATGTTACCAAGAAACCGGAAAGTGCAATGTCATGAAGGCTTTCCGTCATGAAGAAAACTTACTGACAATACACTGACAAAGTTACAAAGCACTGACACTGAAGACTCCTTATATCTCCTCACAGAAAACTGCACCATATCTCCAATTTTTCCTTGTTATGTAACATATTTTAATCAGTTATAAGTTATAATCAGTTATAAGCCTTAACTTATGTAGAGTGTCCACCATAGTCTCTGTGAATGAGTTGTTACTATAGAAACAATTATGTATTAGAAGGAGCCCATTAATATTAAACCTGTCATTGAATTACAGCCAGAACTATTGTCAGAGCTGAAGAGAAATTAGCCAACATCTTCTGACCAATCAGTTTCAAGAACTCAACAGAGCTGTACATTGTGGCAGTAGTGGCTCAGTGGTGAAGGCACTGCCAAAGAGACAATGTTGGCCCATGGTCCTTGATTACTTGGATTGAATCCTCCCGGGATTTTGATTCACGTGGCCGACAAAAGAATAAATGTACATGTAAATAACAGTGGGAAAATGATGAACATCAATGGAGCTTGTAAAGTTGCCACCACAGGCCCAAATTTGCATCATAGAACCAACCGATACTAAAGCGCCTTTCAGCATGTCAGATTTTGTGGGAAGACAACCATTTTGGCTATGATGCAAATTATATTACACAGACATGAATGCAAAAAAATGTAATGTTTTTTTTTATTTAAAATTTCAAACACACAAAGGCAAGCAAGTCTCCTCTACCAAATTCTTTTACATGGATTTATTTCATTTTCCTTTTAAGACAATGATGCAAAGTCTGAAAATGTTTAAACCAGTTTCTTAAAATGCAAATGATTCTTTTACTTGTACACTTAGTAGTCATTAGAAAGGGGTGATTATCAAAAATAAGGACAGAAAGCAAAGAGGAAGAAGTTTGTCTTGCACACTGTATGTTGGAATAGTACCCCAGCTCAGAAGGAAGTTGGGACCCTGGGATCAGTTGGGGGTTATGGGTCTTGCCTAAGGGCCTAACAGTCATCTTTCACAATCACCACACTACAATAGTGGTAGCTCAGTGGTTAAGGTTCTGAACCCTGTGCATTTCAGTCTGCCACTGTTGGACCCTTAGGCAAGACTCTTAACCCTCAACTGCCCCTGGGACGCTGTAACATCGTTGACCCTGCACTCCATCCTGAACTTCCTTCTGAACTGGATTATTGGAGTTCCAACATGCTCTGCGAAATCTAAGAAGAACTGTCTGGTTTCTACGATTGTCTTTGGTGGTCACCTCTTTTTTTTTTCCAACTGTCTATCACACAAATCCTAAATCCTTCTTCCGGGGGCCTCACAGAACCTCAGGCATAGAAAAAGGCATTGAAATAGCTCACTGAGGGGCTCCAAGGTTAAATCCAGCCTTGCGCTACGTCAAGAGTGAGTGAAAGATACACATGAGATTGGGTTGGTGTGGCTTTAGGAGAGATGCTAACTGACACTTTAAATCTGTGAAGGTACATCTTTGGAATTCCACCTCATTTTATCTCAATCTGACTAATTAAGATCATTTTCTTGAGACAGGAATCAGCCTCACAGTGGATACTGATTCTGTGCAGCTGTTTCAAAGTAAAATTGGAACTAATCATAATACCTAGAAATTAGCAAACAACCACCACCACGCTAAAATAAGTGTCAGCACTTACAAGCACTTTCCACTTTCCAGGGGGACACTATCCCTGGTTAGCTTCAATTTATCTCCACAGAATAGTAATCAACTTGTCAACAATAATAACAATAAACTTGAATAATCATGATGATTCATGTCTGCAGGGTTTCTAGGCTTACTCTCCATAATATAGTGAGGAGCTTGACGATCCCAGAGAGCCACCAAGCAGAGCCTGTGCAATGCCTAATTGAGAAGAGCGAGCTGAGGTGATTTGGACACCTTATAAGGATGTCCACTGGTTGGATCCCCATAGAGCTGAAATCTGTGGCTGGGGATAGGGGAGTCTGGACTGACCTTTTCAGTCTGTTGCCAAGGTGACCTCCCCAAAAAGTATAAGGAATGAATGTTTCTTTAAACTTTGAAAAAAAAAAAGTGCCTCATTCACAACTTTTACAATCAAACAGTATTCAGATCCCATGTGTGTAATGATAATTTTGCTTAGAACTTAAAAGATATTTACCAATACATGAGCATGCCAGCAACCAGAAACTACACAATTCTGATCTATTCTGCTTTGGAGGGTGTTTGAAGAGTTTCAGGCTGATAAAGTTGATAATTTTCTTTGTCCACTGGAATGATGGACCAGATGGTTCCTGCAGAGTCCTAAATGCCTCCGATGAATAAGTACCACGTGGCTGCCTGCCAGGTTCTCCAGTGGGAGAATGAGGTAGACTGAAGGCCTTCGTTTTTTCCCCTTCCCAGCATGCTGCAGGGAGGCCTTTGTGCACGGTGTTCCAGCTCCAGATTGACACGCAAAACTCTCATTCACCAGCTGACAGGGGCCGAGACATGATGAACTTGCTCTGAAGAAAAGTGAGTATGCAACGCCACATTGCAAAACTCCATTAAAATGCAATAATTGAAGCTTGCTGTAACGGGGCCATTTTGTTCTGACCTTAGATACGATAATTGAGATTCCAGACACAGCGGTGCTCTGGTTAAGTGGTTTGCTGTAACAAGGGTGATTGAACCCCTGCCGGGCACATAACTGCATTTCATGATAATTGCTCATGGGTTGTTCGTTATGGTGAAAACTGGACTAACTGAACTAGTAAGCATGTCCCAATTTCAAAACCATGAGGAAGAATAATCACCTTGAAATCAGCTATTCTTTTTTTCCCACTCTGTTCATAAAACAATAGTGGTTTTAGTATGAGCAGGTTTACCGACACACAAATGTACGGAGAATGGAGACAAAATGATGACAGCTGCACTCACAGTGTAAGCTACGGTATGCTAAGCATTTTGTTTAATTTGTTTATACCACAGCATGCTCAATTCTGAGTGTTCAGAGGGTGAATGCTCAATTCTGAGTGTTCAGAGGGTGAATGCTCAATTCTGATTGTTCAGAGGGTGTTGATTAATCTTCTATAACAGACAATAGTTCCAGCTTCCAGGTTCATGCACTCATTCTAATATGGTATCATTTCTATGTATGGCAGACAGCCAACATAAGTGGATTAAAAAAAAAAAAAAACATGTAATCATTGATATGGTGAGGTTTTCTATTAGGGCAGGTTTATTTATAACATTTTTGGAAGCAGTTTGCAATGTTGGTGCGTTGTTTTTTTTTTTCTTGTTACCTTTTTCAAGTAACCCCAAGCCACCTTGAAGCTAAAACTAGCTAAACGGAGCCAATCTCAGATCCATCAGTAGTGCGGCTCTATGATGAACGTGCCTGTCAGATGGACTGCTACGGCCTTGACTTGCTCTGAGAAATGTCACACGCACAACCTTGTCCTACAAAACTACTTCTCAGAACTAGATTAGAAACTGTTTATGGAAATGCTTACATAACTCTTTGAGATGCTTGCTGCAAAGTTTGTTCTGTTTAAAGTTGGTGACTTTTTAAATTATGGGCAAACTTTTAAAAAAAAAAAAAAAAAAAAAAATCGGGTATTTCACACAACAATGGTCACATTCCACTAGCAAAATGAAATTAGAATAGCCATTACAGCCATTCGAAATAGCACCAAATGCACTTTCTAAAGGAACTGCCCCAGGAAAGCGAGCACAAATGCATTCTGACTGATGTTAATAAAGCAGTGTCTTAGAGGCTCGTAATGCATATAAAACCACTCAAAACTTCAGAACATTAGCATATTAAACCCATAGTATTGTTAATAATCAAAGCAGCAGGTATCACTAAGGGATAAGGGCACTAGGGATAGATGAAATTTCCTTCTCCAGCTTGGGGATGAAAAAGATTAATACACACTAGTCATAAAGATGAAGTGTGGCTGAGAATATTACACCTTCACACCATTTATTTTTCTATATTAACCACGCTGCGACGTTAGAGGTCACTGTACTAAATGTGCACGTACTATACATACCCAAAATCAATACCAAGGTAAACTATAGCCACGTGAGACAGTGCAAGCTACACACTGTTCCTCCTGAGACCATAAAAAAGGTTTATGGCATATTTTTCTTCTTCTGTGATCTGAAAAGGGAAGAGGATTGTAGTATGTGTGATCCTGGTCTTTGGTTTCTCTCTTTGCTGTGTTTAGGTGGAAGAAGAACACAGAGAGCTGGAGCATTTTTATTGATTTCTCTCCTTTCATCTTTCACCTGGTCACAGTGGAAACTCAGCTCAAAAAAAAAACTTCCCTTTCTGAACTTTTCCTACGACTGCTTTTTTTCTTTTTAGCACTTTGTGTGTGTGAGATGCTGGAAAGAATTGGTAGCGGAATTCCTCGCCACTCTTCTTGAGCTTCAAGTCCATGTTTCAGGTGTATGTAGCATGCAGTGCAATTTTCCAAATTAATAATTGTTATTAATATCCTCATGTCTAAATTCTCTCTAGAGGTAGTGCTGGTGTAACGATGCAACCACCACCAAGACTCATGTTGCAGTGCAACAGTCCATGTTCTTAATCCTCCATTCAGTTCTGACCCTCCAACACAATATTGTTCTATTCAAGATACACTGGCAAGCAAAAGTTTTTGAACCCTTTTAATTTTGTTTTTTGACCAAACAAAATGATATAGCAATAAAATGTTTGTGGATCTTATTAACTGATTGCTCTCGGATCCTAATGAACCACTAAATGAGTGCTTTATTAAAAGTAGGCGCGCTTCTATTTTAAACCCATTAAACCATATTAAAATATATATTTGACTCAAAGAAAGTGCTAATATTGTGCTACATGTGCCTAAGTAGAGTGATAAAGATCCTAGCCTTTATTCGATTAGATTCGATTAGATCTAGATTGTTCCATCTTTTATGAAAACAGAGTACACATCTTAAACAGAGAATACAGCATGTAGTATAGCCGACTATACTTCTAGTTCGGCTCTGTTCGTAGTGAAATGGACTGCAGTGCCCTTTTCTAATATTTGGTTCCATGAATATTTCATTTCTAGACTTTCTATGAGTAGAAACAAGTTTCTTAGTAGCGGAGTAACTATGCAAGAAGGAAAAAAAAAATAAACAAATGTAGTAACTATTAATATTGCATTGTATTTCGTTATTAATGAATGAACATGATAAAGAATTAGTTGTACACATTATAAATAGTCAAATGTGGGCCATGCATCACTGTGTGTAGGTTTGTGTGAAATGTTCTATTTCAGGGGCTGCTCCTCTCTGACAACTCGTGTAACACACACTTACACCAATTCTGGTCTGTTTAGTAGCATTTTACAGTACCCTCTGCATGTGTGTGTGTGTGTGTGTGTGTGTGTGTGTGTGTGTGTGTGCGCGCATTTGTGTGCTCAAGGGAGAAAATGAGAGAGAACACTGTTTATTATTCATACAGCCTGCTCCATCAGCTGTCAGTGAGGCAGAGACCCCGGGCACCATCACCGTCACCGTGACAAGGCATCAGAGGGACGATTCTGGCACAGAGGCCACAACATCACAGCCTCCGCTCGCCACTAAGGTTAAAGGGCATCAACACTGGTGTCAGCACGGAATTCGCTAACTTTGTTTCTGACAGCTAAAAATTTCACAAATTCACATGGGTCCCAGCAGCGGATCTTCCTCCAGCTGCTTTCTCTTAAATTAGGATTCAGGCTTGGATGATGTTTTTCTTGAACTGCACTGCAGCCCGAAGATCATCCATGCTAGTGGAAATGTCCCATTAATGAACACACTACTGTGTAACGCTGCATGAGGAAACTCATTTGCTGGTCACAAAGCAGAGAGTTACGAAACCATTAGTGTAATTAATTAGTTAATTAGTTATTAATAGTCTAATAAACTGGCGACAGGCTGCATATGTAAGGAATAAAGCACACAGAGATGTGCTGTTCTAGGAAAACAGTCAGTGATGGTGTGGTGTGATGTGGCGTAAAAAGCTGCTACTTTTACCACCCACTTCCCAAAGTGTTTTATTCCTCTTATACCGCAGTAATTTGTCAATGAGTACATTTGAAAAAATGTACTTTGTATCCGTTTACAGCTACGTTTAATGATGTGGAATGTCTGTGAAACAAGTTAGTTCCTGTTATCACTTACGGTACAACAGGTACAAACATTTGTTCCCACACCAGCTTGTTTTTCTCTCTCCTCCCTCGAAACTTAAAGCTACAGCTTTTACCTCTGATTGTTACAAAGCCCTGACACTGGAGACTCCTTCCAAACAAGTCCTGTACAATACACTTCAGAACGGAAAACTTCACCATATCAACAATTACATTTTTTTTTTTTAAAAATCGGTTTGTGTCGAGAGTCCACCATGTACGTCTCTGTGTAAGTTGTTACTATAGAAACAATTACATATTAGAACAAGCGCATTAAAATAACCCTTAGATTTGCATTGTAGCCAGAATTACTGTCAGATCTGCTGTTATAGAAAATTAATTGACACCTTCTAACCAATCAGAATGGAGAATTCAACAGCGCTATGATATACGTATACAACCACTCTCTCTTCCTGTTAGTGCTGTATAGTGACATAGCAGAAATATGTTTTGGGAATTTTTCATCTTATAAAGGTTTCTATTCACTTCACTTCACTGCATGGCTACTTTTACTCTCATAAATTTCCCCAGACAACTTCAAGCCTTAATCTCTCCTGCCTGTCCAGTTTAATTTCAGAAAAGAGAAAAAACAAAAGAAAATACAGATTGTCATCGAGTGTCATTTCTCATATCTCCAACAACTGATTAATTTCTGAAACCTGCACTGCAAAGATGACAAAACCAGCTTCATTTGGATTTTCCAGGTTAAGGGCTTTATGACAGAAAATCATTTTGATACTTAACAGAAAGCCATGAGAGAAAAAGACAAACTCCTCCCTGCACGTGGGTAAGGCAGAAGAGATTCATTTTTACCTTGTCAGAGAAAACACCACAGGGATGAACTGAGGAATGAAAGTTGTCATGTTGTCGGGAACGATGATTCATGTTTTTATTTCCACTCAGAAAACAGATCATTTTGTTAGACATGATGTATTTTAGCGTGAGGTTGACTGGTGAGGCTTAGCCTGTAAATTTCTTCCTGTTTTTTTTTTTCATACCTGATAAATTAAATGTGTCCATCTATATCAGGAAAGTATTTGGCCATATTTTATCAGACAAACTTTAGTTCTCCATATATATGTGTGTGTGTGTGTGTGTGTGTGTGTGTGTGTGTGTGTGTGTGTGTGTGTGATATTAAGCCATATGGAAAAACCCAAATGAACAGAAATGTGGAACTATTAAGATCCATTAGGAAACCATCAGAAGCTATTTATTTATTTATTTAAGTCCTTGACTTTCTGAAAAAACGTCTAGGCATGCATATAAAGTAGCAGACAGACAAGAAACGAGATCTGAATCTTCAAAATGGCTTTTGTTCTCACGGGTAAATTAAAAAGTATAATGTGCTTGTCTATTATTAATAATTTTATTACTATAACTATACATTCTTTGTCACAAACAAAATTGTAGATATTTTTAAAAGTTTTTTTTTTTTTTTGCATAAAACCTTTTGTTCATATTGGGCGTGTGCTATTATAGGAAAATAATCAACAATAGGGTGGTGGTGATGTGGCATGACTTTAAGCAGAGTTACTGCTACCACTGCAAAGTTGATTATTTTCCTATAACAGCATATTCTGAAGTGTTTTATTCTTTATTCAAATAATTATAATAAAAAATAAAAAATAAATCAAAAATTTAAAAAATATTTTTATATTTTATTTTTTTTAAATATTTTTTATATTATATTTTATTTTATATTTTAATATAAAAGTTTATTTTCATTAAAATATTTTTTATTAACAGTTAAATATTTTATTAAAACTGTTAAACAAATCCTCACAGAAACTTTGTCGACAATTACACACGTTTGAAACCCTTTATGTGGAGAAACCCTGCACGAGATGGTTACTATATAAACGTTCATTTATTAGAACGTTAATGAATGAACCTTGAACGTATAAACTATTAGCATTAACGTATAAACCTTGCAGCCAGAACTACTGTCAGAGCTGCTTTTATAGAAAATTAATCACCTTCTGACCAGATTTGAGCATTCAGATGTGCTGTGGTATAACCGACTTGTATTTTAAAAAGATCTTGTACTTAAAGCACTTCCGATACTTAAGTACAATTTGAGAGTAGTTCTCTAACTGGTCCTAGAAAGGTGCCAATACTTTTACTTAATATAACTACTGAACATTTTACACAACACTAATAGGCGTGTATGTCTGCATGCACCTGCAAGTGCATATCAGTATGTTTATTTTTATTAATGTAGATGTGTGTGTGTGTGTGTGTGTGTGTGTGTGTGTGTGTGTGTGTGTGTAGCCTGGCAGCTTCAAAGAAGAGCACTAAAGCTCTAGTAATACGTCTCCTGGGCTCACAGCAGGAGAAAACTCCAGGTATCTTCCTACAGAGCCAGGTGGAGAGTGCGAAAGAGACTACAGGCACAGCTGGGTGAGGCTTTCTGCTCTAACTTAAACACCTTCACAGACTGAGGCTTAGCATAGTGTGTGTGTGTGTGTGTGTGTGTGTGTGTGTGTGTCTGCAGCAGACAGGTAGCCTATTTCTCACTGTGACAATGAAATACAGGGAATAAACTAAACCAGATGCTTCAAAGTGCCACATTCAGGAACGAGTTGTGTTTCACGTATATACCTTGGGTTTAACATATAAAGGCTAATTGCTTGCTTGATTTGTGGATTTTACATGTAATGGAATGATGGAATGCTTATTTGACAGCTTTTCCACTTTACAATCTTTACAGCGTCGTTAAATGCACATTGACCGCAGGAAGGAACAAAGTGCTGAGCAAACAAGCCTGTAATGTGAATTTCAATAGTTGAAATAGCTTGCACAGAATTACGAGACTGATGGTTTAAAATACTATAAAACCTCGCAGGCTGCATCATTCTACTTCTTGACTGTGAGAACCCTCAGTACTTAAACGCATTTAACCTTATTTATCAGTCAAACAGAAGTAATGGAAACTGTTTGCGTAGCCCAGCGTGCAGTCCAAAAAAAAAAAAGTCGTTCTCAAGCCTAGAGCAAGAAAATCTTTATTATATACATCTAATAATATTTATTTATTTAGCAATTCTGTAAAAAGAAAATACTCTTTTGCTCTAAATGACTGAATCTGATTGGCCAGAAGGTGTTGATTAATTTTCTATCTGTTAAACCATCTGTTAAATAAAAAAAAAAAAAAAACCACCACCACTTCAAAGCCATCAGAAACCAAAAGAAATCTGCAAACGTTCAGTTCTAATGCGCATTTGTTTCCATATTAACACCTTAAATAGGGACTTCAAAGGCAGGTGCTTCACAAAAACTTATGTGATCATTTATACGGTGACGTTTTCTGTGAGAAGACGTTTATTTTGATAAAACACAGTATTTTTTGTAAGGAGTCTCCAGTGCCAGTACTTTGTAACAGTCAGAGGTAAATCTGTAACTACACTTTCCGACACAGGGAAGGAATTTGCTCTTTGTGGTTTCTCTGTAACATATCAAGCTGCATTTTTTTGTCTTATTAACTTCTAGAGAGACGTTCCCCAACACTAAACATACCTATAAACTGATAAAAAGCATAAAATATCATTCTTTAAGTAATAAAAAAAATGCAGTTGTTGGCAAATTACTGTGGTATAAGAGGAATAAAGCACTTTGTGTTTCAATCCATTTATCACACAAGCTGGATATGATTAAGGTTAGTAAAGGAACCAAAAACCACAAGATGTTAATCTTTTCCCACGAACAGAATCAATTTGTCCTGATATTGATAAATATGGCTGTTAGCTGTGTTTGGCGCAAACGTCAAAAACATTAAAGATGCTCACAGCATGTAAAGACAAGATACACACCACAGCTAGACTTATGTGGTACACATAGACATCAAGGGAACTTTCCAGATTTGATTGTGTGGCCAGATAAGCATGAATGCAAAGCCTTCAAAGCTATTTGGCTTCATGTTTCCGTCTGTGGACACACAATCATTTGTGCAATGCAGGCCATTCAAACGTTTATCATCTTCCCACACACATCATTTCACTTCATTTATATTCAAATCCCGCTGCTCACCTCAACACGGTTTTTTTTTTTTCCTTGACTGTAATTATGATTTCTAAATAAATAAACATATAAATAATAAGCAGAAATTGCATGCATGTTCACATAGTGAAGTGTTGATACGGTGCTAATATCATCTATACAAATAAATTAATCTAGCCTTCAGAGGTAGGAGTTTAATAGTCCACCATTTTTCACCATTATATACCCCAAACTGACGGGCTGCTTCTTACGTTATTTGAGTTTTCAACCCCCGGCAGTTTGTTGGCTGTACAGCCTTCTACTGAGGTCCAAAAGAAAATTCACAAATTCACAAAAGATCACATGGCTGGAAAGTTTACCAAAAAAACAACAACAACAACAACAAAAAAAAGCAGCAATGACTAAACATTGGCATGCAAGAGCCATCTTGCCTCATCGAAAGACCTGCTAGCGTCTAAAGTGAGCAAGAAGGTCCCTTTTCTCTTCCTAACAAATCCCTTTCTTTACTATTTCCTCTCTTCCTTTTCAGAAATACAAACATACAACTTTCCAGTAAAAATAGTGAAGGTATAAAAAAAATATTGGCACATTAAGGATCTGAGGATTTGTCATTATAGCAAGCAAACCCCTCAAGTACTATAATCTGCATTTACTGGAATTCTGAGAAAGTAAATTTGCAAATAGTAGTTCAACACAGAGAGAACTTTATTATTATTCTGTAAGCTCACATACTGTTTAGTTTTATAATGATCTATATGAGTGTAACTTATTGAATTTCTTAATCTCATTAAATAACTGATGAATGATGATTAACTCAGCAGAGAGCTAATTTTGAGCTAAATTGAGCCTATTCACACCAGATAACAATCGCAATGTATCTGATAAGTTTTGATTGTTTTGGGGTATTCTCTAAGCTCTAAAATACAAAACAATCTAAGACAAAAGACAAATTTCATTGCAAAACATTGAACTAACTATATTAAAATACATTAGGACTTACTATACATGTTTCCTTGTGACCACAAAAACATGTCTTGCAAATCTGCTAACTGACCTTCAGTCATTGCTACACTGCTTATTAGCCAATGTTAGTCATTTTCTACATGGCTGAAGACTTTATAATGTGCCAGAACATTTTGTATGCTCAATTTTCATTACTCATCTACAGCTAAAAGATACCTTCTCCTCTGGCCTGCCACACTGAGGCTTCTGTAAATAGCAGCCCCCAAATGTGATGCAGAAATCGCAAGTCCGAATCCTGACAATGCCAAAGTCATGTGGCCAGGAGCCAAAGGAGTAAAACTGGCCCTGCTCTCTTTGTGGAAGGGATGGCATACTCACTCTCTGCTGTTAGTCACAGTGACAGTAAACAATTGTAGGCATGTCTTAGCTCATGTATGTGGAAGAGGGCAGATAGCGCTCTTCTCTGCGTGACTCAGAGGAAGCACGTTAGCGTTCCGTCCCCCTGGTTTTCTAGCGGTCATATGATAAGGGAGAGCTGGCTAATGGGAGGGAACTGGCAACCAATTGGGGACTGGAGATAGAACCAGGATGGGCACAAACCATTTATGGGTGCAAGAGAACACCCCAACTCCCCGAAAACCCACCACTAGTGCACAGACATAGGCCAACAGCAGAATTAAATAGTCTAACTTTTTACTAGATTTCTATCTTGACAAATCTAGCAATGACATCATTGAAATCCGAGTGGTAGTGCAGTGACCCTTCAGCCAGGTACTGTACAGTCTTTTAGCATTTTCTGCCTCCTTTTTAGTTTTCTCTAGCTGTCTTTCCTTTTCTCATTGCCTGATTTACATTTCTGCATCATCGTATTCCTATTATATTAGCACGCCTTACTAAACTAATGGGTTTAAGTCCACGGGGTGACACGTGATATAATTTGTTACCCTAGAGCAATGGGCTGTAACATCAGCCAATTAAAATGTTCAGCTATGGCTCCTGGTTGAAACAGGGCATTTTAATCACACATGCATTTACATTTATTTCACAAACTGCCTTTATAAAAATTTTATTTTAATCCCATTAGCAATGGCCCCCCCTTATGGTCTGGGCCCAGGTCCAGTTGCACACCCTGCGCCCAATGCTGTGCAAGCCCTGGATAGAACTTTTTCAAATATTACACCAAAATGTATTTTAAAAAATAACATTACAAAAGAACAAACTATCCCCCAGTGATGACTCATTCTGACCAAAACGCCAGATAATACTCAGCTCATGTTTTGTATCTTGGATATCCTTGAGCAAAGAAAGAAATACTACCACTGCTACTTAAAACTATTATTTATTTCTTATTGCACTACAGAAAAGTCTTTCCATACTCACAGCTGCTAAGACTTTAACACGTTTTCAGTATTAGCAACTTTCGTTTAGCTAAAGCACTCATAGATGGTGCCATGGCAAAGATAGAAACACACTCGAGGGGCCAAATATAGAAAGTAACAGAATGTGGTGCACTGCTTGGTTTTACTGTACCAGCCATATGTAACTCAGGCAGGAAAGACGCCTCCATAGCATAGGCTTCATATAATAATACATGGGGCCAGCCTATAAAGTCAATATAAATAACTAAATTAAAGATCTGGGTCATCAATCAGATGTAAACAATATACGAACGATCCACAGTGTTCCCAAGGATTTGACATTTCTCCCCGCCAGAGAACAAATAAATGTCTATTTTGAGAATGTGGCCACCAGTCTAGTCTGTAGCAAATCAATAAATCGTCACAGCAGACAGAAAATGAGATATGAGTGATATCAGTGAGGCAAGATCTGGATTCGCACACCACTGTATGCAGATCCAGTCCAAAACGTTCCAATACTTTGCTGCATGTTGATGAAAACAAGTCCATGAGGAAGATATTAAAGCTAATACACTCCTCCATGAAAATCTTTCTCTCTCTCTCTCTCCCCCTAATGAGGCATGTGACTGGCAGATGGATTACTAGGCGACTTTGTAATCCTTTAATTTCTCCGTTTAGGATAATCAATCGCGGCCCAATCTTCATTTTGCTAGCTTCAATCAGTGTAGAGCACAGCAAACTCTAGGGCTAATCCAAATACTTTCAGACCTGACTGTATATATATAAAATTAATCAACACCTTCTGACCAAGCAGATTTGAGAATTCAAAAGCGCTGTGGTATAAAGAAGGGACAACACATACACAGAAGGGGAAACCAAGGTTACACGTTATAAATACAACAACCAACTCTTTTTCATCCTCCCATCCAACCATTCCCAGCATTTAGAAAACATGGGGACCCATTGCGTCGTCCCTGATGGCTGTTTGAGATGGATCTGCTGCTTAAGTAGAGCGAAGGTTTTGGAGGAAGGTGTAATTAAAACTGGGCCTCAGGGCTTGAGACAGGTGCAGACTGCCAGGTTAGACTCATGAACACAACATCAGCATGCAAGTAGAAACAGAAATAAGTAAAACTGACTTTTACATTTGAAGAGGCTAGGTGCCCTCACAGCTAGTTGGAGCCGGAGCTTGGGTTACTGTCTGTTTGAAGTTTCTCATGTTATCCCCATTTTCTTGTGGGATCCACCGAGTTCTCTGGTTTCGTCCCAACTCCTAAAACCAAGCTGGTACGTGGATTGGCGACTCTAAATCACCCCTAAATGTGAATGAGTGTGTGAATGTGTGTCCGCTGTGACAGAATAGCGGCCGGTTCATAGTGTCTTCCTGCCTCGTAGCCAGTGTTCCTGGGACAGGAGCCGGACCAGGATTAAACACTTACTTGAAGATGAATAAACTATTTTTTACATCTGACACAAAGTAAATGCCTCTCTTGTTTATCTAATGCATCTCGGCTACAGATGCAAAGTGACAATAACGTATGCCGGTGATCAGTGTACCTCTACACTGAGGAAGACAGAGCACCGCAGATATTAGTCCCTCATAAAAAATTCACAGCGCTAATTTTTCCCCGAGATATTCTTTTCAAATTTGTTCTTCCTGAGACATAATGGAACAGCCTATCCCTGGCGAGAAGAACAAACAGTACCAAAGCTTCTGCTCAGGAAATGTTCACTTTTAACATGATTAGCCAGTGCAGACCTCAGATATCTCCAAAACTGAGTCATGAATTCAGCCTATGGTTTGAAAAAACACCTGTATATGAAGGTCAAGATGGAAAAAGAGCAAATGTCAAAACGCACTATCCTCACATTATCAGGATGAGGAAGACCAATTTTTTATTAGGCTTTCTCGTGGTATGACAGTTTTATTTCCAGGTATTCTTCGGAATATACTGCCATCTTAAAATTATCAGGGGAATCGCCAAGATGGTTTGGAAGAGTTACGTGTGCTCATTAAGTGATTTTTGACAGGAGCTACACGGGAGTTATAAAACATCCATATAGTTTGTGCTAGTATACACCTGAACCATCAGAAAACTCAGAGAAAATCAGCTGCAAGGAACCACATGGTAGCATTCATGTTTATATTCTGATCAATACTGACGTGTGCTCAATTTTATCACATTACGTCCTCATGCGATAAAATTCACTAGTAGTTCTACTGTCAAGAAGCAAATGGTGGACAAATAACCAGCAAATGTTTTTTCTGCTTTCTTCTCTGGATGATGCTTTTTTTGGAAAAGCACAATGCATCTACATAGATGCCATCACTGCTAACAAGGAATCAGAGCAGGCAAAAAACAAACAAACAAAAAAAAAAAACGAATTTTACCACAAAAACCTTAGTTTATGTATTTTTTCCAGACATGCACCAAGCAACTGTAAGAAACAATGGAGGCAAAAGCCAATTCTAGCACAGGAGATTGGACAAAAATGAGGTATATGAGGTATATTAGGTATATGTGTGGGGGGAAAAGTAACACACATCACATATATTTGCTATAGTAGGTTGGTGTTGCTACAACAGTTAGAAATAACTGCAGAGAGAAGTGCTAAATTAGCTAAAATTATTGTGGTTTAATACCAGTTACACCTGGGCCCCTTCCTTACTATTTTCTATTATTCTAGAACAATAATCAAGAGATTATCACTCTGAAATAACACATTACTCTGTAGGCTATGGTAGTCAACCATTTTAATTTCTGAGCTTCATGTGTCCCAATGGTTTGGTTTTATTGTATTTATTATTACTTTAACAGAACCAATAGATTTCACAAAATCGCTGTCCTGTTCATTATTTTCAGCTTTGGCAAATCTCAACATTTCTATGGTCCGATTATAGCATGTGGTTGAAAAGTGACATAGCTATACTAGGTTGTTCATGCACAAGGTCAAAATATTCAACAAATAATTGCTAATATCGAACATTTTTTACAAGTTGTACAAGTTTTATTTCTGTTTCCTGCCATGTTCTGACCTTAAAAGGATCTAGGAGCAACCTTAAAATTCTGGTAAGCAAGGATAACAGCAATCATGATTTTCACACTTTTCACAGCAAATGGGATAAATATTTAATAGCACATGTAACCACACATGAGGATATATCTCCAGTCAGGTTCGTTCACTGAAAACTCTCTAGTCAGGGTGCATTATGTCAATTCTTTGCTAACCAGCTTGTTAGCATTTGCACATCTTTTAGAGGTCGTACCCCACCAAAAAAAAAAAGAGACCCTAAAACAACAATTTGCTTGGTAACACAAAGACACAAATGCTGCCTTCGCCTCCTCAAGTCACTTGAGGTGAAAAAACCCTTAACCCTGTTGTGTTGGTGCATGCTGGGAAAATAGAGCTGCCAGGAGTGTCATTCTAATGAGCAATGCCCAACAAGGGGCCCAGTCCATGCAAGGCTCGGCTATACACAGAAATGTGCTGGATAATGAGGCTGTTTTCTGGCACTGGGCGCAGTAGGATGGGGTTGAAACACAGAAAGGAGAGAAGAAGAAAAAGCAAGGGGACAGAAGGTCCTTCTCATCGTTGTTTCTTCTCACAAGTGGGATCTTGTTTCTACTGTTGTAGAGAGGGAAGAGAGTGACGCTCTCTGGTAGAACCCATGTGACTTTACTTTTAAGTAAGTGGTAAGTCAGGCTGAGGAAGAACACATCAAATAAGAATTTCAAATTTAAGAACGTCTATAAAGTCTTGCCAGCAGTACCTTTGCTCAAAATAATAAAAGAAGGAACCCTATATAACCACAAGCCAATATGTCTGTAAATGGTTTTCTCATTGTATTAATGCCTAAAGTTACTGACTTCCAGAGACTGGTTTGTCTCATAAGTAGGATCTTGTTTCTGTTCTTGTAGTTGCTCTTTGGTGGTGCCAAAGTGGTTTTACTTTAAACTAAGCAGCAAGTCTGGCTCAGGAAGAACAAAGAGAATAAGTTATCTAAGAAAGTCAAGAAAGTCTAACCAGCAATCTTGTGGTGTAGCACCTAGGGATACACTGACACCGTTTTTTGTTTCTGACCGAATATGAGCACTAGTGTTTTTTTTTTTTTTTGGTACTCGGTGATATGATACCAAAATAAGTAACCTATAGGCCTGTGCAATATTGATTTTTTCCCTGCCTGTGATTTCCCATAACAAAAAAAAAAATGACACAGAAAATAAAACCTAAAGCCATGGAGTGACACTGCTGAGCATTATTAGGTTAAAACTCAGACATCAGCAAGACAGCAAGTTTCTGCTGTGGAATGGGCAATAGGTCATGAATTACAAAAACTCAGCTGGATTTTTTTTTTTTCGGTAATTGCAAAAAATCTTCAAGTGCTTTGCACCTAATATCTTACTTGCCTATTACCAATTTTCCAAAGTTCCAATCCAAACAAATTCAGATTGGAGCAAGGCAATTTTTCTTTGGCACGAGGCCTGACATTTTCTTCATGTAATTATTGCCACAACCACAGCAAATGCTTGAAAATGTCTCAACACTGTAATTAATAATAAATGCTAAACTAACTAAAAAAATAATTCAACAGCGTACAATCTCATGCATTCTTGCCATTTAAAAAAGTTAATTCAAGAGTTTAATGGCGAAGTTGCACAATCAGTAATATAATATAATCTTCACCTCACTGGACAGCATCACTGGACAGCAGGACAGGGTAAGATTGTGTAGGAAATCTTACAACATTATATCACATAAGCCTATAACATACTCACTCAGGGACATCACAGAACATTTCATTTAATTCTGTTTATTTTTCCCTGGTTTAAACGTTTAGATTAATGCACTATACAGTTGCTAGGAAACATCCACTTAAGCTAATGTTAACTAATTTGATTTTGCTAGCTACCTTAAATCGAGTAGGGCTGGTTTCTGCAGAACTGTAAGTAAAGTACAGATTATTGTTTTCATTGCTTCAGAATCCATTGTCGTCGAGGACCGATAGAGGTTGATTTTCAGGAACAACATACTGGGCAAATGCTCACTCACCTACCGTTGTCTGTAGACATTTTTTTCCCACCTAGCTACTGTTGGTTGCTGCTATGTTCTGCAAGTAATGAACTCGTTTTATATTCAGAATGTTTTATCGAGTTATTGGTATTGTTGCATCCCTACTTCCAATTCAACAAGGAAACCCAAGCAACCTACATATGCACCATCAATTGAGGTTGTAAATGGTCTTCACCTTGAATTAACGACTACAGATATTGAACTTCATTCCCAAGTGCCACTGCAGCAGTTATCAAGAGGTTAAGGTGTGAAATGCATCACTGATGTTCTCCTGAATGTGTTCTGACAGTAGCCTTTAAGAGCTCCTCTCCAGGAGGAGGAAGTGCCGTTCAAAATCAATTTGTCCTAAAGTGACTATCAGTGTATCTCTTCCTCCGTCTCTCTCTTGCTCTCTTTTAAACTCCAAGGGGTATGATCCAGCTCTCCATACAAGGTGAAGCTTTACTCACCAGTGTGCAGTCACGGGAATATCGTTTTTTTTTTTCTTTCATGGCTTATCACTCCTCAGCGTGGCTCCGCAATCAGAAGATACCCACGCATCAATGCTCAGCATGTATCTGGTTAAAGATCCAATACATTACACGTAGGACTGTCATCATGAAGATAGCAGGTGTGCTATCAGGAAGCTGAATGTTTCTGCTGAGTGGATTAAAGAAGCAAAACCTACCTAGTGCTTCTACAGTTGGTGTTACCAAGTACTGATGATGATTAAGTAATACCGCTTGCTTCACTGAGTTAATAATGCTCATATTCATGATGCTTAATTAACTTATGGTTGTTAATTTATTGAGATTTTCTTCTTTGTTTAAATTTTCTGACAACAAAATAAGGCGCATTTCTGGGACAATACGCACCAGCAGCGAGACTAGGAAAATAAAGGGTAGGCTACAGTCTTGCTGAGAAGAAGGAAAATGAATAGAGAGATAATATTACTGAGAATTTTAATAGGCTATTGCCAAATAGCTTGGGGAAGTTTGTGCTGCGTCAACTTGAAGTCCAAAAGTGTGGCGACCTGGGAAATCACTTCACGTGATGAAACTGTCATTTTCTACTGTACATAGTTCTGAAAACTGCATACTATCACGACGGCACATAGCTATCCAACTATTTGATCAAAGCGTGATATTCACTGTGTGAGGAAATCACACTTAGTTTGTAAGGATTTAGATGTCTTTAGAGAGACTGACTGTTTTTACCACCATTTGTTAAACTGGCTCCTTAAGATCTTTGCAGGATCCTTAGCAGGTTTTTTTTAGGATGTGCAAAACTGTTGAGAGTTGAAAATTTCATATGATTTTATCTAAAAAAAATATATATATATCAAAATCCTGTACCCCATGCAAGACGTACTTTACATCTGAATCAGGTGAATCCTTGTGAAAGCAACTGTTAACATCAGCACTTTGACATCCAGACCCAGAAACAAAACTCAAGAATACATTACACAAATGAAGGTCAACAGCTTGACAGGAACCCTGACGAGTCATTTCCAATTCTGTCCACATGGCTCAGCTTGGTCTCGCGTCCAATTCTTGTCTTTCACACATATGGTGGCTAATTAGCTCAACCACGCATACACAAAACTCATTACAATTACAATTTCATCTTAACATTACGTATAAAATACGTATAAATCACAGACGATCATGAGTTCGTGTGCATATACCCTACGGCCCCATACAAACCCTGAAAGAAGAAAACATATTGAAGAAAGAAAGCAGGGAAAGAATAAGCTCACAGGTTTTCAGCCTGTTTCCTTGCTCACACACCACCTGGCCCATTACTCTCCCCTGTGACGCTTCTGGGTTATGCAGCATTATTATCATCACAAGCTCGGTGATGACCCCCTTCCCCTATTAGCACTGTTCTCCCAAAAATATCACAAGCTCCTACACATTAATCAAAAACCTGAGGTCTACAGCACTGCAGCCTTAAACGACTGTACAGGATTTATGAGTATCTTTCTGAAAGGACGGCACAGTGATATTTGACACCAAACCTCTGTTCAAAGCTGGAAAGCTTGAATAAAGAGAATATCTGAGATTGTAGCCACTAGACCCAAACATTTATTAAGGCTGTGTCCAAATATCCAGATCCATTGTAAAAAAAAAAAAGAAAAATTTATTTGGCATTCAGAAAGGCTACAGCACATAAACCATTCTGCCTCTCATTTACTGTCTGGAATATATTCCATCAAACCTATTGGACCAGAATCAATGGCGGCACTGACAACATTCATGGATTTCAAGATTCAAGATTTGTCCTTGATAGGAAAATATTTAAACATATAGCTCATCCATGATGACTGCAAAGTAACTATCATCATCCCTGCAGTGCATTCAAAGATGAATTTGACCACAGCTCAGTTCAGGTTTTTTCTCAAATGACAGATAAGATTACAATCTGGATAAATGTAGTACCTAGTACCAATGAAATTAGCTTGGACTGGATTACCTTAGCATGTGCCACTGTATATATGAGTGGCAAAACCAACAGGAGGCATTTCACTTTCATGGTTCTGCACTACTTGTCACCTTAAAGAGACACTGCAAATCAATACAAAGTCCTTCTGACTGATCACCTTTACCCTATCATGAAACTTTTCTATTCTGATGGGTGTGGTCTCTTCCAGGATGACCGACCCTACCTCCAATCACAGGACACAAGGGCCACGCTGAATGATCTGATGAAGATGAAAATGATGTACAACATATGCTATGGCTTTTGCAATCACCAGATCTCAACCCAACTGAACACCTATGGAAGATTCCAGATTCCAGAGACGTGGCGATTCTGTGCCAACGTGAATTTAAGCTGTTATGTTGGCTCACGGTGGCTAAAAAACTTACTGGGTTGTTGGGTTTTTTTTTAATCCTACTGAAATAACTATTCAGGTACTCATTATGCACTTCATTCACATGGAGAAAAAATGAATGACGTGAGAATGAAAATGATATCAGTCATATGTGATATGCACTATTTTGGTGTGCATGTTGTGAGTGGGACTAAAATGCTCAAGGGAGCAAAGAGACACAATACATTTCCATTAACGTCCAACACAGCTCCATTAAAAGTATTAAACTACAGCGGACACAACTCAAGTACTTTGGGTTTAACAGAATAAGCCACTACAAGCGTTGTCCACTAGAAGCAACTCTGCACACACAACATTTTTCACACACAGAGCATTCATTACTGTGTTATTATTCATTGGGATATTAAATGTACTGTAACATGCTGCTGATATCTGGACTGACCAGCAAGTAACTATAATCCTGCATTGCCACTGGGATCATATAAAGCTCACTAATCCAGCGAGATTTTCACTCCTACATGCAGATGAGCAGTTATAACTTTAAACAGTTAAACGTTAATGAAGCTTAAATGCTAAGCAACACCAGACGGGCTGAAATATTGTGCCTTATTTATCAATCTTTTCAGAAAACTTGTGCGCAAATGTTTCTGAAAGGCAAATTCCCAGCAGATTTCAGAACCAAACTCAATTGCCATGCTTGGTAATACCCTCAAAAAGAGCTGAAAGTGTCAAAACGATGACTAAATGGTGAAAGAGTGCCTCCTAAGCACGGCATGTGCTAAATCTTCCAGTAATGCAGCTCAGCCATTGCAGCGTGTCAGCTACCACAAACACACACTAACTCTTCCTCCTTCTATAGGGCACCATTAATTCCTTCCTCTTTTTATAGGGCACCACTTCCTTTGTCCTATTTTAACAGCTAGTCTTACCTGACTTCACTCATGGACTTCGTTTTGGACTGCTTTCTTTC
Source organism: Pangasius djambal (assembly GCA_022985145.1). Lineage (NCBI taxonomy): Eukaryota > Metazoa > Chordata > Actinopteri > Siluriformes > Pangasiidae > Pangasius > Pangasius djambal. The sequence continues at coordinate 5,333,661 of CM040994.1, forward strand.
TATTAAGTCATTAATAGAAAACAACTACGTTTCACGAAATTACTGTGTGTGAGCAATTATGATGTAAATTTGCTGAAGCTGATCAATCAAGGTTTACATTATCTTATACATTATTTCATTATATTATCTTCTTATATGGAAATTTTCACAAACTCAGGAGCACTTGTAGGATACAATCTAGCTGGAACTTCATAAATAACACATTTCTTGTGTAAATGCCCCAGTGAACGATTTACGAATAAATTACTTCGTATCCAGTTGATAAATGAGGCCCATTGAGCTGACATTCAGCAAAGCTGACAATTGCTAAAGCTTTTGCTGTGTGTTTAATATTTATGTTCATTAATTCTCTATTTAGTCTTAGTGAAAAGAAGGCAGAAGAATAGAGCGACTGTATTACACTCATAACACGGTGGATGAGGGCGAGAGGAGTGAAGGAGGGGAATTCACCAACAAATATACACAGCAGGAGATGAACGGAAGATTTAATTTTCCCGACTGTAGACAGCCGTGCTGCTCAACTGCTCATTTAATATGGATTATATTTTTACGGCGCCTCATTTGGTCTGATAATGTAATAAAAGAAGAATTATACTTGTGTTAATTGTAAACAGTACAAAAGCTAGACTTTATTGGTTGCTTTATATAAGCACGGACTAGTGTCCTCAATAATAGTACAAGAATTCCTGCGTACCAGCCCAAAGGATTTTGCATCTGCCTCAAAATGAATGTTCACGTTTTATATGCAATATATGGAATCATCAGCTGAGAGTTTTGTCAGCCCTGCCAGAAAAATGGCTCTGTTTATGAACAACATATGCACATTATGCAGTGTGCTCAGAGTGAATGATTTCACAATAGCTTTAAGTGGATGCCAGTGCAAGGCGAGAGAGAGAGAGAGAGAGAGAGAGAGAGAGAGAGAGAGGCAGAAAGAGGGAAAGGCAGAAAGAGAAAAGGCATCCATGTGTGAAAAAACAGACCTGCTGCAGAAAGCTCTGTGGGCAAAACCAAAGAACACCCACACGAGCACGCCTGACTCATTAAACACACTGCACGCTCTTACCTTTGACAATGCTCTGGCCCTGCAGCTGCTCCCGTGGGATGAAGACGGTGTAGAAGTTCTGGGAGAATCCGGGTCTGCATGGATCCACCGTCGGACCTCCAACGCTCCCCTAGGGAAAGATAAGAATAAAGGAAAAATCCACCCTGAACAGCTTGCATAAACTTTTAATTAACGTGTGTTCTTTAGTGGAGTCCAAGATTTATTTTGGAATTAAATTACTTATTTCATATACATGTTTCACTTTTCTTACTGGCTTCCTATAGTACCCACAATGCCACTAATAGTGGTGCCAGTGGAAATAGCCCTCACTCCATCCCTATCTAAAGAGACTGATGCAGCAGCGCTTTAAGCTTTTAGTCTGTCCAGCTCTCTCACTCCCTCATATGTACAATCAGCTTCCAAAACGTCATGCTAATACGACCTCAACGCCATTGTACTCGTTAACTTGAAGGTCACTAACTAGCCGAGTTACGAGTCTCTGGTGTAACTTGTATAGTTGCACTGCAGTCCAACGTACGTGGTCTCCACTTCTTCTACTTGGATTTCTCGATAATATGACACTGAACATCGAAAACTGGTGAGAAAGAAAAGAAGCTGTTGCTCTTTTCTTTTCAAGGAGCTAACAGCAAAAACCTGGATGTTATTCCTTATGTTTGAAATTAGTTACATTTTTTCTCCAATTAAATGCCATTGTCACTGCGATAGCAATGACACCATGCGACATTCTCAAAGGAATAACAAAAATACAGCACAACATCCAACAAGTAACCAGCATCATACTCACTAAACACAGCAAAAAAATATCCATCCATCTTCTTCCGCTTATCCGGGTCAAAAAAAAAAATTACAACATAAATGTATTTAATGTGATCTAGGGGTCCTTTTCCTTTACTATAAAGGTGTCGCACTTCCTATCCATAGTCTATCACACTGTCATGTTACAGTGATCTATAATTAACCAAGGCACAGCTCTATGCACCCAGATAATCATTATTGTATGTTTGAATGGTGCTGGCATTTTCTGACTCAATTTTCATATCAGGAGGATTACACATGATTAATCTTGTGAAAAGAATTGTTAAAAGTGACGTTTTTTTTTTTTAATCTCACTGACATTTAATTGAATTGTAAAATGATGGATTGGCACATGAAATGGGTAAAGGTCCAAGAATGGAATCCAATCACTGACCCTTTAAATCACGTGCCTACAAATCTTACACCAAGATATAGCTATGTCAGCATTATTATCCATGTCTGCTATAAAACTGTGAGAACCTACAGGGATCCTTAAAGAGGCAGCCTTGCTGCAGTCTCTGCCAACACCGCACAACAATGCATGTGTACGCAGAGCATCCAAAGGCCAGTGTGTTCAAAAAAAGAATGCACTCGTGGCACGGAGCCATGATCGCATACCATGCTGGTTGTACAAATCCCTCTTCAGGAACATTGACAGATGTTCCTTTGTGTAGGACGATCAACAATGAATAGCAAGGAGGCAAGTAAAGTAAATCATCATATCATGCAGTTGTGGAATTCAAATCAGTATACTCTCAGAAATTAAGGTACCAGAATGTACTGTACCTTGTCACTGGGATGGTACTGTGAAGCATACCTTTTAGAATAAAGCTTAACTGAACCAATCATGTACCTTACATTACTTTTAAATGAATGACGATACACGCTAAAGAGTAATAAGGAAAAGTGCAGTTACCTTTGCCTCTGGGGAATACACAGTCATCTATTTCAGGACAGGGTGTGAGGGTGTGTGGGTGTGTGTGCTTGCACTTGTGTGTGAATGGACAACTGTCACTACGTCTTTTCATACAGGTTAGTCCACACAGATCACCTTTCAAATGAAATCGTGAATAGACCACGGCTACCTTAAGGAACTGCTCAATCAAAGTACTGATCAATCAATCTACAAATCTCTCAGTCGTTGTCATGTTCCTCTTTAGAAAACCACAGAATTAAGGAAATAAAAGAGCCGGTGCCCGTGACTGCCACCCACCATGCATCTGAACATACTTCTGGTGCTGCATCTTTCCAAATGGCTTCATCTGCATGCAACATAATATCAGCATCATTTAACTGCATTCAACATTACTTAAACATTGCTGAACAAGGAATCTCGTGCTGTGCTTGCATTTTGTCAAATGAAGCTCTCTGTAATTCAAATCAAGCCTGATCACTACAATCCTGCAGCCCTGCAATTAGGGACGACTGGAGGGATGCATGCATCGTGCAACACTCGAGCTAATCAGAAGCCTAAATGCAACAATCTTGTTTCTTTCATGTTCTTGCACCGCACTAAGAGCTTACACAGCATGCAGACAGCGCGCGCATCGCCGCATCCTCTGCACTGTGGATATGAAGGAGGGGAAAAAAAGTGCAGGAGCATCGCATCCCTATACTGCAGCTCCATCTCACACACACACACACGCGCACACACACGTTTTATGTTTGCTTTTATGATTCAGTAAACAAGCACATCTGTCACATTCTTACAAACTAGTTTACTCATTTACACAGATGCCACATTGGATGCACCTTCAAAGAGCCTCGTTTAAATAAACGCCAATAAATAAACAAAAATTGAAGTAAAGTAAGTCTGGGATTAACTGCTGGAGCGCACCTGAACTTCAGTCATGTCTGATTGCATTCAGTCTTACCAGTGAGCTTTTCAGGACTAAAGCGCACGCCAGAGGAAGAACGAAGCCGACTTGCATTTTCGGCACCGACTCCAGCAGCTCCTCTCTAAGCGCCGGTAATTCCTCCGTTAAGAGCTGTGAAAGAGCTGGAAAGAGAACCGCGTCCTGGCTCGTCTTGCGCCCCGACTGCAGGTGGAGTAACGGAAAGGCGCTGTTCAACTCAGCATCACCGCGACACCCCTCCTACTAAACAGCGCACATGGACAAGAGGGATATGGAAAGCCAAAGAGGCCACAGAGTCTCTAGACCTGGGAGTGTGGGACAGGGCCATTTCTGACCATTTAAAGACCCTAAGCAGCTTAGTCAGGGGCGCACTACCGACACCAATCACTTCATCCAAGACAATGAAGTATTTATTCTTGACTGGTGTCCAATCAAGCATTAATAGTTCATTATCTTGGATGAAGGAATCCCTCATTCTTTATGTTGGATGGGGAATGTATGTATTTTGTACTTACACTGTATATAAACCAGAGATCTTCAGTCTTTAATCCACAAAAGGCCAGTGTGGCTGCAGGCTTTCACTCCAACCAAGCAGAAGTCACACCTGATTACAATTGTTTAATCAGTTCATCTTGGTCTCCAATCAACTATCAAGCGTGCCTCCTGTTTGGCTGCTATGAATGCCTGCAGCCACACCGGCCCTTCTGCGGATGAGATTGAAGACCCCTGATTTACGCTATATGCCCAAACGTTTGTGGTCACCTGAAAATCACACCCATATCCTGGCATTCACGAAACTGTTGCTACAAAGTAGAAAGAACACAACTGTCTAGAGTATCTTGTGTTTTGTAGCATTACAATTTCCTTTACTGAAACTAAGGGGCCCAAACCTGTTCCAGCATGACAATGTCTCTGTGCACAATGCTAAGTCCACGAATATATAGTTTGACAAGGTTGAAAAAGAAGTGGCCTGCACTGAGCCCTGACCTCAACCCCACTGAACACCTTTCGGATAAATCAGAATGCCGACTACATGCCAGGCTTTCTCTGTGTCCGACCTCACTAATCCTCTTGTGGGTGAATGGACAAATCCCCTCAGTCACGTTCCAAAATGCAGCGATTGCAGGTTATTATAACAGTAAATGGGGGAGGAAATCTGGAATGGGATGTTCAAAAAAGCACATACTGTATGTATGTGACGATCAGGTGTTCACAAACCTGTGGCCATATAGCATATTTTAATCTCTGCTCAGGATATACAGCCCGTGTACAGATTGTTATAATCTGCTTATTGCACTTAGAGCACTAAAATAATTTGCTGTTAACCTGTGTTAACTTTGCTAACATGACTTAGCTGGTTATGTGTTGTCAAGTTGAATTTGGCTTAAAAATGTACCTGCATCACATTCACTTGGTTTGAACGCTGATAATACACAAAAACAGTTCCTTATAGCACCAGAAAAATGGGGCGTTAGTTACATTACTTAAGTTTGTTACGTAATTTAGCTAAGTTAACTAATGTTTCTATTCTTTTCACAGCACAAGGGTGTGCATGTGGTGTGAAAAGAATAGAAACTTCAGGTAACTTAACTAAATTGGGTAACTAACATAAGTAATGTAACTAACGCTCCATCATTCTAAGTAGCCTCAAACATATAATACAGTGTTTTTTTGTTTTTTTTTTGCATATTAATTTTAAAAATCATGGAGCCTCGTGGTGGTCACAGGGCCCTAAGTGACCGCTTATAGCACAAAATGACCCTGGTACTGGTGACACTGCAGGGTCATCCATCTGGAGTGAAAGGTGGTGACAATTATAGTGGCCCACTTTCCAAAAGAGGCCACATAAAGGGCCCTTGCTATGAATGAATTGCTGTATGCATAATATGCTAAATCTTCAATCTTATCCACCTGTGCCAGTGTGGCTGGCAGGCTTTTATTCCAAACAAGCCGGAGCCACAGCTGATAACGATTGAAAGCAAAGACGACGGATTTAACAGGTGGAACACCCGAATACTTGCAGCGATTAATGATAAATTGTGCATGTTAACTTCTGCAGTGTCATTGTCTTACTTAAAACCGAAAACAGGCAGCTTCTTTTTTTCCAAGTGTCTGATGGATATCATAAAACTCATATATACCTGCACTGTAGTCTGGGGGCACAACACAATAATCACACTTTAATAATATTTGGCCACACTTAATCTTGTTCCCTGGCATTACTAAGTCATGGCCATGACTTAATTACCTCATCCCCATGTCTTAAGGATCTTGTTTTTATGCCATACTAACTATGTTGTGGCCATGCATTATGATCTCATTCCTATGACTAAACATTAATTTTTATGAGGTACGGATGTCACGGCAGGGCTCTGTTACCCTGCTAAAAAAACATCCAGCCTTGTCTGACAAGCTACCGGCTGCCAAAACTCAGGCCAATTGAGTCAAACTGGCAGACCATCTTTGCCAGCTGGCAAGTGCTGGTAGATGGAAACATTCATTCATTCATCTTCAGTAACTCCTTTATCCTGGTCTGGGTCACGGTGGATCACAAACACTTGGAGTGAGGGGGGAATACATCCTGGATGGTATGCATACACACACATACTCACACCTAGGTGCAAATTAGAGTCACCAATCCACCCACCAGCATGTTTTTGGGAGGTGGGATGAAAATCAGAGAACCCACACGGCCACAGAAACAACATGTGAAACTCCACACAGACAGTAACTCAAACTCAGGTTCGAACCTGGGAGCTGTGAGGTGTAAACACTACCCACTACACCACCATGCTACTGTTGATTGAAACAGTTATAGATATAGACAGGAATAGACTGCCAAAATGTTATTTGGCAAATTTGTAGGATGGTAGGAGGCAACTGTGGGAATTTGAAGCCGTCTATAGTGGAAATATGGTATTGCAAATATATTTCATGAAACAGTTTGTTCTGGAACCCTCTGTTCTGTTTAATCTGATAGTTACCAGTCACAAGTCAATACACAGTACTGGATTCATGGCTGCATCCCAAACCACATACTACACGCTAAATAGTATGTCTAAATATTAACAAGACCATTAGTGTGCTGAAAAATTATTTACAGTACCATGCTAGTATGTGGTTTGGGATGTGGCCCAAGAGGGTGCAGTCATTGGTTCTTTTGCATCAGCTCAGTATCTCAGAAGCATTATGCAAAATAAACACGTTGATGTATGACATGCCAGTGATGGCGTAGTATGTAGGGTATGTCAGCTAATCACTCCTGTCTTTCAAAGGTAAAATACATCAATATAAAATTTTCATTTTTGGCATCTACATCATTTTCTGTTACTAAATATTGGATTATTCTGGATTTTTTTTTGTTGAATTACACGCAACAGCTGTTTCTTACAACAATGGTTGTGAGAAAAACAGAGAATGGTATGAAGAAGAGTGGCTGAGGCTGATTTCTTTCTAGCCCAGACTGTAGATTCATGCAGCCTATCAGTGCCAGTCATGTCAGTTGATTACACAGAGTCAAACACCTTGTAGAGTTCATCTGTATTTAGGCTGACATTTTTCAGCCCACTGCGTTGACATTATCCATTACACATCTATAGCGGTGAGTGAGAAGATGCTTGGGAAATATAGTCGTGAGTGTAATGAATGTGAACAAGGTGTATTATGTACTTTATCCATCTATCCATCTTCTGTACCACTTATCCTACACAGGGTCACAGGGAGCCTGGAGCCTATCCCAGGGGACTTGGAGCACAAGGCACCCCAGACAGGGTGCCAACCCATTGCAGGGCACAATCGTGTGCAAACACACACACACACACACACAAAACAGACACTTTAGAGATGCCAATCAGCCTGCAACACATGTCTTTGGACTGGGGGAGGAAACCCCCGAAGCACAAGCAGAACATGCAAACTTTGCGCACACAGGACAGAGGCAGGAATCAAACCCCCAACCGTGGAGGTGCGAAAGAAATTAAAGTAGACAAACTGCACCCACACTGCCCATTATACAAAAGGACAAACTAAAGAACTGCAGATTTAGTGTTTTTGGTTTAAAACAGTTACAACTCTTCTGCATAAAAATGTTGGTATTCAGAGGAAACATGGCATGAGCCCGGTTACAGACTTGAAACACAAATAGAAATCGTAAATGCAGCTGTCTATCTGTCTTTAAGTGTGTGTAATGGTTTGCCCCACATCATGCTTATTATGTCATCGATGAGACCTCGAGTGATATAATGTATTGCTCAACCCTAATAGTTTCATGGTCAAGCATTTCATGGCCATTAGATTTTAGCCTCCCATCTAATAGCACCACTAGCCCTCATCAATGTATGGGTCCAAAAACTCCTGCCAAATCAGACAGGCTTGCCAGGGTGAATTCCAGGACTCCGGAACACAGTGTTTTTCCTCTTCTGCTTTTCAATTCTTAACACAAAATCATGTACTGAAGCTTTAATTATCAAAGATTTGCATTTCAGCAGTGAAATTTGGATTGCCATATTGGATTTCATACAGTGATTACTTTGAAACTGAGTACAGCCAAATATTGATTAGTTGCATGCTTGATGCACAAGGGCGGTAAATCCTTCCTCCTGGCTATTTGTTTGCTAGTAGAAAATGACAGATGTTCGCTTTCCTTCTGAGTGCTAATCACATAGCATTCTCTTTTTGTGTTCTGCCACAATTATAAGAAATTGAGACTAAAGCTGCATTTCCAATTGCACTATGCACTATATACTATACACCATGTCCTTCAAAACATGGAGAAACCGATTTCTCTATTTTCCTCTCAAATAAAAAACCCTTCTGTTTTGCGAGAAGTGAGAATGACAAATGACTACAAAAGTACCCCACGTCATTGACTCATGACAAACCATCTCACTAAATCAGCTGCTATGAACACTCTTCTTAAAAGTATTAAGAGTCTGAGAAGTATGCGAAGTAGCATAATGTTACCTTTATTGTTAGCTTCAGCTAATTTAGCAAAATGGTATCACCAACTTTAAAATAACCCCCTGGACAGCTGATATGCGAACGATTTTAACACTGACTGAAAATGCTCAAGATAATGTTATATAATGGAACTGGATATGCTGGGGAATTTTTAGTAAACGTTTTAGGTGGAACTTTAAGTTTGAATTTTTCTTTCTTCGGTATTGTATTGTTTTAGCCAATGTTCACTACCAATAACTAGGGTTTTTCAAAGTGCATTTCTGTCTGTACCTGTCTACCTGTTAGTTTGTTTGTTTTTTTTATCCAATCAGATTCTTTAGTCCAGTGGTTCTCATCCCTTTTGTGTCGGATTATAACTCACCAAAAATAGTAAAACAACTTTTGTTTCTCTGCACAGATGTAGCCTTTGGCTGTGTAATCTGCTACTTTTGTACCATCATCACTGTCATCTGCTGCCACTATTAACATGTTCGTAACTTTTTTTGTAACTTAACTTGTAAACTTTTTTTTGCAAAGTGCTGCCTTTCCACGAGGCCTCTCTTAGCTTATAACGACGACGTGATCATTACTGACAATGTACGATATTTTATGGTAAAGAACGAAAGAGAGAACGGTTAGGGGATTTGATCTTTTCATTTCTTTCTCCTTTTTTTTTTTTATTGTTGATGCTGATGTTTTGGATGGTTTTTAAATGGTTGATTAATACTATGATATCTAACACTACCGATAATGATGTTTAAACGAGCAACACACCGAAGCAGCTTTATTGACAAACCCATCAACATCTTGTGAAAAAGGAAGGAAAAACATTGTTGAAAATTTTGCTTGTGCCCTTTGCTTGCTTTCTTTTATTGTTGCACAGAGGGTAGCAGTGTGAGAATATTATTATCTGTGGTTCACAAGGTTTGAAAGTTTTTAAAATGTAAATTCTTCTGCTCAGGTATTAGACTAATACAAATAACATCTGTGCACTTGAAAGTAATCAGTTTCAGGCTGTCTCAGAAAATGAACTCCAGCTTTTTTTTTTATATATATAGAAGGGGGAAGAAGGTGACGTGTGCAAGTGTGTGTGATTCTGGTGGGTTTCATGGTGGTGCAGTGGGCAGCATTGCCACTCACAGCGCCAGGGTCCCTGGTCCAGTTTACTGTCTGTCATGTTTTCTCTGTGTTGTATGGTTTTCCGCTGGGTTCTCTGGTTTCCTCCTACCTCCCAAAAACATGCTAGTGGGTGTATTTTCTATGCTAAATTGCCCCTAGGGGTGTGTGTGTGTGCATGGAGTACTGTAATGGACTGGCATCCCACCTAATCTCGTGCCCAGTGTCCCCCAAAGAATGAATCATGACTTTTTATAACCATGTCATTAGTTACAGTTAAATCTAACAGAATTTCTTCAGTATCAAACTGAGCTGGTTACAGCACTGGTTCATGTGTGATGTCACATCAAAATCAAATACACCTGAAAAAAATACAATGTCAGGATTTAATATTGCCTATCAATTTCTAGTATATACATGCTGTAAGAAATAGTTTGGTTTTGCATTCTATATGAATGATGTTTTAAAGTTTTGCATGTGTTTGCGATTTCCAATTTGCTTTTTTCTACTTTGGTTTATGATGAGCAGGTGGTATTAAGGACTGTGATTTGTATTTTCTATGCATAAATATCTAAGCATATGTATCTTTTTTTTAAAATAAATAAAAATATTCCTTTAAGTAATAGTAATGTGGTGTGTTGAATTGTGCAAAAATGTCTTGGTTAACAAAAGCAGCTAGCAGTGAACTAGTTTAAAGAACTCTGAATGTCTTTTTCTATAAAGACATTGAATAGGTCGCATAAAGCACAGATGGAATTAATAGACTGTGCCAAACTCCGTGCATTCTCACATTCCTTATATCACAAATTTCCAATCCCAAAGAAGGCAAGTCCACATCTATGCACATCTCACCTCCAGGATGTGCAGTGCGGACATGAATTATAGCTAGAAATGCAATTTCATTCATGACTAAGAACAGGGATCTCTTGACATCAGGTGCAGCGATAAAAAACACCTCTCGTGGCACGCTGCAATATGTTTCCGAGTAAGAACGTCCCAAAGTCACTCAGAGCAAGCACTTCACGCCAGCTGCAACAGCAAACAGGAAAATGTGCCCAGAATAAGCAAATAATATCTCCGCAGTTTGCAATTCTCTCTTGCAGGAGACAGCCATAAATAAAAGGCTGTCACACTCGCTATGCATTTCATCTAACGGGAGACAAATGGGTGCCGTGTGCAGTTTCTTCTACCTGACCTTTAGCAGTTACACTGCGCAATGATTGCTTGATGTGCTCACGGAGGCCAAGACACTGACGAATGATGCGGGATGTCATCTTATTTTTCCCTTGAACCCTAACGCCAGAAAACACTTTGCTTAATTAACCTCTCTGTCTGCTCCCCTACTGTGGGGTTCTTCTACACATGGAGCACAGGAAAAAATGCTGCATCTGCTACATATTTCACTCCTTATAGAGCATGTAAGGAATAAAACACAATGGAGATACTGGTACCAACAAGAGGTTAATTATTTTCCAATAACAGCACATCCCAAAGTGCTGTATTCATCTTATATAACAGCAATTCGCCAACACTAACAATTTTTATTGATTAAAAATTGACACCTCATTCTTTTTATCCATTTATGGTTACAGTTAATGTTGCGATACGTCTGCGAAACAAGTTAGCTCCTGTTGTCACTTAGTGTACGTTATAGCAGCTGTAAGCAATCATTCCCATCTCTTATTTCTCTAACTTGAATGTAATAAGGCCAAGAACAGCCAAGAACCTGCAAAACCATCTCGAAAAATGCAAAGTTACTGCTTTACCTTTGACTGTTATAAAGTGCTGATGCTGGAGACTCCTTTCAAAAATGCTAAATAACCGTTCCCTGAGAGAAAACGTCATCATACCAATGATTACAATTACGCAATTTTTAATCCATTTATGTGGACTGTCTGCCATTCAAATCCCTGAATTAGCTGATACTATAGAAACCATAATGTGCTAACATAAACCTGGGAGCTAACGTTATAGAAAATTAACCAATATCTTCTGAGCAATCAGATTCAAGAATTCATCGGCACTGAATGCTCGAATCTGATTGGTCAGAAGGTGTGCATTATTTTTGTACCTCACCACAGGTAGTTCCAGCTGGAACGATAGGTAATATTAATGCACTCATACATTATTGTTTCTATAGTAACAGCTCATACACAGGGACGTGCACAGCAGACTAATAATGAACAGTTTTTAAAAACGTGCTGTTGTTTAATAAAGTTTAACAAATAGTCATCGATGTGGTGAACCTTTTATTTAGGAGACATTTAATTTAATTTATGGAACGAGTGTCAGTTGTAAGCACTCTCCGTTTTGGTTATACTTTCCGTTTTCACAGTAAAATGACAAGCTGCGCTTTGTGTGTGTGCGGGTGTGTGCGCGGGTGTGTGCACGGTGGTGCAGTGGGTAACATTGCCACTCACAGCTCCAGGGTCCCTGGTTCGATCCTGAGTTCAGTTTAATGTCTGTCATGTTTTCTCTGTGTCTTTTTGGGTTTCCTCTGGGTTCTGTGTGTGTGAGAGAGAGCATTGTTTGTATTACAGCATGGCCTGTTATGTGTTATTTCTTACATAAATGATGCATCGTGTGTGTGTGTATGTGTGTGTACTGGTAGTACGATACTGTAATAATAAATGTATGTACTAAAACCTCAGAAAAGTAAAGTGTGGGCAATTTCACAATTTTAACAAATATAGGCAGAGCCTCTGGGGCCGCTGTTGTTGAAATTTTGTTGATGAACACTCAGCAAGCACAGCATTACACTCTGGGTGCAATTTAGGACCAAAACTTTTAAGTGGGCCATGCAACTTACTTAAGTATCCAACTATGACATATTAATTCAACTTATTAAAGCAGGTAGAGTTAGTGCTAGGTATTAGTAGCTGGCTCTGTCCTAAACTGTAGCTGTTGCATTTGATTACTTTTTATGTTCACATAACGTTATTAATGAAGGCCATTCAGTAAACTGTCGACAAATGGTTCCAAATGGCTATTTTTGAATGCTATTTTACCAAAATGTCCCTTTTAAACAAGCATTATTGAGGATAGAGTGGTTATATAACCAGACTCCTCCGGTCAGGGGAAGGAAGATAATTGTGCTTAAAATATCTTGGCTGTTTCAAGGGCCATTGAGATGTGTGAATTTAGCCCTTTAGATTGAGAGTCATTATGTAATGTGTTAGTTTTAATGACCTCAAGGACGTTTTTAGGTTCAGATACATAATCATTAAGAACCTTTTATATGGGCAACATGCACATTATCATAGATTTTTTTTTATATAACATAGCACTATTCACGTTGATTATCAACCTATTTTGATTCATTACAGCTTGACACTTTACATTTCCTCAATGACACAACCCATGAAACTACACTATATAACCAAAAGTATGTGGACACCTGACCAACACACCCATACATGCTTGCTGAACATCCCGTTCCAAAACCATAGGCATTAATATGGAGTTGATCCCCCTTCCCTGTTCTGGGAAGGATTTCCACTAAGCATGGAGCATGGCTTTGGGGATTTGTTTGGGAAATCTTAATTCTACAGCATACAAAGATATCCTGTACAACTGTGTGCTTCCAATTTTGTGTCAACAGTTGGGGTAAGAAACATTTTCTAAAAGTCTCTGGAACTGTCCTGGAGGGATGAACACCGTTCTTCCAAAAGATATTCTACTTGGTGTTTTAATGGCGGTGTAGAATGCTGTCCAAATTTTCCATAGGTGTCCTACTGGCTTGAGATCTGGTAACTGTGAAGGCCACAGCATAAGATTTACAGCATTATTATACTCAACAAATCATTCAGTGAGCCCTTGTGCACTGTGGATAGGGGTAGGGTAATCGTAGAAGAGACCACTCCTATCGGGACTCAAGTTGACGCAAATCTTGGCAGCAAAATGAATAACTGCCTCCCATAGCATAACAAAACCACCGGGTTTGTCTTTAATTTGTCACCCATGTATTTATATACTATATAACATTTTAGGCACCCTAAATTCTTTATATAAATTTCATCTTAGATGTTTGTGTTTTCTGCATTGAATAATTAACCTTCCATTTTGAAAAACTGAAGAACTTACCAGCCAAAGCTGCATAGCTGTGTACATGAGATAAGTAATACTGTTTTAAAAGCAGAAGGTGGATACATTTACTCCCCTCCAAATCTACACCTATGCCAGGCATCAATTTATACAACCGCATGAGGCAAAACTATTTATTCTGCACACACAATGTTCAAACATTAAAAACGCATTTGCTTGTTGTTTGAAGCAAAAAATGCAAATGCAGCATTTTACTGAAACCAATTTTGTACAATTTGCCTTTCGATGGGTGTGAGGTGGAGAATAAATTAATAATACATGCGTTCAGGGGTGGGAGGGGTAACACTGTTCAGCAATGGCAAGCTTGTGAGTTCATACTGTCAAACAAAAATGCAATAATGCATAAAAATGTCATCTGAATAATGCAAAGGCAGAATGCATAAATAGTAGATTAGGTCTGATTTAATTATGCTGCCACGAAAGCCAAGCTTGGCATTAAACAAACAAGTGCAGGCAAGCGGAATGAGTCGGCTCAGTGTACACATGGCCTGGTGCAGAAGCCAAAAGGAGGTTAACGCTCTGATCAAATGGAGCACGGTGTGTACAACCTATCTTGTTCTGCAGGCTTCTAGACACTGTATGTTAACACACAACTGCTAAAACACACTATGCTAGAGTGTGTTTTGTTTTAATTTACTGCAAGTGCACACTTCACATGTTAATGCTAGAAGGCAGAGGGTCTTGTAAGGTGGTTCGTACCATTGTTCGATTTGTATGAATATTCTAATGAACTCATAAGTGCTTTGACTCCAGCAAGTCACATAACAGGTACCTGTTATTTGAATTTTTTTTTATTATAATTTAACCCAGCACAACATTAGCACAACATTAATGCTCCTCTCCTTCCCTTACAGCAAATACATAGCACAAATTATGCTCGAGCCACATGCATATGCTTACATTTTGTTTTTTCTTTCATTCTTTGTTTTCCTGAGAGATCTGAAGGGATCAGAGAGTCAAACAAGCATGGAACAAAACATCAACTCGAACTAGGTCAAAAGAATCAACCCAAAAGGAAACCAAAGTAACAGAGCAGACTAAATATAAAGCAAAAGCAGACAAAGCACTACTTTTCCTTGCTCCTTAACCAAACTTAAGAAATCATGTAATGTAACAACATGGCATCACAGCTTGTCTCATGCCTGTCGTGAATTTTTTTTTATAACCAGTTGGTCTAAGGGTATTAAATTTAGGCCCAGAAAGTCATAGCAGACTTAGCTTACAACCAGACATAAGTTTTTTTGGGATTTTTACCAACACGTCTGAAGCAGATCCCCGAAAAGCCTAACAGCAGAAAAATAAATCAAGCAAATCATTATTATCATTACTATT
Organism: Pangasius djambal; assembly: GCA_022985145.1. Taxonomy (NCBI): domain Eukaryota; kingdom Metazoa; phylum Chordata; class Actinopteri; order Siluriformes; family Pangasiidae; genus Pangasius; species Pangasius djambal. The sequence goes on from CM040994.1 coordinate 5,348,865, forward strand.
CACACACTAAAAGTTTTTTTTTTCTTGAATATATACTTCCCTTGCTGTCCCAGCACTGCAGTGAACATTAGGTCAACACACTGCCTAAGTCTGACTGCTTGCATTGCATTTATTTAACCTTAATTTATTTTCTGCTCCTGTATGACGGTGAAAATAGCGATGACTTATGAGCATAACAACTACATTACCATAAAAATAACATGCAGCATTTCATGTGCAGGTATTATTAACAACTTTGGTAGCATGAAAACCCATAATCCAATTTAGTAGGTGAAAATTGAGCTTCCCAAGTCATTGCCCCTAGTTTTCTAGCTCCAACTTGCTTGGGTCTTCATCTCAGGGAAGACTTTTAAGAGCCCAGGCAGAGTGAGGGCAGGTATGGTGAGGTGGCTAGCATAAGAAATGTGATCTGATTGCAGTCTCTTTGTGGGCGCTGAAATTCAATAGGAAAGCCTTAATCCTGCCCCTGCACTAGGCTCTGGTGAAAGTCAGAAGAAAAGAAAGGGAACACATCGTGTTTCCCAGGCTCTAGCTAGCATTAGAGAACACCTTTGAAAGCGATATTCTGCTGTTAGGCCTAGCGTGGAAGACCATCCTGCAAACAAAACGCAACTCTATAAGACTGGTTACAGTGAACTCTGCTTTACCTTTCCTCCGAATAAAACTTCAGTACAGAAATTGGCCATCCAGAAGACAGAAGTTTTCTTTTACCAAAATATCATTTAAGATGCATTTATTCTAGGGGTTCTCAAGCTTTTTTGGCCAGTGACACCATTTTAAGGGCTCCAAATTCTCCTGACCCTGCATGAACCCCAGCAAATGGTTGGTTTAGTCAGTTTAGAAACATACTGCATTTCAAAAAAAGTTATCATGAGTGTAAAGCCCATTAGAAACCCAGCCTACAAGTGTCGGGCGTGGAGCATTCTTTTTTGCACTTTCCTGTGCTTAGTACTTCTATACTCTGTGGTGTTTCATGAAGTTTTTCCATGAATTTTAACCAATTTCCAGAATGTACACTGTTGCAGTACACTATAGAAAGACTGCCAACGTGCTGTGTATATTATGGGCATACACCCAAATATACCACAAATATTGTATTTTGTAATGTTTCTAGCCAGAAGCCATGATGGAGCTATGCAAAAATATACTTATTTTTAGTTTAAATAGTCTGGTATAAAATGGGCTTCATACAAATTGAATGGAAATTTAATAATTGTTTAAATTATTATTCTAAAATATTACATAAATCACATTCATTTTGGCAGTCTCCTGTGACCCCATCTGCATCTCAGACAATACCATGCAGGTCACAACCCCAACCTATTAACCTATGATTTTTTTCAAAAGAAGCAGGTGCATGCACCACCTTATAATTCTGCCGCTCAACTGACAAAACCCGAGTGTGTGAATCTGTATCAAGTACTTGGCCAGTTGGAATTGTATCTGCTCCTTATGTCTCTGTAGAGGGATAAGTATGAAATGCTGAGATATGGAGCACCCAAAAGCTACAGCTATGGCACTTGCAAAGTGCTAACACAGCATAGGGAAAGGGAGGGAAAGGGAACTGAGCCAAGCTGCAAAGAGCAAAAGTGCAAGTTTGAAAGGGAAGAGAAGAGGAAAGTGAGACAAAGCCCAGAGTGGAATCGGAGAAGCAGCTTGGAGAAAAGAGGGAGAGACTGCAAGATTCACTCACAGTCACAAGGGTAATGACTAGCGCTGGAGGTTCTGCAGTGGTTTAATGAGGGCTGTGAATAGACAGTAATTATGTGTCTGCGGTAAAGCCAAATGTTTTGTGGTAAAACTGAAGAAAACGGGAACCACTGGCTTTCCCCCTGGCTGACTCATCACTGATACAAGACACAGAAAACAAGTTGCTATATTAGATCTGCTCTCATGAGAATTAAGCATGTCATGACTGTGTATTCATTAAAAATAACCATGATGTTTCAGCCACACCAAAATGAAACCACACTTCATAATTCATACAAACCAAAAGCTTGAAAAAAAGATAGCTTGTTCATCTCAGAACACTGATTTCATATTATTCATCAAGACATTCATCTTTAAGTACTATAAGCCTAAGATCACCAGAAATAAAGACCTTTTGCTGGCGAACATATTGAGAGTAGCGTGAACGGCCGTGCGAAGGGCTCTTCAGTTCATCAGTGCCTCATCCTCCACAAAGAACGTGTCGATCCAGAGAGCCGACTTCATTATTCACTTGAACGGAACATCATGTAGGAACAAACCACTTCATTAGACGTCCGTCCATATCTGTTAATGGCAGTCCTTTAGACATGCATATTTATGATTATGCATGGAGGTTCATTGGCACCACTTAAGAAAAGAACATAAATTATATTATGTGGGATAATACTCTCCGCTTACACAGCTGATGAAAGACTTTTGTCCAAAACATTCTGTTTCATATGTATACGCTTTTAGTCCCCCTCTTTGTTGTTGTAACAACCTCTACTCTTCTGGAAAGGCTTTCGACTAGATTTTGGAGTGTGACTGTAGGAATTTGTGCTCATTCAGCCACAAGAGCATTAGTGAGGTAAGGCAGTGATTTTAGGTGAGGAGGCCTGGGGTGCAGTCATCATTCCAATTCATCCCAAAGGTGTTCAGTGGGGTTGAGGTCAGGGCTCTGTGCAGGCCACTCCAGTTCTTCCACTCCAACCTTGACAAACCATGTCTTCATGGACCTCTGTTTTTGCACAGGGGCACTGTCATGCTGGAAAAGGTGATGGTCAGGTGTCCACAAACTTTTGGCCATATAATATATGTATATATGCTATACATACAACTGTATGATGTTGCAGAACAATTGAATTGTTCTTGAGTCTCTGGCGAGGCATCCAAACTCTAACAGACTATAAACCCCTACCACCGACCTGTGACTATGACAATTCTCTGCTTAACAGCCTCAACGAATTCTTTGGCCGATTTGAGACCTACAACAACACACAGGCACAGAAGATCCCACCTTTCCCACACGAGCAGGCTGTGTGTCAGCGTGAAAAAAACCCTCCTGAGAATCGACCCATGCAAGGCAGCTGGATCAGACAACATACCTGGTCGCGTTCTAAAGAATTGTGCTGAAGAACTCAAGGATGTACTAACAGACATCTTTAACATCTCGTTGAGTCAAGCAGTCGTCCCCCAAGTGTTTCAAGGCCACCACAATAATCCCAGTCCCAAAGAAGCCGCACTCATCCAGTCACAACAACTACCAGCCCGTTGCACTGTCCCCCATCATTATGAAGTGCTTCGAGCAACTAGTCATGCAGCACATAAAATCCGTTTTTCCTCCCTCCCACGACCCATTCCAGTTTGCATACATAACCAACAGGTCCACGGAAGACGCTATCTCAGCTGTTCTCCATCCAGCCCTTACACACCTGGACTCCAAAGACTCCTATGTGCATATGCTATTCCTGGATTTTAGCTCAGCCTTTAACACAATCATTCCCCAGCAGCTAATAAACAAACTAAGACACCTTGGACTCAACTCCCCTCTCTGTAACTGGGTGCTGGACTTCTTGTCAGAAAGACCACAAAATGTACGATTCAGCGGAAAAACATCGTGCTCAGCCCGCTGCTCTTCACCCTGTTGACCCATGATTGTGTACCCAGTTACAGTACCAACCAGTTTGCAGA
>CM040994.1:5357035-5379219 GCA_022985145.1 Pangasius djambal
TTTAAGAATGTTCCCAACTGTTGATTTGGCCACACCTAAGGTTTTGCTATCTCTCTTATAGATTTATGTTGTTTTTTCAGCCTAATGATGGCCTCCTTCACTTGCATTGAGATCTCATTGGACTTCATATTGGTAGCTCCAGTCGAACAGCTGCCAAATGCCAACTCAATACCTGATATCAACTCAAGACCTTTTATCTGCTTCATTTGTCTTGAAGTAACTATATATAACATATATATATATATATATATATATATATATATATATATATATATATATAATCTTCTACCTTGTGAAAATCATAGATTCAGTGAAAAAATAAATTATAAATTCACACCTTTTAGTATTAATGACCCAATTAGCTAGTAAGAAGGAGAAAAGCCTTTCTATGAGTTCCCATGGACCCAGGGTCATCCTTTGTCCATGGTCTCTCTTTAATAAGGCTAATTGCTTTACCTCTACTGATGTGCAGGTCTATTAGCGAGGCCACTGTGCATCCCTGGAGTTTTGATTTAGCAGAGCACTTAAGATCAGAACAATAAAATCCAGCTTTTGTAGAAGAAAATGTGCAAAATAAAGAAAAGGAGTGAGATGTGTGTGAAACAGTGTTACGTCATTATGAACTTTGTCGCACAATAGCCCAGGCAAAAAGTATATGTCAGAGCTATATAAGGAAAAGGAAAAAGGAATATAGAGATGCACCCATCTTGCTGAAGGAATGCATAGAGGTTGGTAGAAAAGATCCAGCAAATCAGTTTATGGCATAATGCCATAATGGTTCAGCTTTGTTTAACTGGGATAATGAAGAAGAATGACACTTTAGAAGGAAGATTTGAGAGAGCAAACAGTAGCATCTCAGTTTACCCAGAGAATGTAATGATCATTAGGAAACATGGTGATAGATCCTAACAATGAGTTCCGTGCCTCACCAAGCCATGCAGCAGAGATCAGCCAGAGCGTCTGCTGTTATATTGTATGTTACACAATCCTGAGTCTCCAGAGTCCAATTTGATCCATGCAATGGAACAAAATCAAGTGATTTCTTTCTTTTATTATTAACATTACACAATTTATGCATTAAGGTTTTCTTAAATTTACACACAATCTCTCCTCACTCTTTTCCTGGAAACCACAAGAATGTACAAACAATATTTCATGTCCGAATAAGAATCACAAGGGTCAAGCCAGAGAGTAAGTCATCCTCTAATGAATAAGGATCTTAGGCAAGTACAAAAGGAAAGCTCTGCACGAAGTCAAATTAAATCAGACAGTAGGGCAATTTCAGGCTCTAGCTTACAATGGGACAGATGAGGCTGCCTGGAGCCGGTGGTAGAACGACAGATTTTTGTCTCCTGCTTGCACTGTTATCCCAACCGCTCAATAAACATCTTCCCTGCCAACAAGCTATACTTAATAGCTGTGTGTGTGTGTGTGTGTGTGTGTGTGTGTGTTGATATACAAAAAAGTGCATTCCCTCCCTCTCTCAAGTCCTCTCAGTACTTGCTGATCTCCATACAAATATCCATTTATTCCAAACCCAATTTCCCAGACAGACGGAGAGATACAGAGCGAGAGACAAAGCCAGAGAAAGTCAGGCAGCAGTCCAGTAGAATCTCTAAGGCCCAAGATTCAGTAAGAGGGCACCAACATGCCCAGCCATAATGTTCTGGAATTAGGCCAGAGAAACACTCAAAACAGCCTGAAAGCCACACCAGAGAAGGTGAAGATGAAGCAGACTGAGACGCAATCAAACCCAGTGATTATCACGGCTAAGCAAAACCATGTACACGTTGCCCAGCCGTAAATATTGCTTATGATCTGCCTGTCGAGCAGAGGACCTCTAACAGGCAGTGAGTTATGGCAATAATAACATGGCTCTTCATAAGTGGGTAATCTATTCAATCTTCTGCCAATTGTCTCAGACAAGCTCTGCATCCTCGTTCCCAACAGGACCTAATTGAAGATTTCTGCCTCTATTGACTCATGGACTCAAAACACCTTTGTGTTTGGCCATTTATGACTAACGCAGTGGATAAGACAACATCAAAGACAGGCCTGCAGTTTTCTCTTGACTTGCTGCTATGGTTGGGAGTTTTATATACATTACAATATTAGATTCAGTTGTGGAAAAATGATTTATTAAATGTATTAGCTAGCAAGTCAAAGCTCCAGTGTACTGCCCAGTCCTGTGTTTTGGTTGCCCAGTAACCTAACAGACTAGGTTAAAAAGTGGTATTTATATGCATTAATAGAGATTATGTTAAATAAATGAGTACATGAATTCCCATTACAACTGTGTAGCCAGAGTGTGTAAGCTTATCCTCTCTTGATAACATTTTTGATGTAGAGTGACCTCAGCAAAAAGTCAGCAAGTCACTAGCGAACGTTTCAGCCATGAAATGTTTTTGTTTTGTCTAGCTAGTGTGATTATTTTCTATCCACCAATTGCAACTCCAATTAAAAATTTAACAGGCCTGCCACGAAAGCTGGGATACCTACAGTATCCCAGTTGTGGGAAAACATTGTCCATACCACTTCAAGGAACACAGATGTCACTCATTTAGACCTAGTTTTGTGTGGCGTAAATAGAACTTGTAATTTCTAATCAGCCGCACTTCCCATTTCCCCACCCTATTTTGCGCTGACTTTTTGCGCAATACTCCCTTAACTGCATATGTATGACGCAGTGAAGTTCACTTTGGGAGCCTAATCCTTAAAGTGGCAATGTAGATGTAGATTTTCATTCACACCTGGCAGGAGAACATGAGATGGTTTTTATTAACCTTAATACAATTTAAATATGCACTGTGCAGCTATATCTTGGAAAAATATAAATTGGATTTGGACTCACTATTGACAGATACTCAATATTAAATGAATATGAGGACAAACAATATGCTGCTCTGTATCTACTCTGGAAGAGCATGTCGATAATGTGAAAAAGCCTACTGTAGCAGCTCTTCTTTTGTGTGGAGATACACATTTTGACCCAAAAAGAATGTTATACAAAGGACAACGGGATGGGTACAATGTGGCTCAGAACCTCATCCATCATTACAATACTCTATAGGTATTGCTATTGCTTGGCAGGCATTCCAGTTTGGTTCAGAAAGAAGGAAAGAGTGGATAAAGACTACCTTTTCAACCAATAGCATCCAGTCTACAACATTATAATAACGGATAAACCATAAATCCAGATATCCAGCGCAGGAATCAATAAAACATTTATGAAGATATGTATTTTAGCAGTGTAAACTAGAAAGAGATTTAATCTGTGTCTGTAATAATACATGTATTGATACCATGGCACCCATTAATGAGCAGCAATATATTATTTTAAAGCTCAGATTTAATGCTGACTGATAATGGTACTGGTGCATTTTTTAACACACATAAACCACATAGCATCTTGTGATATATCTTGACTTTCTTAAGTAGTGAATTGGCCCTTAGTTTCCACAGGTGTTTGGTCTTATTTGTTATAGACAAAAATATCAATTCAGCTGTATTTTGTTAGTATTTTGATTAATTAAGTGATGTTAAAATTGGGAAATAATAGCAAACATCCACAAAATTGGGTTTTCATACAGGGAAATGGCATTGTATTCTGGCATCCTTCCTTATCTGTGCTAAGAAGGGGTCTCAGGACTCAGTAACATATACACAGTTTTGGACTAACCTCACACCCTCTTTTGCACCACTCCACCCGTGTCAGAGCAGCACATTAATTTATGGTCACAAATAAAGCAACTGAGTGCAAATGCCAAAAACTGGCAAAATAGCAAAATGTGGACCAGCTAATTAAGCTTGCACTGGCATGAAAATATAGTCCTTTGAATTTACAGTAACTGCAAATGTTTATTTAAAAAAACTGGTGACATGATATTCAAAACTTATAAAACCATTGCAAACAAAAAACACGCATTCTTATCTCATCTTATCTATCTTGTGTTACTATAGCTTGGCACATCTTAGAGCATAGTTTACTGTGAGCAGGATAGAGCTGAGCTGAGTATCAAGAAATATATAGTTTCACCACCTGTTTTCCAAAATGAGCTATTTTCTTAACTAAAAAAAGAACATGTGCTGAATGAATGAAATAAATTGGGGCAATGGAACTAGTGAAATCAGTCGCAACCCATAGAAAATGAACAGGATTTCTAAATAGTGAGAATGATTTCACTGGTTTTCTGACAAATAACCTCTAACCCTGGTCATGTATTTTGACTCGTGTCTGAGACCATCCAGTGGTTCTCAGGGCATTTTAACACTTGGCACAACTACTTGAGTCACAGGGGATCATAATCATACGTTTGCTTTCAAGCCCCCAGACCCAGAACACCATTTTCAGGAGGACCAGGAATCGGTTCTCTAGACCACTCCCAGGCTCAAAAACAGTTTCATTCCTGAGAACCTCTACACTGCACTTTTCCCCCTGCTCTAACAGACCTTTTTCCCTGCTCTAACATACAGTGATGTCCTTAAGGGCTCAATAAATGTGTGATGAATTCAGGTAGGTGGGTTAAAGCAGAAAAGCTCATGGAGATGTTGACTGAGAAGCAGAAAATATGCTGTGAGGAAAAAGGAACTGTAGAGAAGACACTCAGACGAGGAAGCGGAATTGATCCTGAACTGGCAAAAATCAGCCTGTGATTCTGTGCCAAAGAGAAAGAACACAGATTAGATCAAGCTTATAATCAAAGCTCACTGCCCCTCACCAGGATATCCAAGGCCAGTGTGGAGGTCTGAGGGAGAGAAATCAATATGGATGAAGTGATATTAATGTGTACTCCAAGCCAGTTCAAATGAAATCATGCAGAAGGAGAAGGAGACCTAATTCTAACATTAGAGGCTTATATTCAGTGCACATTAGAATCATAGGTCATCACTTATCCATGATTATGCAATGAAGCAGAGTCAGTATTGATTTAGGACTTCAGTAAACAATCAGGATCTTGCTTTGTGACCCAAAGGAAACTGATAAAACTGTATGACCTGCTTTTGTTGAGAGCAGAAATCACATTTTGTCAAGGGAGCCCGTTACATATGCTATCACAATGTTCAATCCCTACTAATGGTGCTAATATTCCATTTTCTGATTGGTTTCCATTAATAAACTGATATTCACTCACTTCCGACCCAGCCAATAGGAAAACAGGATCCCCTTACATATAGGCACAGGAAATTTCATTTACAGCAGGAAGTGCTTGACCACTTTAAGTTATTTCCTTTCAGCTACATGCATCTATCAAGCAGTCGTGAAACAGGCCCAGGATACAGAGCAGGCTGATGGATAGAGCAGAAGATTGTTGCTGGCACTTTATAGATCCAACTGCTAGCAGGCACTGCCTGTACAAACTGCGATTTCACTTCCTGCCATGTATGCTTGTTTAAAACATGGCCTTAAAGAAACATCTTGGACTGTAGGCATTAAAACCATTAGCCATAATGGCTCTGGAAGTGTTTCTAAACTGGAAGAAGCCTGACAAAACTTCTAGCTTGCTTCTTTGGTTGTAGGACAACTAGAGGACTTCCAAGAATGGGAAGATTTTTTTTTTTTTTTCAATTAATCTCCAAATTGTAGGTTGTTTAAAAATGGCAGCATGGTCAAAATGCTTTTAGACTGAGTAAGACAAAACCATTCAAGTCTACCAACCATTCAGCTTAATGAAAAAAGTGGGAGGAAGGGATGGGTTTGTGTTTCTAAGGAACACATAAATGAACGTTCTTTCATATTTTATGAATACTTTCTCTTTTCTTTCTCTGACATCAACGGATATAATAATTGTTCCAGTATCTGATGATTCAGCTTTGAGATTTTGGAATAGTACAGGACTTCTGTGAGCTATGACTCACCATTTTAAAGTTTCTCCTCATAAAAGGATTTTTTATCCCCCTTTTTCACTATTGTTGTTTGGGTCTATTCAGGCTACATGCCAGAACAATGCTCTGGACAAAACTTTCACAAGACGAATGATGCAAGAAATGCTTTAGGCAGGTTGGAAAAAACCACCACTTATCTCACTTTTACAATTCGATTGTTGGCAAATACTTTGCTCAACATGACTTTTCAGACAGTACTGAGACTAGTGAACAATACAACACACACTTTTTGGACCAGACAAACACAAAAGAGTACAATGGGCTGCAAGATTTCGTAGTCATGCTATCAATTAAAAAAAACTCACAACACACCATACAAAGCAATGCCAGGGTAGTGAAGTACTACAAAAGATAAGATAATTTAGTGTGAGAATGTTGAAGAAATGGCGTGTCCAGGTGGCATGACAGGGCAGGCCAATTTACAGCACACAGGGACCATATGGTGTTTTGACAAATGTGGCTCGGTTACCTCGGTTACAATTGTCGTTTTCAAGTTATGGTCCGTAAGACAAACCACCAAATTGAAAACTCCAGTCAAGTCTAAAAGTCCAGGACTTGCAGATCAAGAAAACATTAAACTCTAGGAGGTGGAATCGAGAACCATTAACATAATCTAATACAAAAAAACGCCCAAGTGGCATTACAGAAAAGGTTTTATTATGAGTTCGAATTCCACTGTTGCTACAGCCATCTGTTACCAGGAGTCCAAGAGAGCAACATTTCTCTGGATGGGTGGATGATATTACTCTCTTCCCTGTCAATCAGAGCGGCACTAGTCACTCATTGGCATCTGTGAGCTCATGTATGTGGAAGAGGACAGGTAGCATTTCTTCAGAGCATGAACAGGGAGAGTTAGCTAGTAGGTGGGAATTGGAAAATGACCCAATTGGAAGAAAAACAAAAACAAAACAAATTCAAACAAAACTATTCATCCCACTAAATTTCAAACTTTTGAACTTTGGAGTGCCAGGAAGAATTGTACATTAGCTGGTCAACCTAATGCAAATGATTCTAACAAGCAAACGTGATTTAAATGAACAATATACAAAGAATGAAGAAAAATAAGTTACTATCAGTCACCCAGGCAGTGGTGGCTCATTGGCTGGCTTTGGGCTACTGAAAGTTTAAAACCTGGCACCGCCAAGCTGCTACGGTCCTTCAGCAAGACCCTTAACTTTCATCTGCTCAGCTCTATTAACTAAGTCACTTTGGATAAAAGTGTCTGCCAAATATGTAAATGTAACCATGCCCCAAGAGCAAGTATGGAGTTGACTACTCGTAGTTCCTGTACCTAACTTTCTGAACCCAAAGATTTCACACAATAAACTTCTGTAACAACAAAGATTTATAGCGGATCGCTGCCCTTGTATACACACAAGAGAAAATAGTTAAACCAAAAGGCTTAAAGAAGATTTAAAGTATGACCCTCTGCATTCATGGACTTTACAATGAACAAGTGTATTATCATTCCTGTCGTGATCTTGAATGGCCCTTTGAAGCGATTAGAAACTAAGCATTTTTTATTCGTACTTCCCAGGAGAAGCTCTTGAGATGAAAGGTAATGTCTGGCCTGGTCAACAGATTTAAAAGCACTGATATATGCATCCCTTTGAAAATCAGTCTCATTTTGCCAAAAGGGCTCATCCCTTTGATATTCCTATCTGTTGCTGTTAAGTACAAGATATTTCTTTATGGCTCATATGGGCAGTGTTTATGAAGATGAAGCTCAGCATAATTTCCCGTTAGCAGACATTAAGAAGACTGATTCATATTTGGTCAAGTTGTAAAACTCACAGTACCATGATATTTATTCATTTCTTTTTATTCCTTATTGAGTATAAAATTGCATTAATGAGAAATGATGTTCAGAGATTAATGGTATGCATGGTTTTCTGTAGACATTCTTGACAAATAAATTACATTACATAGGAATTGTTTTAAACAAATTTCAACAAATCTTGTAAAGAGTAAAAAAAAAAAAAAATGAAAGAATGATTGCTCACTCCAACCCAACATTTTGTTGCTAACTTTTAATACAACTGAAGTCATTTGAATTTGCAAGTGTGATACTTAATTTTAAATCAAGTGATTTTTTTTTAATCAGAATGTTTTATTTAAATGCCTAAACTCTAATCAGCATCAGTTTGTCTTATTCAAAATTGATTGATCAAGGGATTATTGTTAATGCATAAAGTTGGGCCATGATTAAAAGGTATAATAATCATATCACATAATCTGGATTCTACAATCATTACAATATCTAAAATTTGAACATCAGTTGGTAGAATCTGCAACCAAATGCCTTTGCTCCTGCTGTAGATTTTTTTTGACTCCTGGTCCTTATTTAACATATCTGAATACCATGACAATAGGTGCGCAATGGATAAAATTGCCCATACCCAAGAGCAAAAGTGTTTATGCTATATATTGCAAGACTGTGGCAGTCTGGAAAGTAAGATAGTATAGTAGATTGGTAGGTTACATATGTAACTGCGGTTACATAGTAGACTGGCAGGCCTCTTAGGTCACTGGAGTTGACAAGAATGGCCAGAGGATGAGTGTGATGTAACATGGTCATTTCATAGGCAATACACATGAGGTCACTGTCATGAGGTGATGGCAGACACGACAACATCGTCATGCGAGAAAACTCCAATAGTTCCAATAAAACCACCCCGGCGGTCCTTCACTCAGTCTGAGGACCATGGTTACTATGTCCATGAATTAATAATAATAATCCATTTAATGTGTGTAAACATCACATAAAAATCCATTCATTTGAAAGTTAATTAGGAATGCTTCCACTTTTACCTTGTAGAACACGGTGGAACTGGAGATACACGGTTTTGACTGAAACCAGTGGACACAGTAGTTAAATAAACTGTGCAATTCATCAGTGTAGACAGCGTAGATAGAGGGGTATGCTCACAATTCATGTACATAAAAAAAAATTAACTGGAAGAGTGGAGAGTGCATGTTTTTCATCAAACAGCAAAAACATCTGACAGCAAAAACTTACTCTTTTTCAAGAACAGATATTAGAACTGAAGGCTCTCCACTGCAATGTTTTTTTTGTGAGATCTAAGCTGCCATAATTCTATAGACAGGCAAGGAATCTTAAGTATGCTTTTCTTTACCATTTTAGATGCCTTACAAGTACAACCTTGTTAGACAACAAGAGAGAAGCTGCCAGCTGCTTTTTCGCTGTGTGTCCCCTCGGGCAGACTAAGCGACCCACCCACACGCTGTACGGGGAAGGCAACCGTATCTGAGCTGACCATCTCCACAGGGCATGTGCACAGATGGATGGCCATTCAGAGAAGGAAAGGCAAAGGAACAGGGGCTGGAACAATAAACTGTCATAACACACAACCGGCAGCCCCCGGGCCAACTTTGGTTCCTGCTGTTACTGCAGCATGAAACAGAACTAAATGGGGTCAAGCGGTTAGCACTGCATGCTGCAAAAACAAAACAATGTTAAAGCACAAGCTGTAGTTTGCTGCACATGCTGTTTTATGAAGGCATATAAACAAAACCTATGTAAATGCTTATTCCTAACAAATATATACCAAGCAAACCTCCACTGACCTCAACTGACCTACATTTAAATATTTTAGCTTAATTATGGGCTTTAAATGAATCGTTTACGTCCCTACTAATCCAGTGGCAGATCTAGACCATTTTTTCCTACCACCTATTTCCCTCCCAGCTTTGGAGACTGTTTAAATTAAAGCTGAGTGCAGTTGTTTTGCCAATAATATTATGGCTAAGATATCCTAGATTCAGACATAAGGTGTAGATATTGCTATTTTAGGTCATATACAATATTTAAAAAATGTACATTCACCAGGCACTCTGTTAGAAACACCTGTAAATCTGTTCATTCATGCAAATATCCAATCAACCAATCCAGGAAACTGGTTTAAAACAACTGTGCCCTAATCAGCAGACATGAGGTTTGTTCAGCCAGGACGGCAGCAGCTCTGTGCAGTGCTCAACACTATTCCTCAATATTAGTCTTTACGTAACGTATAGCTGCAAGTCTGCATGCAAGCTGACCAATTCACCAACAGCATCGAAGGCTTCAATTTACTTTCGTTACCATATTTTGTGTACAACTGAGGAAACATGATCATTACAGACTCATGAATTGGTACGACTACATCGTTAGTCTTCCCATGGGCAGTAAATTGAATTCCTACATACGGAACTGAATGCAAACCTTGTAAGATAAAAAATATTATGCTTGAGAGATCAGAATTAAGCAGCAGAGCAGCTGCTTCAGTGAGAAAACATTAAGGAAATCGCACAGCACAAATGCACACAATATGACACAGAATGATCTGATTCATTCTAATGTGTATGAGTATCAGTAACTGTTTTAAAACACAGACTGGATGATAAAGTCTAGGCATTAGCTCCTAAACCTCCAGCAGACACTACCAGTGAAACCAGTATTTAGAATTTTCCTAAAGAGAATAAAACAGCAGCAATTCAGGTGATACAAAACAACCATTTAATTTCAACTGATGAGTTAGTGTAAATATGAACTAATGACTTGACTGCGTTTCAGTGCATGTGTTGCTCATATGTGAAAAACTGAGTCAAATGAATATCGCTCAGATTTCAGACAATAAAATCAGATAAGTTGCTGTCTCTGTCACGTTCAACAAACACAAAAAAACAGAATGTTTACCATTCATTATGCCTTTTTTTTCTGTAAACTGTTTCATTCTTAAGCTCCTCAGAGCTACATGTGCTGTTTACCATTTCCACAGCAACTAGCCACAATCCCGTGCACCTCAAATAAGCAGAATACATTTCTGTAAGCAACAAAGTGGGGAATTTATGGCACTTTCACTCCTATTCGTCAGAGTCTGAATCAAAGCAAAGTTGATCCTGGCATTTATTTTTATATTTGTTAGTTTGGTATCCATTTGTTTGCATGTTAGTCAGCTGAAATTTCTCACATAAAGTAGTCAAGACTACTTTAGCTTAAGAAACGGAATAAATGCTGTAGAAAGGATTAAAAGGTTTTGGAGTCAGTTTTCTAGACTGGTTAAGATAAATTTGTGCAAATCAACAGCTGGAGTGAGTTGATATGGAGGCGAGAAGAGGCACCTCGATGGCATGTGTTGAAACCCTCAAGGACGACAAGATTTATCTAATTTGCTTTGTTCCTGAAATAACCAATTGTGTTAGACTGCAGATGTGCTTCATTTCCTGTTCTCACTCTATTTTTGTCTGCCAGGAAAGACGTCATTTTTTCAATCCTACCATTTTCATCAAAACACTCTTTAGACAGGCTTTAGTGTTTTGACATAACTGTGACTCTCTTTCATGCACTGCAGTCAAGGACAACAATCTCTGCTTTCCAATTGCTATTACCATGCGCCGTTTCATCTGAAAATGGCAGTCTGTTTGATAAACAAATATCCATGTCCTTAGAGTCTCAGCATTCCCTGCTCCTGTTCACATAAAAAGGATTCTCCTGGAGATGTGCAAATGATGAGGCTCATTATAAGCACATCTGGCGAGACATTCGGCCCAGAGCTGAAGCGGTGAAGCAGTCTCTGCTCTTTAATTCTGTGCTGTCGAGCATCGTTTTCTGAGTGAACCGCTGTGTCTCAGCAAGTACAAAGCTACCTAGCACATAGATAGCCTTCTCTAATGACCCACTGCTAACACACACTCCACTAACAACGCGTGTGTGTGTCACTAAGAGAGAATAAGAAATAGCAGACATCCAGAGGTGATAATTTCCCCTTAAAGATGACAACATTGTTGCCAGGCGATCTCTTCATTATCATTTCACATATTTATATTTTGATATGTGATGTTGCCACATGAGTCACGCAAATAAGCCAGGACGTGTAGGTGAGAAGTTTCATAGCTGTCACCTTTCCACCTTTACCAGCGACCTACTGTACCATTGATTTAATTCTAAATGTGAGTCAGGGTGTTGGAACCGACCGCTTTTCACCTGTAGAACAGGACTGACATGTAATGAGGCTATATTTATATATACATACAGCCTTGGAGTATTAACAACTTTATTTCTGCTATACAGAAACATTCCCAGTTTCAGCAGATGCTTATTTGAGCCTGGCTGCATCCAAAGTGAGCACAAACCTCACTAATGGTAACGTATTGAAGAAAGAACTCTATTTTGCTCTGCTTACTGTTTAAACAAAAACTGGTTCACTGCAAAACTTCCATAATTCATTTCATCCGTAATTAATATTCTTTAAGAGCACAGCATTAGGAACCAGGATCCAGCAGCCCTAATGGATCTCAAAGTTATAATTTTTTACCAAGGTTATCAAGGTTTTTTGAGGCCTGGTGGAATAATTCTGTACAATAAAAAGTAAGCGAGGCTTTTTTTACCTTGCTGAATAGTAATGGAGGTATATTAATCTTCCATTTGGACACTCTCTATCTTCATTTATTCAAAGAAGAACTTTCAGAGCCTTAGTTTTTCTAAAATATTCTGCATTATTTTAGTGAGTTTAAAAGATTCAGTAGACAATCAGATTACTATATGGTTAGATCTTCCACCCCAGTATTTTTAATACATTTAAAGCTACTGGAGGTTATGTAATTTTACCTTCTCTAAACACCGTAACTTTAATTAAAAAAAAAAAAAAAACAGTAGGCTGCTTGTGTAATTGAGGTTCTATGACTGAGCAGAGACTGCTAGAATTGTTACCTTGTGGAACTGAGCTTTCCCGTGTGCTGGTATCCTAGCGGAGTACTAATAGCAAAGCCATCACCTTGTGCCTGTGACCTCACGCATGTAGCCTATAGAAGGTTCCCAGCCAACCATTCCATTTACCTTACTCCCGGATGGTAAATGACTGTTCAAAGTGTCAATATTGCTCCCTGATATGAGAATCACTTATTATGAGAATCACTCACCTGTTAATATTGTACTTTATTGAGGATAAGAATCATTCAATGTACCAGTGCTGGTTTCTACTGAGGATGAGGAGTACTTAGGGTAAGATACTGTTAATACTGTATTCTACTGAGAATGACGGTGCTGGCCATAGAGTGTGTTGAATGGCATTTAATGGAAGAAGGTGACTCTTGGACTGTGTTCAAGTATACTTGGACAATCACATCCTTTAGCCAGTGATGGTGGTCACTATAGATGTGAAACGTGATAAGTTTAGCAGCAGTCACTTTATATTCCAGTCTTCTATTGGTTTATATGGCAAGTTGCACAAAATGCCAAGTACCAAGTTCAGGTCCAACAGTGAGACCACTGCTTTGCTTAGAGGTCATTGAAATTCAAAAGTGAGACGGAAAGACTGTGCCTCTTCTTGGTTTCATATGGATTACATAAACTGAGAATATTTGTTTTCGATTTGACTCGCTTTATTTAAAAGTAGACACCTCAAGCTTTCCATGGATATATTTCTCATCTCTGTGTGTCAAGTATTCGCTGAGTTTCAGTTCATTTTAGTGACGCGTTTCAAACAGATATGTGCGGAGACTGAGACGGCTGAAAGCACACCCTGTATATTTTCTTTATTTTACAAAAGCACAATGATTTGTTGATATTGTGAGTGCACACAAATAAAAATAGACACTTTACAGATTCAAACGATGTATTACTCTTATGAGTACGATCGAAAAAGACGGAGCATTTTAAGTTCTTTTCGCTGTTATCATTAAAAACTGCAAGTGGTGGCGCCGGCGCCACCGTCGTCCCCAAAGGGTTAAGAAATGTCCTTGCAACAAGCTGTCAATCTGTCCCTGTTTGTAGACTATGCCACTACATACATGTTCAGGTTCGATGCAGACAGAGACACTTTTAACCTACTCTCACTGGCTCTCAAGAGAAATTGGAAAAGGTTCAACAATTCACAACAACTTAGTGATAACTATTTATAACTTATTGTGGATATTAATAATACTATACAATATACTATACTATACAATACTAAAGTTATCACCTAATGTGCATGTCAATATTTACTATAACAATTTTAGACAATCTTTAACAATGATATTTGGGTGCTTTTAAAATAATTTCTTCCTCATTTCAGCAAGTAGGCAATGGAAAAGATGATGAGCGTGATGTAGTGAGGATGCAGTAGGCTGCACACAGTTACGATGGAGAGGTGATGATTTAGGCTATTAGTACATGACTAAGATGCAAAAATGTGGGAAATGTACACTATTTCCACAAGGAAAGTGTCCTGGTGATGTGGAACATAAGGAAGTAGAACCTTGGATACATTCTGGCCTCAAGCCAAACCTTCCGGTTGTGGCTATACCACTTGTAATCAGTAGTGTGCATATTTTTGTGTTTTAACATGGCAAAAATTCAGTTATACTGTCTCCAATATTAATAATAATAATCATCATCATCATTCACATGATACAATTCAGGCAACATTGCACTTTATGAAAGGAATGAAAATCCAATAACTTTTCTGTAACATTCATTACACGTGATTGCATATATACTACATGCGATCTTATTCATAGAGCTAATATATTCAAAAGCGTAATGTTCACTCTATTACCAGCAGACCATTATATGATTATGAACTGCATATGCTTTACTGTGTGTGTGTGTGTGTGGACTGTGCATATATATATACTCGTTGGAAGTGAAAGCAAGAAGAAGGAGTAAACTTGCCTAGTGAGAGAGATGTAAGTGACAGAATGACGTGCTGTGGTCAAATTGCACTGCTGCTCTTGCTGAAAGACATCTGGACATTTTTGTCACCTGCTGTGTCTCCAGTGTGTCTCAAGACATTGCGGGTGAAGGCATGCAATGTTTTAATGTTGTTTTTAATGCTTGGTAGCAGCAATGCGTGGGCATGACCCAGTAAGTGCAAGAGCTCTGCTGTGAATGCACTCTGTTGCTCTTTTGCATTTCTTCTGCTTAAATTCTATGCATATTTACATATGCTCTCTGTATTTATTCTAGATTGTGAGAGCACGTGATAAAAGCACACATTCAAGCATTCAGAGCTACAGTGCATAGGTTTTTTGGTTTAAAACAAAGGGACACAAATGAACAAAGAAAAATTTTTGTTTTTGTCTTTTGAGAAGAAAAAATATATATGTTCCTGTCTTCTTGGAAATCCTGTAATAGCAATTCACAGTCAGAGCTTTCTGGTTTAAAGTGGCACAGGAAATTTCAAACACACGTCATATACCATCAAAAGGCCATTTTACACAACATGCTACAACTACTCCATGCCATTTTTCAATTTTTAACTCCGGACTCGGTTCATGTATGTCCAGTATGCAGGGAGTGGAGCATTCATTTCTGTGTTTCCTAAACTAATTTAGTATATATAATGTGCAAATATACTGTATGTATTGACTTACATATCATTACATGCATTAGGGCTGTATATGATCACATAAACCTTGATCCAATGTTAATCTAATGACATTTTCACTGATAATAAGGGAGCATAGTGGAAGAGGTACACACTTACTATTCACTACCACGCATACCTATCACACTTGACAGTAGTATAACCAAAGATTCGCCTCCACATTTTTGGTACAACTTAACATAGAGCTGCAGGCATAAGCACATAGAAAAGACTTCTCTTTTCTTAGTTTGGAAACTACAGATGGGATTCATGTAGTTTGTACTTTTTAATATCCATTTTTATCTGAGAAAATCAGACAGCAAGAAAAGTACACGCCTTAGCTAAAAAATGCTAATGCTGCTGGCCACGGGGATTTGTTTGAGGGATGGAAACTCTGGTTGGTCTTATAGGAGGAACTTTCTGCTAACATGTACAGAATACCTAGATATATTATTTAATTGCAGAACTAAAAGTTCCTGTCACACAGTGTATCACACATACACACTCTATTCAAGTCCGGAATTAAATTTTCCTCATCATATTTATTTTACTCAGTTCCAAAGTTGATCTCCTGAGGTTTTCCCCCTCAACAGTCTCTAGAGTTTACACAGAATGGTGTGACAAACAAACAAACAGACAAAAAAAAACTGTGAGTGGAGGGTCTGCAGGCAGAAACACCTGAGTGTTTGACCAGAGTGTTTTGAGCTAATAGGAAGTATACTGTAACTCAAATAAGCACTCTTTACAACCGTGGTGAGCAGATAAGCATCTCAGAATGCACAAACCAGCCCTTCCGGTAACGACATCCATGTCACAATCAAAGTCACAGACATCACACTTTTTCTTTCTACTGATGTTTGATGTGAACAATAACTGAAGTTCTTGACCTGTATCTGCATGATTTTTTGCATTGCGCTACTGCCACGTGATTGGCTGATTGGATACCTTCATGAACGTGCATTTGTACAGGTGTTCCTAATAAAGTGGACGGTGAGTGTGTATAAGTTTATATATCAATATCATCCGAAACAGCACAAGCTCCTGTCAGCCCAAATATGCTCCGACATCAAAGTATGAAATTCTGCCAAAGTCTTGTTTCCGGCAATGAAACTTTTAATCGTACTCCTCTGCTTCTAAGTTAAAAAGCAAAAAAGTCTCAGTATTTATCTTGGGACATAAATAAAACAGCTTTTAGAAGGCTTGATATCATTAGCTTTTTAATCTATACATGTTGATCTTCTTCCCTGAATGTATGCTCAGTTACCACCTCAACCATCAAAAGCCAAATCGGATACTTTGCAAATCACACAAAGATGAAGCAAGGTGCTCTGTGAAGACAGATTATAAAGTTGCTGACATTTGTGACAAACAAACAGAAGAGAAAAGAATAATGAGGCATTTTAACAACTAATAACTCAACTAAGAGACGGAAAGGTTGAGAGAGAAGCTCATTTATTGTGCCTTTGCCCATTACCTTTATCTGCTGCCTGTTATTTATTTATTTACTCAGTCATTTCTTTATCACCACCTCTCATTTTATCTCCATGGGCCTACGGAGAATAATTTAGCAGCAGCTGCTGGTTATAGTGCTATTGTTCTTCCCAAGAGACAAAAAAATACCCTACACTGCATTCGCCCTGTTTGATCTTTCAACTGAATCGATACAAGAAATCATTATTGCAGTCCAGGCTGCATCTTTACTATTATTTATTTAGGTGGAGAATTTTAATCTGACCCATTACCAGACCCTGATCACAGTAAATTAATATTGTTCTACATAGTCTGTATATACTGATGACACAGTATACATCAATATTTTCTATAAATTGTAAGTATATATCTACAATATTTATACTGTATGTATATGTAGATGTAGAGGACTTAGTGAAAACAAGTTTGTTATCCAGCAATTAGCATAAAGAGTAACAATAACTTTAACTACAGTCGTACTGTTCAAAAGTCAAACCCAACTCATGTAACTAATTAAAAAGCAAATGAAATAAGCTCTACCACCCAAAGTAATAAAAAAAAAAACCTCTCTTTTTTAGTTCATATTATTCAACTATTATTAGCTATAGATTGTTTAGATATAAACATGACTAAAAATCCTTTTAGACATCCGGCTGCTAGCTAGTTATCTAAAGCAGATGTAAAATCCTCTCAGAAAACCTATCAGGTTAGCTCCTGGTAACTAACTGGCTAGCTGTAGCAATGGAAATAATAAATATGTGTGAATATGACTTACGAATCCTCTCAGAAAACCTGTCAGGTTAGCTCCTGGTAGCTAGCTGTCTATCTGTAGCAATGAAAATAATAAATATGTGTGAGCATGACTTAAAAATTCTCTCAGAAAACCTGTCAGATTAACTAATGTTAACTAACAGGATAGTTTTAGCAGTGAAAATAATCAACAAGACTTACAAATCCTCTCAGAAAACCTGTCAGGTTAACTGCTGGCTAACTGTCTAGCTGTAGCAGTGAAAAGAATGAACATGTGTGAATAAGACTTACAAATCCTCTCAGAAAACCTGGTAGTTAACTGGCTAGCTGTAGCAATGAAAATAATAAATGTGTGAATATGAATTAGCTAACTGGCTAGCTTTAGCATTCAAGACAAATTCAAAAGATTTAGAATTTCTCTGTTAAAAATATCTGAATTATTCACACCATTTCCCTTGCAAATACGATGCTTGCTAAGCAGTGACTAGATGGCAAAGACAGTAAGGTGAAGCTTGGAATTGGGTTTTTCCTTGGATTTCAGTAAGATTTCACACACACACACACACACACACACACACACACACTCACACACACACAGTTTTTTTTTTTTTTTTAATAAGAGAGAGGGTAGCTTATTTATACCAGACTATGTGCATTCTTCCAAGAGAACTTCAGAACATAGTATTTACCAGTTACAATCAAATTAATTCAAAATGCACTCTGGTTATGTCAACCTGCTATTTTCACATAGAATGGTGACTTAACGTTGACCTACCAGAGTGCATTATGTTTTTTTGTCAAACTTTTTATCTCAAGTGTGTGCCCTTCTGATCTTCTTTTTTGCCAATTAACCTTCAGGTCCTCTGCCTATTACCTCCTTCTCCATACCAGCCACTCCAGGGAGGCCAAAAAGATCATCAGACAACACGGTACAAGTGACAGTTCCACTAGCTATTTCCCACTAACCATCCTGATTCATTGGAGCTGAAAATAGCCGGCATCTGGCTGTGAATGCTAGTCCCTGCGTCAGATCAATACACGTCCCAGTCCCCTTGTGCACAGTAGCTCTCCTGTACATTTGGAAGCAATGTTCAGTTCAGCCCACATCACTTGATCATTTTGATCCTGATGTACTTTGAAAGGATGTAACCAGACAAACCATTACACATGCTCTCTTAGACATACACAGTGTTAGTCTCTAGTGTGCTATGGAGATATCAAACGTGATATAAAGCAAGCTCAACATCGCCGTCATGGTCATATGTAACAGTGATGATAACAAACCCTAAACCCAGTCCAATGAGACAATGAGAAATGGAAAGAAATCTTAAGTGGTCCCAGATCTCTCTCTCTCTCTGACCCTCATTCTTAATACACATATCATTTCAAACCCATCATCTAGTCCACTGTGGATAAAGTCTTAGCTCCACTTGACCCTTCGTCTCATCATCCACACAGCGTACTAAATTCATTACACTGATGGTGAAACAGATAAAGATAACAGAAGAGAGAGGTGAGTCCCAGCTTCATCTGACATTCACTCACATAAACACATCAAATTAAATTAAAGCCATGTCATGACAGGTCCATCCTCTGAGACCTTGTGGCAACGTATGAATTGTGGGTGGCTCATGCAAACTCTTATTTCTTTTACATTGTAGGATCTTATAAGCCAAAGAGTAAATTTTGCTTACCGCTTCCCACTTTGCTCTTTTTTACGACTACCCTATTCCCAGTGGCCATGCATTATAAAACAGTTCTGAAAATGGGGTGCCATGCTGAACCTAAGTGAAAAGTGTTTTCAACAACAATGGAGACCAATATTCATTAATATTTGATTTTCTAGCCGTCAACTGGTGAGGTACAGTTCATTAATGACTGTCCTAGGCTGGCAAACAGAAGTCCCTTCCTCCCTCCTACTAAAAGAAAGGAATCTTCCCCTCCCATTATGTGTGCTTAGATGAACCTCATTGGGGAAATTAAAGGAAAAGTTATCCTTGCTTATTAGTCTGGATAAGACCCGTGATTAAAGGAAAAGCTCACCAGGACTCACCAGCCATCTGGGTCATCCAAAATGTCCAAGCTTAAATTAGGTTTAGTGTGCTAAATGTGATATTACTTCCTAAAACAGCATCAGGCATCAGGTATTGCTCAGTTTTGTCAGAAACCTGCTAACAATGTGGGGGATGCAGCTGGAAGCCAAATTACCTACATGTCTCCTGTAGACAGCATAACAAGTGATTGTTAATGCTATGAACTGGTCGGTATAAACTGGTTGGATTACTGAATACAACAAAAAGTCAGTAAATTAGTTGCATGCATTTTGCCTGTTTTAATCTAACTTTGTCATGCTATCTGGCTAAGTAGAATGAAAGTAACAGAGCTTGTAAACTAGTTAGCCAGATGTGTATACCAACCTAGCTCTCTTTCTTGGAATTTCAAATCATTCTTGCAGCAACAAATCAGGCAGTTACTGTATATGGCGTGTCAGTAACTGACTTCCAGCAACCGTAGATCCTACTACGTAGGTTGGAGATGGGGTCAAGGTGTATACTAGTCATTCTGATGTAGTTCACCTTGTAGTACAAACTCTAGCCAAAGCATTTTTTACAGTTCATTTGTCACTGTGCCTACAGCGAGGAAATCACCACGATCTATCACCATTTTTGTGCAAATATTGTTTTAGAATGAAATATCACTTCAAGATAAAAGGTAACAGTAGAATCAAGACTGTAGTATGTGTGTATCTTTCAAAGGAGAGCTGTACTTTAGTATGAAAGTGATATGCATGACTAATTTGGTCTAATTATTATTCAATATATGGAGTAAAAAGTGCAGACAAAAGTCAGCACAAACTTGCACAATGCCTCAAGATACAGGGGATATGTACTTCATCCTGATTTTTTCCTCCCCCATTTATCGCTATAATTAAACCATTCCAGGCAACAGTCGGAGTGATTATCCAAAGTGGGCGAATACGGCAGCCGAAGCGTTGAGAGAATTTTTTTCCCTCGCGGAAAGATGAGGAGAAAGAGAATCTGTTTAAGTGCAGAATTAAGAGTTCAAAAGCTTTCTTAATCACGCAGTTAATGTTGAGGAAATGTGCAGGTAGGAGATGGCTGACAGTGCGAATTACCTTTTATAGTTCATGAAGGATGTGGCACCAGATGGGGCCGTGCCTTTGCAGTCCAATTTCACCGACTCTCAATGACACTGAGAAAGGAACCAATGGAAGCAACAAGCTTGTCGTTTGATGAACAGTTTTCATCTCTCTTATCAAAGCTTACAGATCAATCACGCTTATTATTTTTGTCCGCCTTTCAGCCATGATTGATCCTGGTATATAATGGTAGGTGCAGTGTTCTGCAGGGAAAACTAAATGTCAAAAATCAAAACACTGAGCTATAATTGGGAAGTAGACAAATCATTTTTGGTGAGCCTCTGTGTCTCTTTGGCATTGTTAAATGCACGTTATTAAATTTTTTGTTACGGGGAAAGAATCACACATAAAATAGGTTGTAAATTTTACTACTGCTATAAGCAGTGATTCAGTGAGTGTGTTTCAGACTACCAAGTGGAGAAAGACACCTAGAATGCCACCGATACTATAACCTAATTCAGTACGTACAATAGGCCACATGTTGTCGATGGAGCTGAACTGTGAGTTTTCCAAAGTGATGGTCTAAACTATGAATATGAACGAGTGACCAAAAAACTTCCCTATATAATAGAAATATAACCAAATACAAATATATTATTTGGAATGAACATATTAACAATGATCATGTGTTCTAAATTGATACAGACACAAATAGGAGGCACACTATTCATTATTTTTAAAAATGTAAGCATGCCAAAAAGGTTCCCAGGGCATCTGGTTGAGACCAGAAGTGTGCATCGAGACTAGGATCCCATAGCAAACAACTTAAAAGTGGGGAGTTATTTTTTTTCTTTCATCCAGGTGCATGTAAGCAGTCAGATATGAAGCTAGTGGAACAAAGAAAGACCGCATTTATTAAATATGCCTTTACAGCGTTCATTCATTCATCCTAATTGCCTAGTCTGGGTAGTGGTGGTTTCAATCAGGCTACTAGTTTGTTTATATTTTGGGAAATAGAATTATTTAAATTTGTTAGAAAATATCATGGACATATAATAATAATAATAATACATTTTATTTATAAAGCACTTTACATTTTAAAGAAAATCTCAAAGTGCTACAGAAAAGAGTCATAATATATACAGCAATTAAAACCAGCTGCCAACTGAGATTAGCACAGAAATTTAAACTCTAAATATTAAAAGACTTTTTAAAATGGTACGTTTTTAGACCCCTTTTAAAACTATCAGTCATTTGTGGAGCCCTCAGATGTTCAGGGAGGGCATTCCACAGGCGAGGAGCAGCGGCGCAAAAGGCTCGATCCCCAATGGTGCGGGTCTTAGTCCTAGGGGAGAGGAGACGATGAGTGCTTGTGGAGCGGAGGGGACGTGCTGAAATCTGTGGGGTGAGGAGTTCTTTAAGGTAAGTGGGGGCATTGCCATGGATGCACTGATGTGTGAGGAGGGAGACCTTGTATTCAATCCGGGCGGAAATGGGAAGCCAATGTAATGATTGAAGAATTGGTGTGATGTGTTCGTATTTACGCACTCTCATCAGGATCCTAGCGGCACTATTCTGAATGTGCTGGAGTTTCTGGATGCTCTTGATAGGGATCCCGATGAGAAGAGAGTTGC
>CM040994.1:5379319-5431049 GCA_022985145.1 Pangasius djambal
TGCAAAATGGTCACTAACTAAAGAGGATTTATGCTGATATTGCCCAAAAACCCTATTTTGTTCAGGTGTTTCCAAACTTTTGGAGGGCAGTGTATATATATATATATATATATATATATATATATATATATATATATATATATATATATATATATATATATATATATATATATATATATATATATATATATATATATATATATATATACACACCACCACAATGGATTTGGAAAAAAACAATCAAGATGTGATTGAAGTGTAGACTTTCAGCTTTATTTTAAGAGGTTCCACAAAAATATGGCATTTACTATTTAGGAATTACAGCCATTTTAAACAAAGTATTTCCATTTTCAGGGGCTCAGAGGTATTTGGACAAAGTGACATAATTGTAAATATAACCATAATTTTAATACTTGAATGAAAATCCTTTGCAGTCAATGACTGCCTGAAGTCTGGAGCCCATGTTCTCAAAACTCAAATTCTGAGCTTCCTCCCTGGAGATGCTTTGCCAGGCCTTCACTGCAGCCACCTTCAGTTGCTGCTTGTTTGTGGGTCTTTCTGCCTTCAATCTTGTCTTCAGTAAGTGAAAAGCAGCTCTATTGGGTTGAGATCAGGCGACTGACTTGGCCATTGAAGAATATTCTAATTCTTTGCCTTCAAAAAAGTCTTGAGTTGCTTTCGCAGTATGTTTAGGGTCATTATCCACCTGCACTGTGAAGTGGCGTTCTATCAGTTTTGTAGCATTTGGCTGAATGTGAGCAGAGAGTATAGCCCTATACACCTCAGAATTCATCTTGCTACTTCTGTCAGCAGTCACATCATCAATAAACACCAGTGAGCCCGTTCCATTGGCAGCCATACATGCCCATGCCATAACACTGCCTCCACCATGTTTGACACATGATGTGGTATGCTTTGGATCATGAGCTGTTCCTTTCTTTCACCATACTTTTCTCTTCCCATCATTCTGGTACAAGTTAATCTTGGTTTCATCAGTCCAAAGAATCTCATTCCAGAACATGGGAGGCTTTTTTAGATGTTTTCTGGCAAAGTCTAATCTGGCTTTCCTGTTCTTGAATGTTACCAGTGGTTTGCACCTTGTTGTAAACCCTCTGTATTCGATGTGTACACTTCGATCACATCTTGATTGTTTTATTTCAAATCCATTATGGTGGTGTATAAAGGCACACACACACACACACAATTATATATACAAATACTAACTGCATGGGACTGCATGGGCACAATTTAAAAAAAAACAAAAAACGATATTTGAAACACTAAACAGGTATACAAATACAGATAATGACATTGCTTTACATCCCTACTTGAAAGTAAACAGTATGTGGTTTTGGAAATAGCAATCACTTATTGTTGAAAAAATGGAGAAACCTTTGATTATTTAACCAGTATGAATATTCATTCCCCATATGTCCATGTCTTTGACCACTCCAGAGCTCACAAGGTCTCTCACCAACCACACCTTTCCCACTCTTCACTCTCTATCTATTCACCATCCATACATCCTCTATCTCTATCCCTCTTTTTGGTATGCATTAAAAAGATGGAACAGTGTAATAGGTTTCGAGGTTTAGCTACAGGTTATCCAGACCCTGTTGAAGCTAATGGGTCTAAAATGGACAACTCTCATCAGCACGGTGAAGAAATAGCATTGAGGCAGCTGAAGATCCATTCCAGGGCTACGTGACCTCAAATGCTCATTCAGGGTTGATGCACTATTATGAAAATAGTGGTGTAGATTTCCTTCTTCGTACTGTTCGTTTGGAGCGGTGCAACCTTAGAGATTTGCTGAGAATTCTGATGAAAATATGGGCTTTTTCCCTCTATTACATTAGCCTTCCTTTTCAGAGATCAAAATTTTATCATCACACTCCAACCACATTTGATATTCTGCAGCTTTTGAGGAGAGTACAGACAGTGGACATGAGGTTCCTCCACAGGCTTGTTGATAGTGTTAGGAGCTTGACAGCCCAGGAGAGTCTTGGAGTAAAGCTACTTCTCTGAAACCAGAAGAGAGAGTTGAGATGATTTGGGCAAGGTCAGGTGACACTGGATGGAGACCTCAAGGCAGTCCCAGGACCCGCTGCAAAGATTATGTTTCACTGTTTGCTTGGGGTTGTCTTGGGATCCGAGATGGAATCTGTGGCCAGGGACACAGAAGTCTGACCTTCTCAGCCTGCTGCCACTGTGACCCCCACCATGAAAAGCGAAAGGAAAATGAATGAATGAATAAGCTTGCTTGTATTAATTTGTTCAAATAACAAGGTCTTGTAATTTGTAAGGAGAAAGATGAGTTCCCAATAAGCTTATTTACATACTAATGTCAGATGAGGGGACAAGGCATTTATTTTTTCTTGGCACCTAATTTAATAGAAGCGATAACCATCTTTAATTTCTTTATATTTCACAGCTCTGTGAGCTAATGATAAACGAATGCGGTGAGCCATTAATCTTAAGGTTGAGCACAGAAGACTTCATGGACTGAGACAAAGAAAAGCAGGAATAAGTAGATACACAGCGTATACTATACAGTCTCACAGAACACATTACACAGGTGGTTGATTGTTCTAGATTGGCAGAAGGTTTTGCATCTAGAACATTCTCACAGAATGGGGATGAGTTATCATAACAGAGAGATTCCTCCATCTTCTACCCACAGGGAGCTGTCATTAAGACCAGGAAGATGAATAGCGTGCCAAATGAAAATCACAAGCATAGATAATTATGACAGAGGGCCATATTTGTTAGCACATTGTGCTACAAAATAAAGATGGGTGGAACCAAATAAATGCTAAACAACAAATATAATGGACTATATATCTATATGGACTAACTCATAAAAATGGCCCTTTTTTTGAAGTTACTCCCTCTCCCCTGGAAATAACCCTTGAGAAATCAATACAATGACAGGAGAAAACAACTTCACCTCTTCTAATCCTGTTCTCCCAGAGCAACAGAGTGCATTATCTTAGATAGAGCAATTAAGCACTTTGTTGATAGAAACTGTTCCTTGTCAAGAAAGAATGAGGGACAATGCTGAAGCTTCCAGAATCACAATTGCAACCGGAATTTTAGTTATTCCCATCTTAGTTTATAAGCATGTTGAAATATTCCAGAAATTCAACTGTAAAAATGAATCAGCCATTACTGCATTCAAAAATGCAAGGAGATACCAAAGTATCTTCACCCACAGCATTGCAATCACAATGGGGTGTGCCAGTTACCACCCCAAAGTTGATTATTTTCCAATAACAGCATGTCCAGAAATGTTTTAAGTTCTTAACATAAGTTCTGTTGTGAAACATCTGCTTTGCATCTACAATGTTATCACTTATGTTTAGCAACTATAAATAGTCCCTCAACAACCTTTCTTTTTTCTATCTCTCTTGAAGTCAATAAGACATAAAAAAAATATGTATTGTCATGATACTGAGAAAACTTCTTCTGTCAGAAAACTTTTTATGACATTTTGTGCTGAGGAAGGAACTGTCTGTGCTAGCTGACATAAAAATAGTCTATTTGTACTTCTTATGATCTTATGAGACCTCCTGTTTATATGTGCCATTACAAACACGAAGAAGCCATACTCCTCACAAAATAAAATAACAGCAAAGTGCATTTATATTCAGTGCTTTTCCACCAGAATTAGCCAGTAATATAGTTTACGGCAAATCTTGCACCTATATTATAACTTAAGGATATGTTGAAACTATGTTACTTAGCATTACATTTTTAGTAGTTCATAAACGTAAACCTAGTTACAATTTTCATTCAAACTACACTACGATAGAGCTTAAGTGTGACTGGTACAATGTCAGTCGATATGATGATCTAACATAAGTTAGCCTGGAAAGTAGTATGATCTTATATCAAGAAAATTCTGCCACTTGTAAATTTAAAATTACATTAATGTAGGTGTAGGACAGCTATCAGGAAGGACGTATGCTGGTTTTATGTAGCCTAATTAACATGGGTCTTAAATATAGCTTAAAGATATGTATAATCTCATATCTTTCCTTATTGCAAAGCTCCATCTCAGGTAATACATCAATGTTCAACAGAGAAACCTTTAAGGATATTTAGACATTTAATCTAAATAACTTGGCTCAGAATTAGCAGAGCTAAAAGGTAAAGATATTTAAAGATGAGAAGTTCAAGCATCTGGATGTGGTGGTAAGAAAAATTCACAAAAAATGATGCTATTATACTGTTTTATATTTCTCTCTTAATTTTCTCTCCTACTGGTATATCATCACACATCTATCTGATTTTGTACAATCCTAATAAATGTTTGTTACTATACATACTGTTACTTCATAATGTAGAAGCTGGGATGTTAGGCCTACAAACATTCAGCAATGATGCACAAACACAGCATAACTAAAGAGGCTGAGATGACAGTTATGTAGCAGATAACAGCCTCATTGAAATGTTAATAGAACACTTAATGAAGTATATGTTTTATTAATGAGTGTGTAATATGATTACATTCATTTGAGCCATCAGTCTTCCATTGCACGCAGACGGGGAGTCAGCGGTAATGAAAACTGTCAACCAACAGTTCAGTGACGGTGTTCAGTGTTAACTCTTGCTGCGTTTTCACAGGGAAGCATACGGCAAAGAGCTTATCAAATATGTATGTGAATGTGCTGGAATCTGTTGAGCTGACAGAGAAGACAGAAAGCACAAAACCACATCCATTAAGCAAATTCAGTCAACGCAACATTTATACACCACCACTTCCTGTGAGAAAACCAGTCAATAAGGCGTTAATGGACCGACCAACCACTGGCAGGTGCATGGTAATTACCAAATTTGCATGGTATTTTGCATTAGTTCTTAAAAAAAGGTAAAAATGTATGATTGTTCTGACCTTTTAAAATCAAAATCCAGTCACATGATCCAATTATATCTCATTACCTTATATTCTCCCTTTTAGATTAGCAAAGGAGCCATTATGGGCTAACTTTGAAATCTCTACCATTTAAGTCAAATGGGTTTAAAATGTACAATAGTTTGGGCTGAAATATGTATGGAATAAAACACCTGGGGACATTATGTTATAGGAAAGCAAACAATGACAGGGTGGTGAGGAATGTCAGTTGTTTTATTGTGTTTTATTCCTCTTTACCACAGCAACAATTTAATTTTTCATTTATTAAAGAACGAGACATTGTGTGTATTATCCATTTATTGTTCCATTTAATACTGTGGAACATCCGATTCCTGTTATCATTTATGTTAAAACAGCTGTCAAACTATAAACTATCTTTTTTTTCTCTTGAACTTAATATGACAGAAAAAAAATCTTGTAAAATACTGTAATATCAAGAAACTGCAAAGCCCTCCATCCCGAAGTCTTTCCAATGCTGGATAACTTAACGACTGTTACAAAGTGCTGACACTGGAGACTCCTTCCAAAAATGCTAAATAAACGTCTCCTCACAGAAAACATCACCATATCTACAACTACACACATTTTTTTTCTGTTTATATGAAATGTCTGCCATACAAGTCCCTGTGTAAGGTGTTACTAAAGAAACAATGTACTAGAACAGTGCATTAATATAAACCTGTCAGGGCTGTTGTTATGGAAAATTAATCAACAACTTCTGACTAGTCAGCTTCAAGACTTGAACATCGTTGGGGTATAAAATAATTTGTATTTTCAGCAGCTTGAAATGCTGAGCCAGACCTTTCGAAACACCACTCCATCAATAAATGACAAATCGTTTTAAAGCGGTGAATTTATAGACTCCTGTGTGAGGATATGCATGACAGCCCAGTCTACATTAATTATTTCAAAAACAATTTGCAGGAAGTAATTATTAATCCAGAGGTGCAGGTTGGCTTCCAGCACGGTGCACTTGTAAAGGCTGGATTTATCATGTTGACATTTTGCAGAGTGGACGTGCCTTCTTTTTACCACAGACTCCGACTGAGCAATGCTGCATCTTTACAGCATTTGCGTTACACTTTATATAACAGTTCTCCCTATTTCTGTTTAGCTTACACTGACATTTGGGGCATATACATACAATAGATTTTGTAGACAATTGCTACCGCCTTCTTTAAAGAAACCTGGCTTTTTTATGTTAACATTTGTATTACAAAATTGATGATATATTGTCACGCTATTAATGCATTAATACATGGATGATACATATACTTGAAGAAAATGGATGACATGTCCTCTACAATTCTTGATTGCTATAACAGTAGCTCTGACAGTAGTTCTAACTCCAAGGCAAATCACAAGTTTATATTTATACGCTCTAATACGTTATCATTTCTATAGTAACTTATTCTATATTGGTTTAGTGGACACTCAGTACATAATGTTAACAACAAAAAAGTCTAAACCATGCCTTCTTCATGATATGATAAAGCTCTCCCTAAGGAGACGTTTATTTAACATTTATGGAAGGAGTCTCCAGTGTCAGTAAGTTTTGCGTTACAGGAGATTCTTCAGGATGGAGAACTTTGTGCTATGAGATTTCATGCTAACACAACAAGCTGTGTTTTTAAGAGAAAGTGAGGGGAAAACACTGTTTATAGCTTTTAAAAAATAAGTAAAAACAGGGACTAACTTGTTTTGTGGGTGTTACATAACATTAAATGTAACTATAATATAACTACAAACAGATAAAACTCTATAAAATCATTACTTATTAAACTATATCATTACAGTACCATTGTAGTAGTTATACATGGTTGTTTAGGGTATAAAATTTTTAACTGTATGGGATTATTGCTGTAAATTAGGACATGGTTTTTGCTGTATGAGTTATTTACCATATACATACCATACCATATACTTTCTTTAAGTTTAATTTATGAAGAAGCAGAAGTAAAATTATAACAGACCTGGTTAATTTTCTTAAAGGTAGAATGACATAATCCTTCTCTTACTTAGCTCGCCCTTTCAATGCTTCTCTACAGATCCAAAATACTTTACACAGTAAAAGTAGCTGGTTTTAAATTCTGCTCACTGTTTGCTAGCTATGCAGTTCAAGCAGAGCTCAGAGAATACTTTAATTGCATAGCTAGCATTTCAGCATGAAGTATGGATTCATGTGTTATGACTGTGGATGTCTTATAATAAGGGAAATGAGAGGAACATGTGATACTTTTCTAAGAAAAAAAAAAAACCCACCACATTCCATGTTTTCTGCTCAGTCATTAATGTTCCTAATTGCTTTGCGGCTGTAATAGCTGAACTTTGGCGGTATATCTCAGCAGGGACCAAAAAACACCTCAATCAGTCGGGGAAGGTGCAGATTTAGAAACAGGCCAGACAGTTGCATTTACAGCATCCACTTAAAGCCTGACTACTCATTTTGTACATTCTGCCTGACCCTGTTCCAGAATTTAAGTGCTCTGTGTGTGTGTGTGTGTGTGTGTGTGTGTGTGTGTGTGTGTAAGAAAGAAACACAGCAAGACAGAGCAGCTGGGAAGATTTGCCACTTGAGTAATGGGACAAATATCCACACCTCTCTCCGGAGCTTTTCCTCTCGAACTAGCAGGCTCTGCTCAATTAATCTCCTCTGATCTTAATGACCCTGGAAGGTGACTCGCCAGATAATGCACAATTACACTAGAAACTGCTGCTGCCAATTAAGCCTTGAGCCTTTTTTTTCGCTTCTTCTTCTTTCCGGCTCCATCTCCTGAACTCATTCCGCTGTCCCAGTGCACCGGGCTGTTTGTGATTTCATTAACTGCCTTCTTATAGGGGAAATTAAAAGTGGAACCCTCTAAAGTAGAGCTTATTGAGGAGATAAGATCTTTAAACAATGGTTGTCCACAGATTAAAAAGGAGATTATTGTGGGGAAATGGCTGTGGGAGAAAGTCTGTGGGGCTCTACCCTGTGTAGATTTACAAACCGGGTCTGTAATGCCCCATTTCTCTACAAACACCCTACAGTAAAGATACCTAAACTGGACATTCATGACACAGTGAAGTTTTATTTATCAAGAAATACATGTTTAGATATTGGTAAATAATATTTCTAAATGTGTTTCCAGTACATTTGTACTTATGGCTGTGGGACCATCCTGTTCTCCTGCAACTTTCAGTTTCACAAACACTGAGTTTCTCACTAATTAAATTTTAATAAATGTTATGTAAGGAATATAATACTTGATGGTGTGCTGTTATAGGAAAACAATCAACGACAGGATGGTTTGATGTGACACTATGCAAAAAGCAGAGTTAATGTTATTATTATCCAATAACTACACATTCTAAACTGTTTTCTTCCCCTCTTGTAAAGCAATATACCAATGATTACATTTTTTGTTCATTAAAAAACATTTTTAAAAAAATCAGTTTACAGTTACATTTAATGTTATGGAATGTCTGTGAAGCAAGTTATGCCACTTACATTATAACAGCTCTAAACCATCATTCCCTTACCAGCCTAAGTTAATAAGCCAAAAAAACATAGTTTGTCATGTTCATAAGAAACCAGAAAGCACAAAGTCCTCTGTCCTGAAGACTTTCCTGTGTTATTGACTGTTATAATGCACTGACGCTGGAGGCTCCTTCCTTAAATAAACATCTCCTTACAAAATGTTTCACCATATGAATGATTATGAGTTTTTTTTTTTGTTGTTGTTGTTAAATAACAACACATTTTTGACCTGTTTATAATTAGGTATGGATTATGCGGTGTGTCCGCCATACAAGTCTGTGAATTAGCCACTGGTATAGAAACGCTAAATCAATAGAAAACTCACACCTTCTATCCAATTCATATGCAAATTTAGTAGTGGAATGGATTAATATAATGAATATAACCCTATTACAAAATGTAATGGCTGACAGACACAGACGTTTATGATCACTCGGATAACATTAACATTAACATTATAAACTTATTTTAGGGAATACATATTGGGAGTTAACTAATGTTTGTAATAAAGGCCAAATTAGGCACATGTAAAAGTGTAAAAAAAAAAAAACACTCTGTTGCAGGGTTCTACTTAGAACTTCTTTTAAGGGTTCCCCCAGAGAGAGAAGCCTTATGGGTTCTAGATGAAGCTGTTTCTTTTCTTGCTAGAGTGTACACACAAAATCTCTTTTAGTAAACAGAGTAGCCTCTTCCGTAGCCTCTTTACTTCAGCTCCAGTTTCTCAAAAATAATAATTGAATCATTGAATTTTAATGGTCATCTAAATACTGTTGCCATGGCTAACAGATATGGCATAAATTGTAGCAAACCTGCAGCACAGTACAACTTTCCTCTTCTTCAAATTTTTTCGTTGGTTAAATTTTAATGAATTAAAATTCTTCTCCCAAAATGCTCCACTTGTTAAATTTTAATGAATATCACATTCATTTACTATTCTCTATTTCCCAGTGTCGATTAGATGTACAAAACAAAATCATTTGCAATTGAGTCTTACTTTGTCCCACTAAGCTACAACTACAACATTCACTTTTCCAAAATACCCAGTGTTTGAATGTTAATTAGTTGTTGCTGTTTTTTTCACCAAGTCAGAGCATTAATTACTTTTTAAACAGTGGTGCAAGACAGAATATAACTGCCTGACTGACTTTGTGTCGGCAACTGTGGCATAATTTAAAGAGCACACAAAAAATCATTTTCTGAGCTACAAGAGACCAATTAAGCACTCAAATGGTACTTTAAATATTCATAGTTCTATATATAACCATTGCCTTTATAAGAGTGTGTATGTCAAGTGTAATGGCCAGGAACCAGGTAAATGTCCATTACAACTTTTTAAAGTTTAAAGTAGTTATGGCTGTATGTCTAACAGGTATGGTATATTAGTTTTTGTAGCATTACTATTTTTTGGTAGTTGTTGTGTGATAGGACAGAGCTAGTTTTAAGAATTGGCAGTTAAAACCTAAAAAAAAGGTTTTAGGTCTACATCCCTCCCACCTCTCTGGCTCTCACTAGCTCTCAATCCCTCATAATGTTGAGCATCACTTGGGGAGCATTCATAGGCCAAGCCATCTCAAAATACATTATATGGCCAAAAGTATGTGGGCAGCTGACCATGACAGCCATATGTGGGTCTTCCCCAAACGTGAAAGCACACATTTGTTGAAAGCACACAATTGTCTAGGATGTCATTGTATGCTGTACCATTAATATTTCCCTTCACTGGAATTAAGAGGCCCAAACCTGTTCCAGCATGACAATGTCCCGGTGCACAAAGCAAGCTCCATGAAGACATGGTTTGCCAAGTTTGGTGTGGAAGAATTTGAACGGCCTGCACAGAGCCCTGACCTAAACCCCACTGAACACCTTTGGGATGAGCTGGAAAGCTGACTGTGTGCCAGTCCTTCTTGCCCAACATCAGTGTCTGACCTCACTAAAGCTTTTGTGGCTAAATGGGCAGAAATTGCCACAGTCATGCTCCAAAATCTAGTGATAAGCCTTCCAAGAACAGTGGAGGCTATTATAGCAGCAAAGGTGGAATCAACTTTGAAATGGGATGTTCAACAAGCATATATGGATGTGATAGTCAGGTGTCTGTATAGTGTATGCTATTCTGCACCCCCAACTCCCCAAACTGTATTATTTCACAGTTAATCTTTTGCCATTTATTTTCCCACATATCACTACATTGATGTTTTCACTCAGTTCGATGGTGTAAAGTTGGCCTAAAGTTAATAACAGCCAGAAGGAACTGTTTACATGGTACGGTAGATCTAGGACAATTGTAACACACTTGTTTAATCTAAATAAAATTATTACATATAACTATTGCAAGCACCCTACTGTGACTTCTTTTTGTGCATATACAGTACAAGTACATCTTTTCTCTCTGTCCATCTAAACAAACTAAAAATAATTGTGCCATACATGGTTAAAAAAATAGGGATGTATTTTTAAATATTATTCTGTCCTTACATGTTTAAACACTGTGCAGATGTATTCACTCAGCACTACAATACCTGTTAGCAGTTTTCAAAAGCCTGGGTGTATGTAATAGCCTTTTTCATGTAATAATAAAAAAAGGTTTAATAGAATTGCATTGGTGGATTTCTGTAGAAAGCCTAATGTCCTCCCAGCAGATTTGTCCCGATGCCCTCCATCAATCTTTTCAAGTCATATTTGCAAACGAGCCACCATCGTGTAAGAATGTCTGCTGTGCCCCTATGTGCCAAGCTGTGCGGGTCACTGAGAATTGAGTGTAACTAATGTTGCCTGGCACCCTTCTCTGTCTCTCTGTGTGACTTTCCCCCCCGCAGTTGCACCCTACCATCTGTCCCCTGTCACCCTTCAGCAATCCAGAAATTTCTCAGCAGGAAACGTTAATTATGTTTACATGCACTCTCTTAGACTCCTGCTCAACTTCTGAAGTGTTAAAAAAAACAGACTGCTTTAAATTCCAACACAATCCCATTTACCATCCAAAAAGGAAAAAAAAGGAAAAAAAACAACAACTCAACAGAAAATGAACTCAAATCCAATCCCAGCTCGTCTAGACTCTAACCTGTATGTCAACGGTATACCGGTGCTTGCTGGAGATAAGGTGCGCAAGGCAAAATCTCATCAGGGGATGTATTAACCCATACCCACTCACCCACCCACAGACACACACACATGCACACACACATGCACCCCTCCCCTGAAGCCAAATGAATCACTCTCTCTTACTCAGTTACTCAGCAATAAGCTGGGAATTGATCCACAGCTTCCCTCTGACCTTTCAAAGCGGCAGCGTAGCAAGGAGCCTTTAGACACAGCTGCAATCAGAAGAGTCGGATCAGTGAAATGGCAAGTGGCATGTGTTTAAGACATCGGGGAAAAGATTGACTTGAAGGGGGGGAGGGTGTGAGAGTGCAGGTGCAAAAACAGAAATAAGGAGTTTGCGTTGAATTTATCTGAGGCGTGACTAAGAGAGCTAATTAATCAAGGTATACCTTGAGGAATTTTACAGCCCTATATGTCAGTACTGTGATTTTAATAGCAAAAATATATGTATTCATTTTTAAGTTTTTGTTTTTTAAGCTATAGTAATACATTATAAATTCAGAACAAAATTAACATACTTACTTGCTTACCAGGGGTTCTTAAACTTTTGCACAAAGGAATCCTCATTTAAAATGTGTACAATGTTATATTTTTGCTATTTATTGAAGCCATAGAGGGTTTCGATCCTGAAGACAATCACGAGATCTTAGAAAGCTTAATTCGGCTATTCTAATAAAGCTCACACATATAAAGAACTGAATTAATCTGTATGGAATTATTGCAAATCTGACCAAAATGATCTTATCTTATACGATATGATATACAAGAAAAAAAACAGAGCCATGATATTGTGATAAGTTCCTACAATTCATATTCAAATGAGAAACGGTGACATGGTGATATGATTATATCATATGATAAAGTCAGACCGCTAACCCCTACCATAATGCTAAACTTAACCTTTATAACATTCGAGTGGGTTTATTCACAAAAAAAGCAAAACACAAATTGTAATAAAAGTAAGGAAACAGAAATTACACTTAAAGTTGCATAACTTAATACAATGAAAACACAAAGGCAAAGCGTGACCAGACATAAGAATATAGTAATAGTAAAGATTTTATCTATAATAATAGTAAAGAGTTTATCTAAGCAAGGCAGTATCAATGAGTAAAGGTTAGTAAGTGAATTAATAAACTTTGGTCTGAAGGTTAAACTGGAAAACCTGGGAGTGACTAGAGTAATAAACATAACTAACTACAAGGACTATAAGAAACACTAGAGACACTAGAGATTCTAAAAGGCTTCGAGACTGGAACAACAGATATGAACAAGATGCAAGACTAGGGTTAACACAGCATTCCAGTGAGATGAAGAGGATAAATGGTGAAACAAAAGCACGTGGTAGGTACAACCCAAAAGCAAGCATATGCAAAGACTGACTGAGAGTCCACGGTATTTTACAATCCTTGATTATGTAGTAATTGGCAGTAATTACCTCATGGATTGTACCCATGACTGACCATGAGAGTCGGGATAATTGTCACGAATTGACAAATGTGAGTGGTTTAGAGATTCACTGATCTCAATTTAGTTTATGTATTTTCAAAGCTCTGATATCAAAATTCTTTGCACGCTTCTGTTGCCAAGTTACGCAAAACATCACAGGTGTGACATCGGTGTACATCAAGAGATTTTGTGTTTTGTGCAAGATCTGCCATGCCATTCGGAGGGTAGCACGGGTAGTAATTTTCATTAGTTTTTTTAGTAATTCAAAAATGTAGTCCAATAATAATTTTTTTCCAATTACTTTTTTTTTTTTTCAAAAAAGGACAGCAATTAATTATATTTCCTGCTAAATTGCTTTACAATAAACGTGCAAAACAATACATGTGTACTTATACTGTACTTTTTAGAGATGTACTTTTTG
Organism: Pangasius djambal; assembly: GCA_022985145.1. Lineage (NCBI taxonomy): Eukaryota > Metazoa > Chordata > Actinopteri > Siluriformes > Pangasiidae > Pangasius > Pangasius djambal. Next base: position 5,392,724 of record CM040994.1, read on the forward strand.
GACGACCTGGCGGCTCTCATTCTACAACAAAGCCTTTCACTGTGCCAGAATGCAAAGAAAGCTTTCTTGGTCAGAATTCCACACTCCTCTACACTTTATACAAAGAGATGTGAAAGCGATATTGTTTCATTAAAGCAAAATATTTTTTTTAATTCCCAGTGTTCATCTAGTCTGAAATGTTAAAAAAGTACATTCAGCCTTTTTTTCACTGCCTTGACTAGTCAACACCTCCCCAGTGGCAACGAGCAAATGTAATTCATGGTATAAAACATGTTAGTGGATCAGATTTTACTCTGATTTTACTATTTAACTCTGACAGTGAAACTCAGTATCCAGTGAGTGCATTCCTACTCCATTCCATTAGCTTATGTTTAGAACTTATGTCAAAGAGCGGCATGAAAGTCAAAAGAGACACCCATTTTTGCATTCATTACACTTTATTAAGTAAATGACTGAAAGAATGGATGAATTAATTGGCAAATTTGGGTAATGCTTCTTGAATGTACGCTTGAATTTTTTCACATTTAGTCACTATGAATGTGTATCCTCTATGAGGACAGCATGCACCAGTGGACTCTACATTGTCCTTTTGGCAGGCCAGAATGAGGTGAGGATTAGTGTATGATATTAGGGCATCCACTGTGAGGCAGAAATAAAACAGAAATATGACTCCAGACCTGTGCGATGGCCATTGTCTGGCACCCGGAGTCCTTCTGTGAACTCATGATGGAATCAGAGCCTCCTTTCAGAATGAATTAAGTCTAAAGCCCAAGGTCTTGGATGGGTTTTTTTTTTCCCATCTTGCCAATTTAAAGCAACTCTTTTGACATTTTGCTTTGACGTAATTTTGTCTTACTAAACTGTCTGAATTAAACTTACTAAATTCAGATTAATCTATCAAGACAATGAGGCCATTGAATGGACTTTTTCAAAAAAGAGCCGTGCTTTAATTTCTATGATGAGATAATCGATCAATATTATGCCTGGTTGTGTATCAGTATAGCAGATAACTGGGGTAATAATTAGGGACATATCTTGAGGATTACTGAAAGAGATAAGGAAATAAATTTGCTTTATTTTTTGAACTAATAAATACATATCCATTTTTGGACAGTATGTTCACTGCATAGCTTCTTACCAGTCCTCAGATCCAAGGTCATACATTCTGTTTTTCTTTTTACTCCACCCTCCGCTCCCACACACACTCTCTCCTTTTATAAATATCACAACCCTCTAAAATACAAGCTGAAAAGAGCAAAGGGTAATTTTCAATAACAAGGTTCTTACGGTTTCCAAATATAAAGAAGGCTTGTCTCCTAATTTATAAAGGCATTATCAAAGCTGCCTTCCTCAGTCATCTGAATGCTGGTGTTTTATAAAATAGTTTTATAATTAGCCCTAACTAACCTTATTTAAAGAATCTCTTTACTCAACTGCAAAATAAATACTCTGGTAAAAGCTGATGTTCAAAATGGGCACTCAAGTTATAGCAGAAATGTATAAACTATTAAATTTACTAAACGGATGAAACTAAAAGTAAGAAATAAAACAAACCAAAGAACCTGGCAAAACATCAGCTAATGCTAACTAGCAACAGGTTTATTTCTAATCTCTCAAATGTTAGCTAACATGATAACCCTGACCAAACAAACTAGCTGAATCCTAATAGCTAGCTGTCACTATAGAACCTGCCCTGATCAATGCAAACTGCACTTAGCAGCAGATAGATTACAGATGGGTAGTATGTATCGTTCTTACTGTGACATTTATGAAAGTTTAGATATGATAGGAATTTAGATCAACTTCTTAACGTTTTCTGAAACTTGACAAAAACCTATGAAAAAAACAGGTGACCAATCTTTACCAATTTTTGCTAGTCCAGTGTAGCCTGTCCTTGGCTGATAGGAGTGGAACCTGATGTGGTCGTCTGCTGTTATATCTCATATAGTTGCTTATCTGCTCATCATGGTTGTAAAGAGTGGTTATTTGAGTTACCGTAGCCTTCCCGTCAGCTCGATCCTCTGATCTCTCTCACCAACAAGGTGTTTCCACTCGCAGAACCGCTGTTCAGTCAATGTCTTTTGTTTTTCGCACCATTCTGTGTAAACTCTAGAGACTGTTGTGCGTGGAAAATCCCAGAAGATCAGCAGTTTCTAAAATACTCAAACCAGCCCATCTGGCTTCTGCAGTCAAAGTCACTGAGATCAAGTTTTTTCATCATTCCGATGTTCGACGTGAACATTAATTCAAGCTCTTGACCTGTAAATGTAAGATTTTATGCACTGTCTTGCTGCCACATGATTGGCTGATTGGATAATTGTGAATGCACAGGAATACAGCTGTTCCTGTTAAAGTGGCGGTGAGTTTACGTTACCTCATTACCGCTCACACCTGCATTTGACAGTCGAGCACCTTCCACTAGTACCTTCCCACGCTGGACCAGTTGTGTGTCACATATGTAAGAATTTACAGACTTCAGATTTTAAAGTCATCCTCTGTGCCGCAGTATCTCAGTTTCTCAAAGAAATAAACAGTGTTTCCCCTGAATACTAAATAACTTGCTCTGCAAGTTAGTATTATTAGTATTATTAGTATTACTACTCAAGAATATATTTCTTAAAAGTGTGACATCCATTTATAACTGCTAGTGAAATCCTGCAGAAAATTGAATACTATCTTAAATATCTTTTCATATTTGTCACACACCATATGCTTCTTTTGCTTCAGTTTTTAAACTTTTACAATGGCCGATATTTTGTCCGTGACAGCAAAATCGGTCAGAAAATCTCAAAGCCGGCTTAAGGCGAACAGGAAATAACATAAAATTCCTAACAGGTGAAGTGCCCTTGCCTTTATATTCTTCCACAGTTAAGACAGGTGTGCAGCAGAACTCCTTGTTAGCGCATTGTCCTGACTCTTGGCATTTGAACCGAGATGGATCTGAAAGAAGCTAATCAATTAAAGCTGTTCAAGTTGAGGGTAATTATCTGAGCTTTCTCAGGTGTTTCTGGATTCTCCAAAACTTACTAACATCAGTAGGATTTGCTGCTCTCAGAATGCTGTGTTGATTGGCACCTCTTACGGGCCACAGATGGCTCACATTAGTGACATCACATTATAAAACCCTCTTCTCCTCAAAGCTATACTTTTACAATTAACCCATAACAAAAAGCTATCATTTTTTCAGAGCATGAATTTTGAGTGTGCTATAAAGGTTAAATTCAGCTGGAAAGACACAAAGGCCTTTAGGGATCTCTCAGCTCACAACCACAGAATTCCGCCATCATCCTCTGGGTCATCACAGTCTTGGTTATATCAAGTGACAGGCTTAAAAGGTTTCAGAAAGGAGAGACATGCAGACAAATAGATGGAGACAGAGAAACAGAGAAAGAAGAGAGCGATGAACTTGCAAATTATAGCAGTAACAACAGTCTACAAAACCAGAGAGTGGCACAGGCACTTTGGGTGGAATCTAATATTGTTTCAGCTAGCTCCAATTCCACTTTCCATCACAGGAATCATTTATTCGGCTTCACAGGTTAAGTGCAAATGCTCAGAGTGCCAGACAGTAGCTTCCTGGTTGGTGCCATTGATGGAACAAGTGAATATTGTAAATATTGCTGTATTTGCCTGGTATCCATTGTTTGACTGCATGTATGGGGTGGATTAGGTACACTGGGATGGATTTTCTGCTTATAAATAAAAAGATGTTTTCTTTAACCATGTCATAGAAATGCACTGCTATTAACCACAAATCTTGCCTTTGTCACACCTTTTCAGGTATCCTCCGAGGGACATCCATGAACCTGAATATGCACCGTCGGTCTAATCTTATCCACCAGTGATGTTTTCATTTCAAGCAAACAGGAATGCACATGATACAGAAAATCATCAGGATCATCTTTAGCTGCATTATGCCATGTCATGGAGAATCTCCTGGAAGTGATGGATAATGAACTTTACCTGGGACTTGCTAATCTTTTGTTTTAAACTCCATACATATGTTGTTTGATTGTGTTTTTGGCAATCAAGCCAATTTCTCAAATGGTTTTTATGTGACTTTGTGAGGTAATTTCCGTAGTTATTTTCTCCTGTTGTAATTTGCGTCTCTACTCATAAAGCTTTCTTTCCATTTAAAGCATTAACTTCACTGTCTCATGTGGATCTCTGCAGATATGAATATTACAACCGTATTGATTTTTTTTTATCCCTGGACAGTAGCGCTTGAAAGGTATTGTAGCTCCCCCAGGTTATTATATTGTATATAGGATCAGACCTCTAAAAAGATCAATAAATGAAAGCAGAATTAACTCTCACTTCAAAATCCACTTCCTGTTGATGTCAGAGGCTGCTCGTCTAGGCTTCAAATATCTTCTAAGCTCAAATGAGAACATTATTCTTCAGTGCTGAAGCTGGTATGAATCAGACCGTTATTCTATAGTCTATATTCATCCTTCACCTTGTGCATGGTTACGCATGTGCATGCATGCTTTTTAATGCCTTTCAATCTATGCATCGTCTGTACATTCAAATAAAATATTGACATAAAATGTAGTAATATAGTTACAGAGAAAATCAGAGCTTTGGAATTGAATCATGTGGCATTAATTCAATTATACATATACATATACATATACATATACACACACACACACACACACACACATATATATATATATATATATATATATATATATATATATATATATACACATATATATATATATATATATATGTGTGTATATATATATATATATATATATATATATATATATATATATATATATATATATATATATATATATATATATATATATATATATATATATACACACACACATATATATTGTGTATATATATATATATATATATACAAACACACACACACACACACACACACACACACACACACACACATATACAGACACATACATACATTGAAGGCTCCTGAGCTCTCACTGCAACAGCCCAGGTTCAATTCTTGGGCAGAGAACCAAGCCAACCACTGCGAGTGTACTCTCAGTGCCGGATCTGCTGTGGTGACCCCTAACAGGAGCAGCAACAACACCACATATATATATATGGACTTGGACCTCCTGACTCAAAAGTATTTTAAAATAAAATTTTGCATAATTAAAACCATACCAGGAAGAAATCAGATACACAATCATGAGTACATTAATGAGACTCATAAGATGCAGGCATGAACTATAACCAAATTTCAGTATTCAGGGTTTGAGCTGAAAATATAGGAAAGAAGGAAATAAACAAGAAGGTTCTTATACAACTCTAGCAAACAGAACCTTTTACCTCTTGGGTTAAGTGTCTTCCTTTTTAGAAGCAGCAAGCATTTGTGTCTCATGCTGAGCCAGGATATTTTCACTTCCTTGTAAGTATTCTGGAATAATGTCTTTGGGGCTTTTTCTAAAATATCTCCTGGATTGTGATTAATGTTGTAAAAAGCAGTTATGTAGCACAGCTCTAATTGGTTCAACAGTTTTAGTTTGAAATGACTTTGAAAAGAAGTAATAAATAAATAAATAAATAAATACATACATACAAACATACATACATACATACATAAATAAAGTTGCTGTACCACAGCTCCATGTTCCCCAGTTCCTGAGCTTGTGTTACTGTTTGTCAAGTTTTACATGTTCTCCCCGTGTCTTTCTGGGTTTCCTCTGGGTTCTCCAGTTTCCTCCCACCTCCCAAAAACATGCGATGATTGGCTATGGTGAATTGCACGCCTATGATAGACCGGCAACCCATCCAGGGTTCCATCCAAAACACCAAAGTCATTGGTCATTCATGGGGCTGTGAGGGACCCAAACAAACAACCAATGAACTTGACTTAATAGATCAGATTCAGAGAAGTAAACATATTCAATCAGTTTTTTTTAAACTGCTTCCAATGCACCTGAACATGCTGGAAGTAAATTGCTAACTACACTGTTCTATATACATGAGCTAAATAGCCAGCAGTTGACTAGCTATAATCTAGTAAGTGACAAGGAAGACAGGAAAGCATCCTTCCCACCAAGAGAGCAGGACCAATTAGGTGCTATTAGGCTCCTGAGTATGGAGGGCTGTAGCTTTATTGAGATTCGAACTAGCAAACTCTCTTATGCTACATGAATGCAAGCCATAAAAAAGTGTTTAGATGGTTTGGTAGTAAACTCTATATGCTTAAGTAACAAGTAATAAGTAAGTAAGTAAATAAGTAAGTAAGTAATAAGTAATGGAGTCATAAGTAGATACCTGATACTTCAGAGTACTTAATTTTGTTACCATTGGTGTTACTTCACCCAAGCCGATTTCAATACAAAGTTTCAAATTGTGAAGGTTAGGTGAATAGGGTTTGGTACGTAGTCATAGCTTTTCATGCCATCTTATTTGTGTGAATTAGCTCTCGTTGTTCTTATATTCTGGAAAAGAACAAGTCATAGTGCAAAATAAAGTCTGACTGAAGATTAGCATAGCATGGCAAATCCTATATTGTCTTTCTCTGAATAAGCTTCCTGCTGTTGCATGAGGAATCTATATCAGCACAATCAGCAATGTTTGTGTTAAAGAGGAAGGTAGACTTTGTCTTGATTAGCATGGTCTCTACAGTACTCATCCAAGAGGATTGCTCATTATCTTGTTCAGTTGGCTTCAGTGTGGCTTCACAATTGCTTTCATTTTTTGCTCTTGTGGAGGCCTGACTCCTCTATTGTAATGAGTGTATTGATTCCTGTAAACTTTGGCTGAGTAAATCCCAGAAATAAAATGGTGCTCAGAAGGTTGTGATTATATTTATGTGCTCCTAGATACTAAAAGTTTTTTGTTTTCTTTTTTCCAATGTCTAATGCAAATTAGGGTTGTGCTCAAGATGTTTTTTGTTACTAATTTGAGGGCTTGAGGGCCTACAAGTATAATACACAAGTTTGCAGATACTTGCAAGAGTACTTCTCCATCATCATGCATTTTCAAAGAATGCTAAAATATCTAGAAAACTAAAAGAGAGCGATTTTGTGAAATTTATTTAATGGGAAACAGAGATAGAATGGATACATGAAGGGTGGATGATTAAGGTAATTTTTTTGATGCCCCTGGGCTGACTCTACATTGTTGGTTCAAGGTCTGTAGTGGGAACCCTGGGAACAGCAGCAATTCCTTCCATTCATCCATTCATTAATTCTCCTTTGGCTTTTCCTGGTAGTGGTAACAGGCTGACAAGGTCACCCTAGATTTCTCTAGCCCCCAGCCACAGATAAGGGGATCACCAGATGTTCCAAAGCCAACAGTGAGATATAATCTCTCCAGTGGGCGTTGGGTCTGCCCAGGGGTCCCCATCCAGTGAGACATGCTTGATACAGCTCTAGCAGGAGATGAGCATGGGGCATCTTTGCAAGGTGTCTAAACCACCTCAACTGGCTCCTCTCAATTTGGCGAAGCAGCAGCTCTAGTCTGAGGCTCTTCTCGATAGAGAGGAGCCTAACTTCTTTATCCCCAGCCACAGATTCCAGCTCCTCCTGTGGGATCCCAAGAAGCCAACATTGAGATATAGGCTTGCCATCAGGTCCTGGGTCTGCAGTGGGGTCTCTGTTCAATGAGACATTGAACAGTCCTAGTGATACAGCTCCAGTGGGAGCTGACCAAGGGGCATCCATGTAAGGTGCCAAACCACCTCATCTGGGTCCTCTTGATTTGGAGGAGTAGATCCCCCAGGATGTCAAGTTTCCTACTCTCTCATGGAGACTAAGCCCACCTTACAGAGGAACCTCATTTCTGCTACCAGAACCTCCAACTTTTCTTTTGGTGACTATCATAGGCGAGGACTAGACTCTTGATCCAACGCAAGAACATTAAATGACATTATTATATTTGACGAAGCAACGTTTTTGGTGAATCATCTTCAAATTTTCAGAATGAATCATTTCACGTATTTAACCCTATTTTAAAACCATATATTTGTTAAATTGTTAAATAATTGTTTTGCCAAGTGGAAAGAGTAAGGGCCATAAGGGCTTATTCTGATTTGGACTGAATGGGTGAAATGACTCTGACATAAATATACAGTATGTCCATAAAAGGAAATTCATTAGGATGCTGAGGCATGTCCACGGTGTGGTTATACCACAGATTAGCAATATATCCTGTTTCATGAAGATGACGTGGCACTGTGTATCAATCAGCTTTAAAGTGGTCCTGGATAAGTCAATGCTCAACTACTCCTGGCACACAGCATTTCAGGAATGCCTCAAGCTTGACCAAAAACAAACTGTTTTCTCTCAGTGTTCTTGCTCTTGTGTGAAGCACTCTCGCATGCTCTGGAGTTTAGTGAGAGATCAATGAAGAAGAGGCGTTACTCAATAGGCCATTACCATTCACTGGAGACAATTATAGCCGGTGCATCTGTCAGAGACTTAAACTTGGGCTGAGGGCTAAACCATTCCTTCAGTAATTTATATTTTACATCATGCACCACTGGCTTTACTTATTTCCAGTTTAACAATGCAAACTGAATTAAAATTTGGACACTGTCTCATCAGGCTCAGCTATTTCAGCCATTTTGCTATGTGTTATTGATCTGGTTTCTCGCTATTGCTATGTTTGCTCAATTATTTGACTCTTGCTTATTTTGACCTCAATTCTGCCTACTGGTTTGAATTTTTGATACAAGAGTTAGCTTGTGCTTCATTTACCTACCTGTAACAGACAGGTAGGTAAATAACTAACATGTTTAGTGGATAGTGTTCCACAACCTTAAACGGAACTAGAAATGGTTAAAATGTATGACTCGTCATTCTTTAATAAACAAAAAAAGTTAATTGTTGTGGTATAAGAGGAATAAAACATTTTGGAATATGCTCTTAGAAAATAATGAACTTCAGGGTGGTAACAGTAACTCCATTTTATGATGGACTGCACCACACCACGCAATATGTCACTGATTACCTTCTTATAACAGCACACTGCTTCATGTCTTATTCATCACATATTCATTCATCACCATCCGATGCACTGAAGATAGGAAATAGAAGGATTTGTTCATCACATGTACAACATTGGTACGATCTCTAAAGATAAACTGTTATTATACAAAATTCGTAACCTAAAACTGATATACAGTAAAACTACTCAGTAGATCAGGACCAAGAAAGCAGCCAATATTGCTCAAGCAGCCATTATTGCTCAAGCCTATGAATATGCATGAGTCGTGTCTTGCCCTTGATTGTTGAAGTGGATGACTGGATTACAAATGAGAATCCCTGCTCTTGTGTTTTTTTGTTTTCATTATAATGCACTAAATACAGTGTGCTGGATCTGAATATCAATATGGATAATAACTTTCATCATAAGGAAAAGTTAACTGAACAATTAATCAAAGCATGGGGAATGAATTACTTTTATTGGCATGAAATTATGCTTTGGTGCACTCTTATTTATTTATTTTTTAATAATCTACCCCAAATTCTCTTCAGAAGCATAATAACCACTGATGGCTTCAATTATCTACCAAACAATGTCACTAATTATAAAAGAAATCTAATTCCCAAACAAAAGTCGCTTTGTAACAATTTGTTCCAAGCAGTCAGTCAGCCAGAATATTTGTGCTGCCAATTTTACACTTGTCTGATTCGGAAGCATAAACCATCTTTTCAACAATACGACAGATTTCAAACAGCATGACTAAGAAGGGAAAATGAGTCCCTCTATCACCTAAATTCTCCCAACTAAAAGGACTGCTGAAATATGAAGCCATATTGGTTTAGAATGTGTGAAATGCCTGAATATAAAAAAGGGCAGTGTGTGCAGATGAAGTGCCACACAGAGTCATATCCAGGGCCTGGCCAGTTCATTTTCTCAGTAAATGTTTCATTCCTCTATTCATCTCTGACACATAAATTGGAGCTGGGGTCTCCGGAGGCTGGGTTTTAGACTTTCCCTTGAGCGCCGATGTTAAATGACCTTTGAAGCAATTTGATTATGATGTTCTGCTGACAGGGCCAGATTTGTCATGAGCGAGTAGATGGTAATGGATCTGAACACGCCAGAGAGAAAGAGAGAGATTTAGTAATGAAAGATGTAGGAAAAAAGATGACTGCAGTGACAGAGGAAAGGAAAAAAAAAAGGGGGGGATTGATCCAGTACTCAGACCAGAGCCGTTTCTAGCTACAGTATAAATAGTAGAAGCAGTTGCTTTGGGACCCCAAGCCACCAGGGGGCCCCATAGGAATGCAGGATTTTTGCCGATAAGTGACAGAGGGCTCATGGGTGCTAGCATAATTCAGGTTTTCTCTTGTGGTCTGCAAGTACGATGTTGCTTAGGAGCCCCAAAAGTTCAAAAACAGTCCTTACTGAGAGGACTTAGCGGTACTGCAGATTAGGCTGAAGGTCTGATCATTAATAAGTGCAATGGATAAAGTTAAATCCACTGTTTCACTGTTCACACACTACCAGTAGTGATGAATCAACATGTGAAATTTCAACAGTTCAGCTCCAAACAGAAAAAACTGACAATCCCTGATAAAGACTCTCCCAAAGAAAGTAAAAGATAAATGGTTATATATGTCCTGCACAATCAATTTTAAGATAAATGTGTTCTCAGATGTCCTAACTGTTATCTCTTCTTGAAGCTTGACTCCTTTATTACATAATTTTTTCACTGTAAAAATAGCTAGTGAACTTAAGTCTGGTGATTTAAATGGAATTGTTTAAAATGGCATATTACTTCACTTACTACATCTGTACACTTAGAAGTACTTAGCGTAATTTCTAGAGTGTTGCTTGAATAGATGACACTTAAGCTAGCTGGCTTTGCTACTAGCTAGCCACTTGGCTGTCAGCTACCTACATCTAGCCTGCTCCGTCAAATTTGTCGCTGACACACTTTTATAGCTTTTTTTTTTTTTTTAGGTTTTGTTTGTTTACCTCTCAGTAAAAATACCACTGGTTCTTCCTTATGCTAACATTTTACTACATAAGCTCTTTATGACAAGTGACAGACCTACATAAGCATTTATTAATAGGCATCAGCTGTCATAAAGGCTGCGTTTGTCAACGTGGATGTCATGTGACATTGATTGTGGTGACATTAGGTTCGGTCATGACACTTGCTGGGGTGAGATAACGTTATGATGTGTCTTAGCTTGCCAAAGTGAGGCTGCAAAATTGAACACAAGTGAGGACTTGAGATACTGCAGAGCATCTTGCTTTCAGTTTTGCGACCAGCCACACTTGGCAAGCTATGTCACGTCATTAGCATTATGTCACTCTGACACCAAAAAAAATATGCTGCGCTACAAAGTCAGTTGTCATAATGTGAAAGTGCCATGGCACAACCTAATGTCATCAAAAATCTCTCACTTGACATATGTGTTATATCAACTTGCCTTCAAAGTTGACAAAAGCAGCCTTTAGGACTATTAGAATTAAAATGACACTTAAGTCAAAGCTAATGTTTGGTCAACTTTAAACTGTGTTTATGCACTTTTGTCTAAATAAAGTTTATTTTAATGTCTTTCACGGAGTTTCATCACTCTTTATTACCTCAGATTGACTCCCGAGTGCTGCAGGATAATGAGTCATCAGTTACCTTGGATTTATAAGTATGGCGGGAGACTGCAGTCTCTCATGAGTCTCTGTGTGTGTGTGTGTATATACATATATATATATATATATATATATATATATATATATATACACACAGTACACGCCACACATTGTATGTCTGAATGCATTCATGTGTGATCTCAGTCTGAATTCTGGCTGTCAGTTTTTTTTGTTTTTTTTTTGCTTTGGGCGCTCTCCTCACTGTCCTCCCCCCAATCCCTTGGACCACTGAATGTCTCCCTGTTGAAGTCTGTAAAGGCCTGCATACATAAAGAGCTTTCAAATGTCACACACAGGTCAGGTCCTCTGTGTTTAACACAGCGCCTGGCCCCTGTCATCTCTCATTCCTACAGACACACATTCACAAAAAGACACACACACACACACACACACACATAATTGATGATTGCAGAACTGTGTGTCCATTTAGCCTTTGTAAATATTCTAAAAAAAAATTACATTTTTTAAAAATAATTTTTCAACATAATCTAAGAAAATATCCAACTAACCATTCAAATAAATGAGTTAACCCAGCTCTCTTTGTTGACATTTTGCTCTTAAATGAGTAACAGGGTTGAAAGCAACAGAACTGAGGTGTTTTCGCTCTCTCTTTTTTTGCACTGAACTACAAAAACCACAAAATTTCATTATATAGCATCCATACAAATGGCAAGAGGACATTAGGGAAACTCAGATGTTTAATTAATACAGTGTGTGTGTGTATGTGCGTGACACTTCAGTTGTCTTCCGTGGTCTTCCAGGCCTTTTGGTATTGCTGAGCTCGCCAGGGCATTCCTTCTTTTTAAGAATGTACCAAATTGTTGATTTGGCCACTCTTAACGTTTTTTCTATCTCTCTGATAGGTCTCTCTTGTTTTTTCGTCCTAATGATGGCCTCCTTCACTTGTATTGAGATCTCCTTGGACTTCATATTGGTAGCTCCAGTCGAACAGCTGCCAAATGCCAACTCAGTACCTGATATCAACTCCAGACCTTTTATCTGCTTCATTTGTCTTGAAGTAACGAGGGCATGGACCGCACCTGGTCAATTCATTTCTTGTCAGTCAATTGTCCAAATATCTTTGAGCCCCTGAAAATGGAGGTACTTTGCTGAAAATGGCTGTAATTCCTAAATGGTAAACGCCATATTTTTGTGGAACCTCTTAAAATAAAGCTGAAAGTCTACACTTTGATCACATCTTGATTGTTTTATTTCAAATCCATTGTGGTGGTGTATAAAGGCAAAATCACAAAAACTCTGTCATTATCCAAATACTTCCGGACCTAACTGTGTGTGTGTATATATATATATATATATATATATATATATATATATATATATATATATATATTACACACATACATACACATTTATAAGTACTAATGTATTTTCAATCTATAATTTGGGCAACAGGGTTGCACTTTTAACCTGAACTTGTCAGTCAATATTACTGAAAACAGAGAAAAATGACTGAGACTTTTCTTCTTCCCATGATCTCCAGGAAATTTGGATGATATGTTGAACATTTGAGGAATATTCCACATATTTCATAGAGGTTCAGTGTATGTGTTCAGGTAACAGGGTTGAATGAATGTGAACTAAAATAGACATTCTCATCACCTGTAATGGTTGACTGATGGAAATGGCTATAGTGAGCTGGGACAGGCAAAAATGCTGTTTGCTAAGTAATGTAGATATTTTATTTACGTATCAAGTTATTTATCTGGAACAGCCATGCATACGTTGTTGCTAAGCACATCTACCTCTGTTTAAAATGGCTTTTAGCTTTACTTTATATACATATTTGTAACTGTAATATCAGTGGGACACAAATGGCACTCTAAACTCCAGTTCAGACAGTGTACTTTGTAAGAATAGCTTTTAAAGCCAATAGTAACAGCCCAGCAGATAAGAGAAATATGAGGCCATGCTTCTAGACGATAAACGTTACCAGGGGAACTGGAAACTTTTATTCAAGCACAGACTGTCAGTCACACACAGACGTATTGAATCTCGGTTCACGATTATGTTATTTTTACACGTATTACACAATGCTCATAAAAGCAATATGAAAACCGAACAGGTGCAAATTTTCTCAAAACGGGTGCTTTGTCTGCACTGGCCCTGAGCTCAAAGCGAGATTGATTTTAGATAAACGTCACACATGATTTTCAGAGAAAATCATGTGCCTTTGAAGCCTTGGATACAAAGCAGGTACAGGACTTTGTTTCATGAAATCACATTTTGAAAAAAGTGATCTCTACTTCTGTAACTCACAAAATTAATCCTCGCCATGTTTATTCATAACAAGATAAGTGATACAGCATTAATGAACATGCTGTTACACCCTTTGTAGGCCCATCAGAGTTTAGATGAGCAGGTGGATATTTGTGTACACATTAAACATCCATATAGCTTACTGCAGCAGTTTAAAAAAAAAAAAAAAGTATAATCCATTACTTGTTAATTTGGAGCAGGCTTCATACTCAGCCTTTCTGTAGCTCTGAGATCAATAGCAACAGGATTATTTTTTCTTGAGATCATCGATTATCTGGGGGCTCTCTCAAGCAATCTGAAACATGCACAGCCCCAGGACGGACCATGTATAAATTATATGAAAGGCAAAGAAACACTGGTTAGATGTAAATTGTTTTAATTATCCAACAGCAGAAGGAGCAAATTGCGTATTGGTCAGAAGCTTGTACATACACACATTACTGGACACATTCCTATAAATTTGGAAACTTGGATGCCTGTTTTTCTCCTTCTCCACATATCAAGGTCAAGAACCCTTGATTAGTTGATTAGTTTTTCAGGAGAAAAGGTGTTTCCTTGAAGCAAATGATTGAAGCACATCCAGATATGAATCATCTTTCTCTATCAGTGTGCACAGAGAAAGTAGTGCCTCTTCTCATTCTAAAAATGTAGCTCTCTAAATAAACTCTGCAGATGCTGATCAGCAATCAAGTCTTCGCTTGGAACACGGTTTTGTGTCTTGATAAGTACTCATCATTAATCTCATATTAAATTGGGAGCCTGTGCTCTGTGTTTTAGAGAACCGCTCTTAAGCACGTAATTAAGTATTTAATTAGAGGAAAATAGAGCTCACACTATGGGGTACCATTCATTCACATAGAAACACAAACACACATGTTTGCTTAACTATCCTTGTAAGGACCTTCCACTGATAGAAGTATTAATGAAGCTTATGAATGCCATGGCAACATTTAAATCTATTCCTAACCTTAATCTCAGTAACCAAATGGAAACGTTTGGGCTCTTTTATATATAATATTTTATTTTTATAAAAGCTGCAATTTTACTTGTAGGGACTAGGCAAATGTCCCCACAAGGTCTCTCTCTCTCTCTCTCTCTCTCTCTCTCTGTCTCTCTCTCTCACACACACACACACACACACACACACACACATGCACGCACGCACGCACACACAATAACATTCACTTGTAATCTAGGTACTTGGTCAACTGCATTCATTAATATTCACCCCAACCCTAATTAGTTATTATTGTCTCATTTTATTTGCCACAATTCATACTTTAATTTACATTAATGATGCAAATTATGAGGAAATAATTTTTTGATAATGAGAGTGATCAAGAGATGCCCTGCTATCTTAAACATGCATGTCTTTTGAGGTTAAAAAAAATGCATTGGCTTCTGCCCAGAAAAGGTACAGTAGACAGATTAAACATGTAAATATCAGCACACTACAGATCATGGAGAGCTCTACTCTATAATGGACTATAAACGCTACAAGGCTGAAGCTACTCTCTAAGCCAATCTGATCCTTAGATGGAAAGTAGCTTCAGCTAAAAACGTTTCCTGAGGGCTGCTTTCATGGTACAATATACAATATACAATGCATAAAATCATACAGCTATAGGTCAAGAGATTCAACATGAGAATAGGGGAAAATATGATTTCAGTGACTTTTACCATGGAATGGTTGTTGGTGCCAGACAGGCTGGTCTGAGTATTTACGAAACTGCTGATCTCTTGGGATTTACATGTACAACAGTCTCTAGAGTTTACGCAGAATGGTGTGAAAAACTAAAAACATACAGTGAGTGCTAGTTCTGCAGAAACCCCTTGTTGAGTACAGCCAGACTGGTTCAAGCTGACAGGACGTTTACAAGAACGAAAACACAACTGTGGTAAGCAGAAAGGCATCTCAGAATGCATAATGCATCAAACCTTAAGGCAGATGCTTTACAACACCAGATGAACACAGGCTCACTGAAACCTGTTCAGTTGACGAAAACATCACCTGTTGTTCCTACTCTTCAACTGTCCGGTTTCGGTGAGCCTGATTGGATTATTGCATGAATGATCAGCGGTACAGGTGTTTCTATTAAAGGGGCCGGTGAGTGTCTTTTACATTCTGTATTTTCTTTTATATTCAGTCATTTATAACATGTGACACAATAATAGCTTGGCATCTATCTGGCTTCCAGGAAGGAAGGAAGCAAAAGGAAGTGACTGAGCAAACAGGTAGGTGGGAGGGAAGGAGATAGAGAAGGAAGGAAGAGAGAAAAAAAAACAAAGGAAGGAAAAAAGTACTTTTTTAAGGCACCATTTCATGCAGCTAAGCTGCAAATATTTACTTGCAAAGCTTTTCTTACTGTGTGTATGTCTGAGTCCAAGGCAGTTTGTGTCCTATCTGCTGGAACCTGGGCTACTGCTCAGCGGTCCGCTCTCTCTCCTCTCATCGCCCGTCTGCCTCAGGGCCGTTCGACTTTATCTGTGGCTCAAGCAGCCAGTAAATTGGAGGAAAGTGGCTTTATATCTGATTAAAAGAGTGTATCGCTAACAAGCGCTGTGGGCCCTTTGGAGCCGGTACTGATTGATGCACTGCGCTGCTGAGAGAGACGGACTCAGCACCAACACCATCGCTAATGATGCTCATCGGAAACGCAAATGGGACGATTAATGAACGTCAATGCCACAAGATTCAAAGCGTTAAAAGCAGATGAATCAATTAGCAACACTAAAGCGACACGCTTTCCTGCTGGGGTCCAACTCTGACCAAATTTGTGGACTAATTAAAATCCCAGGATATTTCGGAGGGTCCAGACTTACATTCCTCTCTCTCATAACTACATACCTTCCACAGCAGTTTCATTGCTTATAGCACAGTGCTGCTGAATTCTTAATTCAGATTGGTCAGAAGGTGTTGATTAATTTTCTGTAACAGCAGCTCCAACGGCACTAGCTCCAGCTGCAAGGTTTATATTAATGCACTCATTCAAATATGTTATCATTTCTACTGTACAACAATAATCGATATGTCAAAGATACAGTTATTTAACATTTTTTCAAAGGAGTCTCCAGTGTCACTGCTTCATAATAGTTAATGGTAAAGCTGTGACTTTCCACAGTTTTCCACAGTCTTCCGGACAGTTGGTTTTGAGGTTTCTCTGTAACAAGATAAGCAGCATTTTTTTGTCTTATTACCGTCACGAGAGGCTGGTTTATAACTGTTTATAGCTGCTATATTGTAAGCGATACCAGTATCTAATGTTTTGTGGTCATTCCACAACATTAAACATATATATACATGGAAAAAAATGTATGATGAGTCATTCATTAATTAATATGAAATGTGATTACTGCAAATTGCTGCAACAAATCCCCACAGTTGTCAGTAGTCAGCTATGGGAATTTTTGCAGCAATTTGCAACAATCACATTTCATATTAATGAATTAATGAATAATTAATGAATTTAAGCAATAATAATAATAAAAAAAATCAATAACAACAACACTGGCTAAGTTGCTAGTTTACGTTATGTTGGCTAGCTAGTAAATTGATCTTATAGGAATGAATTCTGTTCTATTTTAAGATTTATGTAAAGTATTAGTTATGTATAGCTATGCATTAGTGAAAGCCAGTTGATTTACATTTGATGAAACAGTTCTGTCTATCAAGAAAATCAAGGAATTTCATCAGGAAAACAGAATATGGCCTTGTCTTCATCACGATGCATTGCTGCAATGAAATTTTACTGAAATTCTCTAGACGTAAAAGGAAGTGCACTGGGGTGCTTTTTAATGAGTTCCAACATAGACATGAAAACAAAACTTTGCAACGCTGACATTTAGCGATATTATTCACGCTGTAAGTATGGTGGTGATGTAATTGCTACGCAAATGTCACAAGCCCACCTTGACTTGCATTGCAGTTTCCACGTGTCTCTGTTCTGTTTTGGTTCCTGTTGTATCAGTCCCTGACCTCCCCCTCTGTCGTCGTTGGCTGAATATGTGCACCTGACACTTGTTAGTTGGATAATTTATGCATTCTGAACCTTCTGTCATGGGCATTGTCTTTGCAAAACCTTAACGCGCATTCCTGTCAACAAGTCCCCGGGCGAAGACGGGCAGACAGAGGGACACGTGCAGGTTTTATTAACATAAACCAAGGCAAACAAAGCGGAGGGATTAGGCAATACTCGAAATCAGAAATATGCAGGTTATCAGGCATAGGGTGCTTCCACGACTGAGACATATTTCAGATAAATAGCTTTAATAAAACCCTTACAGCATTCCGACTCACTATAACTACACTTTACTTAGATATATCGTATTATTTTTGCATTAATGTGTGAATCCATTTAGCATTTCATGCTTGAAGCATCCTTTGCCATGAGTTGTTCATTATCAGTGACGAAAATGGACTCCCCCGAATACAAAAATTTGGAATATTCCACAAGTCACATGCTCAACAATCTGAATTTTCTGACGATCACAAGAAGAAGAAAGTTAATATTTCATTAGTTTAGTTTTTCTTTATTTTTAATGATATGGTGAATAGTGATGAGGTCACTCAAAAACCACAACCCTGTCACCCAAATTATTGATTGAAAGTAAAAAAAAAAAAAAAGAAAATTATAAGTTAACGATTAGAATGTCCTAAATGTCTTCGTATGATTAGCATGGATGCTAGATAGCCAAGTTTTGTGTATTTGCTTTTAAACAAACAAACAAACAAAAAAAACCCTCAACCACCAAACTCAACTTTCAACCTTCTTTATAAACAAAATGCAGCCATTACTAACAAAGAAACCGTACGTAAAAAATGAAGTATTGTTGTCTGAATGGTTAAATGCATGTTTTCTTAGTTTTAAGTTTTAAGATTCACAAGGGCTAGACTAAATATTTCTTCTCAATTCAATCCAGTTTTGAATTCTGTAAAAACATGACTCAAAATGTATAAGACACTAAAGGTCTTTACGCAAAAACCAGCTGTGCTACAAATGAGTCTGTGCAAATCCCACTGCACCCCACTGTGTAAAAAATACATTTAAATCTGACATTTCAACAGGTTTGACATGTGTTTTGCCCAGCAGTGTGCTTATTACATTTGTAAGGCATTTGCTCACATAATTATATAGGGGACTAAGAATTTTCCATAGGAGAGCTCAAGAGAAGTTTTATAACATTACCCAGAATGCTCACTCGGCAAGGACTAATCGTCCTATGTTTCCTTTAGTTGATTGCTGCAGGTTCGGAGCTCTGACGAACAAAAGCTCTGATAAATGGACAAAAGTCACAAGGAGAAAGTGGTGTTGAGCAGAAAGGCTTCTGGCTCCTCTGATTTTCAGATGTTGGAGGTAATTGGCCCAGTGGGGATCATTGTAAGGGGCTCCCACAAGTCCAGCAAAGAGTGCTGCTCCATGTAAGGGAGGTCATTATCTAAGGGACTGAGGGTGACAGCGGGACAGACAAACTCCAATACCAGAAATCCAGCTAAGTATGTGAAGTAAAAAAAAATTTAAAAAAAAAAGGCTAGTAAACAATAAGATGGTAACAGGCACTAATAATAATAATAATAATAATAATAATAATAATAATAATAGTGAAATAGATAACAGCACTGACAGAAAGAAGAAACAATATATATAACATATAAAAAATATATACTAACACTGTGTAAACAATAAAATTAAAATTGTTTAAAAGTAATGAAAAAGTAACATGCCAGTAAAAATAAGCCAAATTACAAAAGCTACTTATATGCTAAAGTGGAAATAATAATAAGAGCCTAATAAATGTTTACTGAACACTGCATGAACGTCCAAGGAACCAAAAGGTTTCCAGAAGGATAACGTTCCAAAATATTTCTTATAACTTTAAACTGTTGCCTATTTTGTCAATAATCTTTCCCTCTCTTTCCTTTCCCTCCTCCCTTTATCTCCTGATGTAGATTTTTATTTTTTGTATTGCACGGCTGTACAGTTCCTGAGCCTCACAACAAGCATTTCAGTGTACAATTCTCATCGGAATTTTTGTGCACATGACAAATAAATTTGAACCTAGAAACGAGAGCACATACAATGTATAAGAGTGGCCATACATAATGCTTGTAAAGGAGAACTGGATATAGCTTTTGGTTCTCTCCCAAATGGTACACTTACAGCCTTGCAGTCCTTGTGTGTAACCGTGAGGTCCATGAAGCTGTAGGGGGTCCCATTTCTCACTGCAGGCTTCAAAAGAGTGCCCTCAATGCACACTTATGCCCCCCTTTTGGTTAAGTCCACATCGAAGTAGACTCAGTAATTGTCTCTCAAGACAAACTACTGTGATTATTTGTGAGCACCAGTTATGGCAGACGTGTTTGTTAAGACCAAGGCAAGGTGGATTCAGTAACGACAGTGAAAAAAGTTATTCAGATAAAGCTGTCATATCAACCAGCATTTGAGTAACAGCTTGTGTGAAATAAATCATGTCAAAATTATTAAACCAAGTGGGATGAGTTACCTAATTTATGTTTAATGCCTACACATTGTTTTACATGGAGCTTAGCTGATTTTTCAATATAATTTTTTTTAATTATTCAAGAACTAATTATGACTTTTATTCATCTCTAAATGGAAAATGAAGTTGTTGCAGTTGCAAAAATGATGCGTTATAGCTGGCCATATGTTATTACATAATGTTATCTAGCACTTTTTAGCAAAGTTAGTTAATTTCTGGGCAACCAAAACACGTGACTGGGCAACACACTGGAGCTAATAAATGAATCATTTGTCCACACTTGCTCTATTGAGGACTGTCCAAAATGCTCAATTTTATACCCGCGATCACTTGATCATTTGAGACAAGGCCTAGGAATATAACCAGCAAATAAACTGAATAGTCTTCATGATCACTTTCAGTCAGTGCCATCAGCAATTTTTTAACTACACATTTCACAAACAGCAACTGAGTGTGGGAAAGCTCTAGACATTTATGTCCCACTGGGAAACCTGAAAATCCATCTGTCTTTATAAATAAAACCTACTGAACAGCTCCGTCAATGGTGATGAAGACACAAGCTCTCTGAAATGAGATGTCAACTCCAAACGAGTGAATGACATTCAGTCCATCGTTTCTAATCCAAGCGGAGAAACACAAGTGGCACTCGTCTTCAGAGGCACCCAACATAGATGCGTCTAACACATATCCGTAGCGAGAAAAAAACATTCGTAGGAGACAAAGCCAGCTATCGGCCTCCCAGTGAGAATCAAGAGCAGATCGGAGAGTGACGTCAATTACATGCCTTCAAACCAGAGTCAGCAAGACACAAAGCACCAATCAAGTCCAATAACTGTGCAAACAGAGTGTCTCTGGAGAACACTGTGATGAACACAGACTGAGGTAGAAAGAGAAGTAGAGAGATAATAGCACAAGAGAGAAAGCAGATGGATATAGGGAAAGAAATTTAAGACAAAATGTGTGTCCATGTGTAACCAATTTTTTTTTTTATTCTTTCCTTTACCGGTCACTGAAATTCTGACTTGCACGGAAAAAGAATTTGTAAAAATGAACAGTTAAAATGTGTAATGAGTATTCTATTAGCAATTAAATGCTGCATTGATTACTGTAAGCCAGGCTTATATTATACAGCGTGTACGGCTCTCACACTGCACTACTCGATCTCTCAGAGTGACTCAATCACGTTGAAAAACAAGCTGTGCACAGGACAGTTTTTTTTTAACCCATTTTCTCTTCAGTTCCAATTTCCACTGGAGTCAAAATTCATGTGACAGACTGAAGGTGCTCACTCACACATCTCACAGCATATTAAATACTGTACTGAGTATTAATATTAATAGCGGGTACTGAGCTGCAACTAATGGTGTTAGGGTAGCCTGCTGTTGCTTATTTTTTCCTCACAAAATAGTCAACAGTAGGCTGTGCATATCGGATCATGAGAATGCTCACACTGCATTCCTAATGCGAAATTCCTAATGTGAAAAGTATATCATGTGAAAAGTGATAAAGATACTTAAACCAGCACTGGAACACACATGGTGTGAAGTTTGTGCGTGTAAAACACACCCCAAAAAAAAAAAAAAAAAACCCTGCTGATTTACAAACGGGGTCTACTGAGAATTGTGTCGCTCATGTGGGTAAAATAACATAATAGCACATTCGGCTTAATGAATACGCAATCTGGGACGTTTCTTTCTGCAAAATACAGGATGCTGTCAGTCCAAATTGATTAAGCCTGAAAATCAATAGTGTGTGCAAATTAGTAGGCAACATTCATTCATTCATCTTCAGTAATCATTGTATCCTGGTCAGGGAGGTGGTGAATCCAGAGCGAGAAAACTAGGCGTGAGGTGGGAATACACCATGGATGGGAAGTCTTAAGCAAAATTAAGTCTTGGCAAAATAATCAGAAAGTATCTCGAAATTGACTTACTATTGCCATGGTAAAGTTGTACATACATTATATTTGCTGCAAATTTGTGCCTCCAGTGCTCACAGAATTTAAACAGACCATTCACTTATGGCTTAAAATATTCACTCTCATGTCTACACTTCCTCATTTTATATAAATGCATATTGTATTTTGAGCGACTCCTCTCTTTTAATCTGCATTATACTTGGGCTGCCATTTCCGTTTGACGTTTCCGAGTGTCTCTCTCTGTGTATACAGAAAACAATTAGCACATGGACCTTATTTACATATAGTTTCACCAAAAGCACACCATTTTTCTTTTTAAAACACCCACAGCGTAATTTATCTGACTACACACACACATTAGTATTTATCAGTATCTATTTAATCATAGCAAATCAGAAGCAACCCATCTAATCTGTATGTTCTGAAATACTGTGGCTTGAATTCAAACACAAGGGCAATATAACAAATTGTATTCTTAGATCTCAGAACCTCTTCAGTCCTTATCACACCTAATTCTGTATTTCCCTTCCAGCACATTGCCTGAGAGAGATTGGAGAGGTTTAGTCACACTCACCCATCAGGGAGCTTTTCCCTTGCCAGTGAAGGTCTTTGTTGAAATGAAAAGCTTCCTTGCTATCTGGACGGCATATCACACACACGCACACATACACACACACACACACAAATGATCCATTCAAAGGCAGATCAGTTGGCCAGTGCCAGTTGGCTTAAGCAAATATAGCACCTATGAACAAGCCATAAATGTATTTTATACCATAGCACTGCTGAATTCTCCACTCTGATCATTTAGCAGGTGTTGCTTAAATTCCTATACCAGCAGCTCTGACAATAGATCTGGCTGCAAAGTGTATACTAATGTTCTTGTTGTAATGTATTATCATTTCTGTAGTGACAGCTTGCACTGGGATTTGAATGGCAGACACTCCATGAATAAAGGAAGGAGTCTCCACTGTCAGTGTTTTGTAACAGTCAGAGGTAAAGCTGTAACTACGTTTTTCTGAAACTGAGGCTCTAAAGTTTATTGGTAACATGACAAGCTGTATTTTTTTTAATCTTATTTACTTCATGAACGACTGTTTATATCTGCTATAATGTAATAATAGTGATAATCATGTGATAATAGAAACTAACTTGGATAAAACTATGACGTGTCATTCTTTAATTAATACAAATACGGAAGGGTTGGCACACTGCTGTGAGGTAAGAGGAATAAAACACTTCAGGATGTACTTTTTTTGGAAAATATATTTTTTTAAAAGATTGTTGGAAATAGTACTTCTACTTTGTGTTGGGCCACATCGCACCAGCAGTTGAGGGTTAAATGTCTGGCTCTAGAGATATTTGAACCCACAACTATTGAATAGCTTCAGCTCTGAGGAGTGAGTCAGAGACACTCACTTCTCTCTGAGTCCATTGTGCTTTTTTATTCCATGAATGTTCAACTCTCCATTGCAACAGATTCAGTTAACCTAATCTAAACATTTTTTTGCCTTGGGTTTTAAGATTACAATTACACAAGTTATTTTCTGTATTTATTTTACATGTTAACTCATACAGTTTAAAATATTCCCTCACATTTCTGTGTCTACTCAGGCAGACATTTGGCATGACAACACAAATTAAGAGACTCAGTAATTATTATAATGAAACTCTTTTCAATATTTACTTTTAACATGATTTCATGTGTACAATATTTCTCTTTCTTTGATTGTGTTTTTCTAGAGTAAGGTTTCCTTGGTAACCAATGACAGTGCTTATGCTTACAGATTTTATGGCCATTTGAAATCCTTTTTGTTGCCTTTCATATCAGGTGTAACGAAGGTGTTAGCAATCTGCAAAATAGTAGCCTAGGCTGAAATGCACACCACACACTGCTGCCAAAAACCTTTTGTAGGCTGGGAAAAGGAAATGCTGTTCTTTAGTTATGACTCATTGTCCTTGGCAGATGTCCTGTTAGTGATTGGGCATTCCCTCAAAGCTGAGGCTGTGGGCTACTAGTTGAAAAACTGCCATACTGCCAAAAAAAACTGCCAAAAAGTGGCATACAGTAAATCCAACTTTGCTTTGCATGCTGGGGGTGATTAAACAGTGTGATTAATGTAAGGCCTTAAGAGGTATACCAAAAATAGAAGGGAAAAAAATGGTCTAGACTGCTCATAGACTAGACTATGATTGCAGTAGATTTCTTGAGGAGGTTTTTGACTCCCTGCAAGGAGCATTAAAGGCAGAATTTGTATGATACATATGGTAGGTATAAAGTTAGATCTAGGCTCAGGCTTAGCGGGGGAAACTTTACGCTGCAGCAGCTACAAAACCAAACAGGGAGACCTTAAGGATCGTCAGAGACAGCAAAAGTAATAAGCAGAGAAAACCATAATGACAGAGTGCTGAATTACTTAACAGCAAGTCACTACTAAAGATTTGAATGTTCCCTCTTTGTAAGAATAAACTGAGCAGACAAATCATTGCAGTGTTTCTCTGAAGAATTTATGAATTATTCTCCACGTATGCATTTCTGGCTAGGATAGATTATGTTCTGCATTTCTTATCTTTGTGGATTTTACTTCTAAAGCCCTTATAAGAGGCATTGGTTATATTGGTTATATATGGGAATAAATGGGTGTGCTTTAAATGCCTGTAAGCAGTAAAAATATGCTCCATTAATCTTAGCATAAAACAATGATGTTCTATTGTCACAAATTATGAAACATATTTAATATTAGTTTTATACTAAAATAAGTCATGGTTAGATTTTCATTAATGCATCTAAAGAATCATGTTCTACATTTAACTACTCTTTTGATCTCTAATGAGGTTATTTTTTAATCAGTACCAGATTTACATTTACTCGGTAATCTACACCTCTTCTACACCTACACCTCTAATCTGAATCTTCTACTCTACACCTCTTCTGAAGACAACATATTTCCTCTGGCAGCTGTCATCAGTGAGTCATAACTGTTCCAAAAGAAATAGGGGAAAGGATAAAAAAAATCTTTAGCTGTTCTGTTTAATAAAAGAAACATAAAGCAAAATTGGCCCTGCAATATCGAGTACTCAGAGACAACAGACTACAGCAAACACAACCACCCTTATAATTTCTCACAACTACAAACTAAGAATGTGCATGGGCCAATAAATATGAAGTTATGACTGAGTAGTAGGGTTAGTGGTCATGGACTGATAAAATGATTCATGTCAGATTCAACGAAAATCACTCTTGCTCAAGAGAATTCCTACAAATCTGATGTGAGATCGGCTAGACCGTTTCACTATGTACCTGTATATGGCTGAAATGACAATAAACTCCACTTGAACTTGAACTTTCAACATCCTAGTGACTAGGGATGTAACTGAATACTAATCAATGCGAATGCTTACAAATTATTTAAAATGAACAGATAATCTGTTCAAAACAGATACAAATAAGAAGTGCATGCTTTGTTTTTTTTCATAAGAGTACTACAACAACAATGTGTTTAATCACAATTCATTGGCTACCATTGGCTACTATGGTGATACAGAGGATTAAACAATCAGGATCATGCATTTTCCTGTTTCTGTTAAAAGCTACTAGTCAGCTAGCTGCACTCTTAGCATAGGGATAACATACTGGGGGTCTACTGCAGGAGGAGAAAAGGAAGGGTAGCTCTTTTTTTTTTTATAAGATAAAATGTCATTGTCCCCCTATATTACTACCTTGTTATTTTAACCATTTTCAGTGGAACTGCCATGAAGTGTTTTATTTTCTATGCCTATTAAAGTTATTAATATGATGAGATTGGCTGACTGTAGCCTAGATCATGCCTTAAATAATTAAATAAAAAAAATCAGAATACCACTGCTCATACTACTGCCTGGCATCTATGCAAAATGCATAAGCACATCACACTTATGAGTTTAATTGTATAGATCACACAGCGATTTTCTAAATTACTCCTAGGTGCAAATGAGTGTGTGAATGTGTGTGTGTGTGAATCTCACATCAGTAATGCACAGACTACAGAACTGTTCTATAAGCAGATAATTCAGTGGTTGTATTGTACTTCGTGAACTTGCTATAATGTTCATTAGATTCTGTACGACACTGCATATGGTCTAAGATAAAATTAATATGCTCAAACGTATTCTTCTGGAAAAGTTAATCATTGAACAATAAACCTCTCCAGTGCACAAGTCTGGTAATGTTATCGAGTATCCACGTGTGCCCAAAGGTACTTAAGGTGATGGGAGTAACATAATGCCATAAGGAGTAATCCATTTAGATTGTACACCCTGTGAAAAGGGTTCTAACAGATTAGGTTTCATTTTGAGGTGGGTGTCATTACAGCAGAGTGTACTGCTAAATGACTGTGGTCTACAAGAGAGTCATTAGCTCTCGGTCATATTCAGGACACTGGGAATACACACAGTATTATGCATCTGTTCTGCCATTATAAAAGTTTTAATAGCATCTGATTTTCAATTTGACTATATAAGCCTAATACACACCGATCAGCCATAACATTAAAACCACTGACAGGTGAAGTGAATAACAATGATTATCTTGTTACAATGTCAAGGGGTGGGATATAATAGGCAGCAATTGAACAGTCAGTTCACAAATTTGATGTGTTGGAAGCAGGAAAAATGGGCAAGCATAATGATCTGATTGACTTATCAGGACATATTGTGTTTGCTAGAAGACTGGGTCAGGACATCTCCAAATGACAGGTCCTGTGGGGTGTTCCCAATACGCAGTGATTAGTACCTACCAAAAGTGGTCCAAGGAAGGACAACTGGTGAACCGGAAACAGGGTCATGGGCACCCAAGGCTCACTGAAGCACATGGGGAGCTAAGGCTTGCTGGTCTGGTCTGATCCCACAGAACAGCTACTATAGCACAAATTGCTGAAAAAGTTAATGCTGGCTATGACAGAAAGGTGTCCGAACACACAGTGCATTGCAGCTTGCTGTGTATGGGGCTGCATAGCCGCAGACCAGTCAGAGTGCCAATGCTGACCACTGTCAATCGCAGAAAGCACCTATATTGGACATGTGAAGAGCGGAACTGGACCATGGAGCAATGGAAAAGGTGGCCTGGCCTGATGAATCACATTTTCTTTTACATCATGTGGACAGCCGGGTGCATGTGCACTGCTTACCTGGGAAAGAGATGGCACCAGGATGCACTATGGGAAGAAGGCAAGCTGGCAGAGGCAGTGTGATGCTCTGGCCAGTGTTCTGCTGGGGTCCTGGTATTCATGTGGATGTTACTATGACATGCAGACCATGTACATTCCTTCATGGTAACGGTACTCCCTAATGGCAGTGGCCACTTTCAGCAGGATAATGCACCCTGCCATACTGCAAAAACTGTTGAGGAATGGTTTGAAGACTATGACAAAGAGTTCAAGGTGTTGACTTGGCCTCCAGATTCCCAAGATCTCAATCTGATTGAGCATCTGTGGGATGTGCTGGACAAACAAGTCCAATCCATGGAGACCTCACCTTGCAACTTACAAAACTTAAAGGATCTGCTGCTAAAGTCTTGGTGCCAGATACCACAGCACACCTTCAGAGGTCTTGTGGAGTCCAAGCCTCGACAGGTCGGAGCTGTTTTAGCGGCACAAGGGGGATCTACACAATATTAGGCAGGTGATTTTAATGTTATGGCTGATTGGTGCAAGTCTGAACAGCACAGTTAGGAATTGGGAGGCATAACTATTCCATAGCACACTATAACTGATGATACAAATACTTGTTGTAATGTGCAAATATCACTGCCTGGTGGCCATCTAATGTGAACAAAATTGCATTTCATGGCTCCAGCCAGACCTGCCACCAACTGGTGATGGTTTCTCACTCTAACATCCATGCTTAATGGGTTTACTACTGGAAGATTTGATTTAAAAGACACATATCAAGGAAACACCACTATCACCATCTACAGCTTACAAAGTGCTACTACATCAAATACATACTGTACATGCATTATACCATACTGTACTTAGCTCTTCCAAATGCAGAGTCCGTTCTTGCTACAACTACATTCCACTCATTTAAGATCAGCTTCGTCTGTTGTAAGTCTTGGATAAAAACATCTACAAAATGAATGAATGCAAATGTTCATGCAAATTAGGGACGTAACTGAATTTGCATACATTATTCAGAATGAACTGGGAATAAATCTAAACAGAAACAAGTACAAGTGTGCATGAGGTGCATTACTGCTTTACTGCTGTCTTTTTTTTAGAAAGCTTGTCAGAAAGGTTCACATAGCACCTGGTCAAGACTAGGAGTGAGATCCCTATGCAACAAAAACAGTCAGAAGAGGAACGTTTTTTTACTCACATACTGGCAAGACTGAGCGGCTGAATGCAATGAATTTACAGCACATATTCATCCTTAGTAACTGCCTGGTTAGGGTTTAAATTAAGCTACTAGTTTGTTTATATTTTGAGAAATAGAACACATTAAAGTCATTACAGCAAACAAAAATAATAACTGTACAAGTGGGATTAAAAAAACAAAAAAAAAAAAAACAGTCCCCTGCACAGTAGTGACTGATTATGAACTAGTGTGAGGTAGATGAGGGTGATGAACTGTCAGAGCCAGAATCCAAACACCATGCTGACACGGTTGGCATTTCTACCTCTGGATTTAAATTTCTAGGGTTTTCCAGTGTATCCATGGATGATGCATATTTAATTAAAAAAAAAGAAAAAAATCCTTTCTGCTTAGGCCACGTCTACTTCAGGTTTAAATGTGAATACAGATACACATATGGATATTTGAGCACTAATTTGATACAAATAATGCCATTGCATTAGACCCCTAATGCAAATAAACACTAATACTGCACTAAAGACCTTGACTATGAAACACTGCTGTCACCATCAAATTCACCCCTCATTTAATCTAAAAGATCCAACACTTCTAGCAGACTGATGCTGCTACACTTATTTTTAAAAAGGTCATGTAGTCATGGAATACATATAAGTAGATAAACAATTTTTTTTTTTACAGAGGGACATACTTTAGAAATCAGAATCTGGGTTCTGGGATTGAGTGTGCTTAAATCAGAAAGCCCACTGAAAGCGCACCATATTCCCCATAAATCCACAAACAGCTATGTACATGTACACTGAGACAGGTAATGTATGGATGTATTTATACCCAGGATGAATACATTAATGCAGAACACGTCATCAGGGCCAGTGCACATCTAAAAAGCAATGTTAAAAGACACCAAATCTCTCTAATCTCCAGTTTTCTTTTTGAACTCCTATAAGCCAAAGTATATGAAATTACATATACCAAGATATCTGTAATTCTGTTTAGGATTAAGATTTAAATCCAGCAAACACAACTTTAAAGATATGGGCCTCGCTGTTTGGTTTGCCGATATTTAAACATCACCAGCACTGATGGTTACTTCAAAATGGGAAATAAATGTGTGAGGAACATGGTGGGAGAATTGTAAACAGTTCCCAGCAGGTTATGTAGACAAAAACGCCAATTAAAGCTATACATTCACTGCGATCTTGCAAAACCTGCAGGACCCAATAAAAAAAAAACAAACAAACATGAAACCAGGCAGGGTTTACTCTCAATAGAGGGCAGTCAGATATTAAGCTCACGAGACAAAGAAAGGCCACTTGTTTCTTTATATTTTGGGAAATAGATCCTACTCTGACACCATATTCTCAGTTTTACAGTAAACCACATACGAGAGGCAGTGTTCCTGAACTAATAAACTTTCCTACTAAATATCCCAGCCTTGGACTTGAACGCGTGTAACACTACTACTCAGGAATGACAAGCACCAGGTAGATCCAGTTGTAAGGTCTAGCAGAAGGTGGGTTAGAATTACTTGCTCTCTCTAAATTGTGGAATGACAGTTAATTTTGACAGAATGACAGGACAATGCTGATTACTTGGCCCCATCCTGTACCCTGTTGAAAAATACACTGCATGCATGGCTAATAACTCGGTCTGATACAGTGAAACTGGAAGAGTTGACCTTTTATGAGACATGCTTACCAGCTCACGAATGGACTTTACATTATTAACAAAGACAAGAAACAGCAGAGACACAGAAAGAGAGAGAAAGGAGAAGTGTAGAGCCCTGTATTAACCAGGGATTAATGAACCACAAACCACTGAGACTTAAATGCCAGATTACTAATTCTGTAGCCATTTTCTGAAAACACCCTCAGTGAAAACACCAAAAATAAACTAATTAAATACAAAACCAGGTGACTGTGATGAACTGGCATTTCACCCCTGGTCCACTGTCTTCCTAGGATAGCCAGTTACCAGTTACTGAACGGGACTGACTGAAAATTTAAACCTTACTCCAATCAAACTTCAGACAAATCTATCCATGCAGGTTCATCCCAATGCTGCCTCATTTGAAGAAAAGACGAACAGAAACCTACTTTTAACAATCATTCATGGAGCACAACCCGATCATTACACCAAAGAAACACACGACATTAAAATAAACAAGGGCAAGCTTTTTAGCCTATCTGTAGTGCATTTTGTATGTGCCTGGTCCACCTTCATGAGAAAAAAAAAAATCTTAACTTCCAAGGACTCACAAGTGCATCACTATCTCCCTTCATGATTTTTAAACTTCTATGTTGGTTGGAAATCATGTATGAAAATAAAATTGCAGCAGCTGTCGAGCTGGCAATAGCCTTTTGCATAAACCATTTTGCCGTATTGGTTTTATACTCGCCTCTTAATTTCACAGTACGTCACACTGCTATGCACGACCTTCCAGTGCAATATATAAACTGTCTTTGCTGAAAAGCACACCTTCTATTTAAAGCTCAGATCAGAATAGCAGATAGGTTGATAAGAGTGTATATGCAGTAAATGGATCATATATATATAGCACTTTTAAGTCTATTTTTAGTCTAGTATTGACTAGCAAATTTAAATTTGAAGCAATATTAGAAATGTTCTCACCTGGAAGATGAAACCAACACCAACTTGTGCATGAATGTTTGAAAAATTAATGTGTTGGCCACTCAGACTTGGTATTAACATCTATCTCGAGTGATGCGAGAGTACTAAATGCAGGGTCATATGTGTCTTCTGATCTGTTACTTGCAGAGGTGGTTTGGGACACGTGTGGTCAAATGATATATGTAGTGTGAAAAGCAGTGTGTCCTGGTGTGTTGCCAGGTTTCAAATAGAATCAAGCTCCTTTTAAATTTTCAGCTACATTGTTGTCTTATGCACAGGTTGATTTTTTTTTGTCCACGGCTTGGGCATTTGCATTAATTATATTAATTAAATCTGTGAATTAAAATGTGCATGGTCACATGAAATCCCGTCTCATATGCACTCTTCTTCTTAACATTCTCTACATAAGCTCTACTCCTTACTGTAAATCTTACAACACAAGACGCAATGACGTCGAACATACTGGGTTTGGAATGGGTTTACTTTAAGTTCGGCAGTATATTCTCAGCCATGGACCAGCACTGTTAAGGGAAACGTGATTATACAGCATTGCCATATTAAAGCTGTTGAGTCAAATAAATCTCCAGACATGAGTTTGAAACTCCTGTCTATTGGCACGTGTCTCTGAAATAATGCGAGAGATTAATACAAAACAAAATCGCATTTAAATACATCAAGTACATTAAAACTCCAGTTTCTAACCTGGTTCATTGTGGTCAAGTTCATTACAGCTGTGTTGTGAGGGATTTATTTTTTAAAATAAAAAACGCTCTCACTACTCACTGACTAAAATTGTGTCTGCAACATACATTTTACTTTGCTTTTTTTACTTTTTGTTTTTACTTCTTTCTCTTTCAGTTAAGAGCAACTTTTCATTTGTGCGGTTTTTTTTAAAGCACATGAAGTGTGATTAGCTGAGCAAAAGGTGCACAAAATGCTGTGCAGTCTGACATTGACATTGTGAGTAAAGCTTTTACTGACCAATCCGAGCACCCGATGGTTTTAATTAGCAAATGGAGTCTGATGGATAAATGCATTTTGCTTCAATTTTACTATTAAGCTGATATTAGGGGTCACAAGTGGCCAGTAAAGATGCAACTGAGACTCATAAAATTAATTAATTAATTAATCTTCATACCAAATCTTATTGTGACAGAGATAAAAAAATAATCTTCATGAAGTTAAACATCTTCATTAAGTTAAACACAATAGTGTGCAGCCAACTACACATATAACCTATATGTCAAGCATCTAAAACATTGTTCAAAA
Organism: Pangasius djambal; assembly: GCA_022985145.1. Lineage (NCBI taxonomy): Eukaryota > Metazoa > Chordata > Actinopteri > Siluriformes > Pangasiidae > Pangasius > Pangasius djambal. Next base: position 5,425,266 of record CM040994.1, read on the forward strand.
AAATGACATCGTTACAGGCAAAAAAAAATTAAAAATTAAAAAAAAAAAAAAAAAAACAGCTTGTGCTCAACGGTGACAGTCTGTCCCAGAACATTGTACATTATAAGAAAAACTTCATCATAAAAACCTCAACTCTGAAGAGATTACCCATGGGTACAAGACTCACACCTGCTACTACTATAGGAGGCTCTTTAGACACAAATCTGAATCTGTACTGAGAACATGCCCGTGTTTCTGCTTGAGATTCAAAATCATTTGAGAAGAAAAGGATAAACTCTCTCTTTTGGCAATAAGCACTCATCCTGAGTTTTATATTTAAAACTTTAAACTGTGTTGTCAATCCAGCTTGAAGGATAATCACATCATTATGGTCAAGTACTGACTGAGAAGAAGAGGACAAGTCACATAGAACGAGTGATGGTTTACACCTGTGTGTGGTGGATGTCAGCCTATTTATGTTCGTTGCTCTCTTTCAGAAGGCTTCCATACACTAGAATGAGATCATAGTCCTGCTGAACTGAACTTTAACTTGAGCAACAAGACCCTGCATGGGTGTACTTTTCATTTGTTTGTGTGCACCTTCAAGGGGTAGTTCTGAAAAGCACCATTAAAAAAAAAAAACAGAGAGAGAGATAAACAGAACAACTCTATTCTCTCAAAAGACCTGCCTCCTACATCCTCACTCCGCACCCATCCTACCAGGGCTGTCACAGTGGTGCTGAAACCTGGGATTGAGGACTGATATACTGCTATGTAGTCCTCTTCCTGTGTTGAGATGATTAAGTCCCTTAGCCAGCTTACACAGGATGAATCAGAACTTGTGTTCTTCGAGCATATGCCAGCTACCTAGTACTGGCCTGAGATCTACCGGGTGACCCGGTTGCTGTATCTGCTGTCAGAGAAAGCCCAGCCCAAGGCTGAGAAGCCAAGTTGCAACCAAATCCCAACCTACCAAAGGCCAAAGGCCAATTCAATGCAAGACACTGGATAGAGCACATCAAGGTTGGTGCCCTTTACTATAAATTTACAGGGCGAAAAACATCGTGTGGAGGTAGCTGGAGTTCACCTGACCCAAACAATAACCCTTGGGATAAATAGGCCAAATTTCCAAGGGCTATTAAATATTATCCTTATGGATGGATCTCACTGCGGATAATATGCCTGTACCACTGACGCCTACTCCAGATCAGGGAGAACCCCTGAAGAACTCCCTCTGGAGCAGTCATGAGCTGAAGACTCTCAGGCACATCTTCAACCAGGTAAAAGTAATTGACGGTACTTCCAGTACAACCAGAGGTCACAGTGTCCTGCACATATATTTCAGTAATTAAGGATAGGTCATATTGATTCACTCAGAACACTCAGACAAAAGAACTCACCCAGTTGCTGGTCCCAAAGAGCCACAGTGAAATGCTTTTCCATGTGGGTCTTCATAATCAAATAGATGGTCATTTAAATAAACACTCTACCAGATCATGGCTCACTTCTACTGGCCAGGCAATCAGTGTGATGTATGCAGGTGCTGTGCTTCATGCCACAAAATGCCAATTAGTGAACTCTACAGCCTTTTGAGCTCAATGATTGTCTATGACTGTGTAGTTTATGGGAGCCTATTTATGTGCTTCTTCCATTTTCAGTGGACTGCCAGATGCCAGAGTGTGACTCCTACAGAGTTGAACCTGAACCAAGCAGCCAGATTCTACATGTATTTTCTTCTTATTTGTTGAGGCGTAGCTCTGAAAAGTGCCATTAATTTAATAAACTGAACAGCTCTGCTCTCCTGAAATCCCTGCCTCCTGTGTCCTCATTTCCCACCCAACCTACCAGACTTGTCACTTTCATATTGACAACATCAACCTGATTTTTAAAAGCTGAATATTTAGACTAAATACAGTGTATAGTTATAGTGAAGGATGGGAAAGCTTCTTTTCTGCAGAATGGGGGGGAATATGTCATTGTGCCATTGGTCATTGTGTATTAATCAGTTCCTTTGTGTAGGTTTTCTGTACAGATCTGTAAAAAGCTGTCATTTCAAGGAGAAGATTAAAGGCATCATTACTTGCACTACACAAAATGTGATCTATGTTTTGAAATGTCTGTATGGCTTATTGTATGAGGAGAGCTTTGAAAACAAGAATTGTGTAACACTTTAATGCCATCAGAAACCATGATTTTAGGGATCCAGCTGCTGTATATTTTAAAGAAGCATCCCACAAAGTGCCATCAATGCATTGCACACAAATTATTTAGGATTTATTGGGTTTAAACCAAGAAGCTTTTCCTATAATGTAGAATGTTCTGGCACTTTTTTTTAAACAAATGCCACAGTTGACTATGACGTATATCTTTGTCTGTAATCATGTCACTTTCATGAAACCCTGTTTCTATGTCTCAATAAAGCACAAGCGTTCTAGCATGATGCCGTTAAACTGAGTAGTCCTATAACTCCTTTTGCATATGTGGAGCCAATCAACAAAAGCATGTATGCATGATGTATTCCTGATATGTTGCATTGACAATAATGTGTACGTGGTTTGCAATACTAGAATACAATGATGTGCATTTTTGTATGCATAGCTGGATTACTATAAATTTGTCTGCTGCTCTCAAGTCTAAAAGTATGAGGAAGCAAAGAAACAGAGGAAAGTGTCTTGGCAGTAAACTGTCACAGGTAATAGAAACTGCTGTTTGGTGCAATTATGGTGCAATATAGGAAGATAGAGGAGCACTTTCTCCAGGTAATGTAGTAGGCTTCAGCATGGGAATGGTTCTCTGTCTAGCTTAACTAGTTGATTTTTGCTCACAGTCTGGATATTTGGCAGGTGGGAGGCTGCAGAATCCTAGTGGCATAGATTCAGTTTCAATTTACTTTAGTAAGGGATGTGCAAGAAGTTTTTTTTTATATATGGTTTTGTTGGATGTAGCAAATACAATGCTTTTCCAGTAATTAAAGAATGAAATAAGGTGATTTCCAACACAAAAGCACTTGAGATGTGGGGGAAAGTGAGTAAAATAAGGCATGACCTGTACGGAGAGCAGTCATATTTATCAGACAGTGCTAAGCTATGAACGAGTACATGGCCAGAAGTACTCATGTAGGGTTAGACATTCTGGTAGCAGGTGTGGAGGTTGAACCGAGGTGAATCAATTCCGCTAGTGCTTCATGGCTCATGATAGCTTTTATAGAGGTCAAAGATTCCTGATGCATTTCTTTCCATCATCAAATACTGAGCATCTTTAGAAAAGCCCACATTCTGCTAACACACTATGAGCCAAGCAACTGGTCAGTACCAAGGCAACCAGTAGAAATATAGACAATCCATATGGTAGAGACAAAAATAGCCATAGGCATATTAATAATAAGCAATGGCTTGGTAATAATCGTAGGAAAAGGATTGGTAATACACTCTAGACAATGACAGATGCCTGTTGAACATGATGGCCTTGGACTTAAGCTAATTTTTCTTGACCGAAATTGACTCGACAAAGGAGCAGTATTAAGTCCGTGGCTACCACCTGACAATTTCATATAACCACTGTGTATCACACTGAAATTTATGTTTTGGACTGTAATTACACTTAAAACTCAAAAGTAAATATGACACAATTATTTGACCATATCATCCCTTTAAAGTCCACAAAAAGGGCATGGAGGAGATAGGAGGAGACAGCATCTTAATTTGAGCTGGATGCAGACGAGTGGTGGGTCAGCTTATTCTTCATACTATTTGTATATTTTCTTTACAGCAGAGCACATCAACTTATCAACAACACTATTTTATTAATTCCACAACACAAAACAACACAAAATAGTGAATTAAACGTGTGATCAAATTATAAAATAATAGGATGTGTCGGGTTTGCAGTGATTAAGGTGATACCTACTATTGGGCTATTCATAAAGCAATATACTGGCAATACCTGAAATATGTAAAACTTTACTTGTGTAATTATTGACATAAATTTTGGACTTAAGTTGACAACTTGAGTCACCAACTCTGAACACAGCCCATAGATATTAAATACTGAGCATATATTTGTCTCTACTGGGGATGCCCTGTGTTTGGCTGCTAGGCCTGACTTAATCTGCCCAGTCCTAATCAACTCAATCTGTAAACCTGGGCCTAAATCCAATAAGCATTACATATGGTGAAAGCTCTAACAACTCTCAACACACCATACTCTGCAGAGTAAGTAAACTTCTACTCAGCAGGCAAAATGACAAGCATTGAACAATACACAGAAAAAATAGAGGGTGATGATGGAGAATAGAGGTTATTTTGGCCCATAAATACACGCAAGGTATTACTGTAAGTAGCCTGACTTATCTGTAAGAGGTAGAGCAGTACAGCAATTGATTGCAAATATGTAACAAACAAGATGTATAAGAAGAAAAAGTACAAGATCAAGACTCAAGACCTACATTTTAAAAGATATTAATTTTAAAGTGCCTGACTGGAGTGTACTGTGTAATTAATGTTGATGTTATTTAATAAACAGCAAATCAATTTTCTATTTTTATCTATTGGGCTACATAGAGATAGTGTCTCGTTATTTTTATCTACTACTAATCTGTGTAACATCAAGAGTAGGGAAACCAAAGCAGATGCCTTCAGACATCTTTGCTCTTTTGTGCTGTAGATAACTAAGTGCTGCCATATTGTGATAGTGCCTGTCCGTCTTACTGATGGACAAATACAAATGTCTGTGTTTCTCAAGCTGGAAGAGAGAGAGAGCGAGAGAGAGAGAGAGCTTGAGAGAGATCAGGGGTTATTTTAGCAGGGGCAAAGCTTCAGAATCACCTATGCATAGTCCATGAGATATTGCAATCAACCTCTTGCCAACAGTCTTGACCCATCCAGCAGATCTTGACCCGTACAGCAGACCAGAGACCCGAATGATGGAGGAATATGTAAAGGAGGTACTGGCTTTGGGGTACATCCATCTCTTCACTTTTCTACCTGCAGTGGTAGGCTCCTAATTTACGCCTGTTATTAATCAGCACTTGACCAAGTATGATGTGCTTGAATGTTCACGATGAATATGTTATAATGTCTTAAGAACTGGTCAATGCCCTGTCAGTAGTCTAGGCTTTTGTGAACAAGAAACTCCACAGATTTCTAGATTGTTTTTTAAATTGACAGTATTGATTCATATTCTAATATTCATATCCTCAGAATAGGAGCTCTGTAAAACATGGAGAAATAGAGTAAAAGTTGAAGAAATATGAGTTCCACAAGCATGGATGTGTTGAATTCTGCTAACATTCCTTTATACATTCCAGATGAACCAAGGTTGAGGCAGTGACTTCACTGGCCCAAACCCTAGACTGTTTGGTTTCATTAATTTTTTACTGTAGGTTAATCTGAATCTTCAGCATAAGAAGCCTGTCAAACACTAAATAATTGTTTTACTAGTGCTCCCATCCTTCCTCATTCTGATCCCTCACTGCTGTTTTTGCTAGAAATGGATGCCTCTGAGAGTGGTATTGTTGCAGCCTTGGAGATATACCAATGTCCGGTATTCCAGAAAACCTAACCTAGCAGAGCGAAAGTACGATGTTGGAAATTGAAATCTTGAGTACATCAAGAAAGGGACTAAATTCCCACCAGGCTCATTATACCTTTTTTAAAACCAGGTGGACAAAGGTGGACTCCATGTTTGCCGTGTTGAATCTCTGCCAAAACAGATACTTCCTCCACCAATCTACCCCAGTGAGTACCCACTCACTGGGGGATTGTGAAGGAGAACACTAGGGCTCAAAAAAAGAATCTCTTTCTCCCA
>CM040994.1:5431149-5468192 GCA_022985145.1 Pangasius djambal
CCTTACCTGGAACAAACTCTTCGAGCTTATATATATATATATATATATATATATATATATATATATATATATATATATATATATATATATATATATTTATACTCTCTCTCTCTCTCTCTCTCTATATATATATATATATATATATATATATATATATATATATATACACACAAACACACACACATATGTATGTATGTGCTCAGCGGTGACACTGACATGCATCCAGTAGTTCCAGCACAACACTGACTAAGATTGCATTACCACATGATAATGGGCCATCGTTCAAATAACATCTGGTGGTTCTGTGGTAATCAAATACCATTTATGGAAGGGCTTGCTCTTGACTTGCTTCTCATTGTAAAATACGACCTTTTGAGAGAGATAAAATGCCAGAAATCACCCCGTTAGAAAAACAAATCCCAAAGATGTATTTTTAAAAGAATCCACTACTCAACAGAGCTCAAATATACCTCAGGTGAGGGTCGGTGACAGCACCAATCTTGCACACTTATCCATGGTTCCACAGAGAATAAATGTGTGCTCAATGTTACGCAGACTACTCCATCATGGATCTCAGTATGAATGAAAAATTAAGAGCGCAGTGAAGACACTCTGAAATATGAATTTCCTTCCCCACTCTTTTTCCTCTTCCCTTTCCCTGTTCCCTTTTTTCTTCTATTATGGATCACTCTGAAAGGGTGTCAGTTATTATACAGTAAATGGAAGCCAATTGTACATGAGGGAGCGATTCAAGAGGGCTTATGTCAGAATTTAAACGGTTCGTCGTGCATCCAAAAAGTGCTGTTTACTGCTTAAATGTTGGTACCAAAAGAAAATAATTTTAAAAAATTAAAGCTGCAAGCAGCATTTGCAGGGACTTGGTGCGCCTCAAATTCACAAATGTGCTAAAATTGTTGCCTGAGCAACCACAGGAAAGCAGAGCCATAACTTTAGGCAAAGTTAGATTCAAGAGTGATATGTATTTTCACTCCTGATGTGTATGTTTTGTCCATGGACAGTGATGGAATTCTCTGACTGTAGGAGGAAAGATCTAAATGAACAAATAGGCAGCAGAGTAGCATTGCTGCTGCAGCTGCCACTACTGCTGTGACCTGTGGTATTGTCTGTTGCTACTTTGACCTTTAGTCGTGATTGCTACTGCTTTAACCTGAAAATTTTTTTCTTCTTGCAATTTAAAAACATCTAAGGCATTAGGTCTTGCTCCTCCTTGGAGGAGGAGTAGCAAAAATGGCACTTAGATGGAAGCATTTTCAGCATGTTATTGTAACATTTGACCGGTAAGTTGAACGGTCATGAAATTTGTTGCATAGCCTCAAGTCATGGTCCTGAACATGCCTACCAAGTTTTGTGTCAGTGCACAAAGTAGTTACTGAGATACAGCCTGACTTTTTGGTGGCTTCGATGTCAGAGTCGTTGGTCCACTATGGGCAAACCATTTGGGGTATCAAAATTCTGTTCAATTTTTGTGAGGCTTACTGTAAAGATGGCGTGTGCCAAATTTGGTGATGATTGGACATAATTTATAGGAGTAGTACCCAATCACAATTTTTGACAAAATCCAAGATGGCAGAAAATCTAATTAGGTGGAAATTGACGTTACAGGGTTATAAATTTTGGACACACAGTTCAAAAGTTATGACCATAAATGTACTTCCAAATTAGGCCCAACTTTAACCCGATGGTGGTGCTAGAGCATTGGCAGCACTTGGCCCAAATTTGGTCAGAATGTTCCATATACCCTCCATAATCAGTGTGCCAAATTTCACAACTACTTACCAGACGGTTCTATGGGCTGCCATAGACACCCTAGCCAGAAGAAGAAGAAGAAGAAGAAGAAGAAGAAGAAGAAAAGGTAGTATAGCAATAGGGTGCCTACCTTCGGTGCTTTGGCCCCCTGAAAACAGCAAACAGGTGGGCATAGTGCCTACCATTTTGGAAATGTATGTGCTCAAAACGTACTTGGAATTGTGTTTTCTATCTAAAGATAAACTAGATAGAAAATTATACGCACCTCCCCATAATTTGCTTAGAATCCGTCCTGGGTGCAGACTCGAGTATTTGCATCATGTGTGAAAAACCTTAAAGTATCCAGTCCACCTACTGGCAGGTATTTTGGAGTTGGGAGAAAACTGGAAAACCCGGTAGAATCCCACATAAACATTTTACATGTATTTGAATTTTTGACTTTTATTGATAGCTGCTCATTAGGTGTGACCTGTTCTGTTATGAAGATAGTTAGTAGATAAGCTATAAACTACCTTTCTTTATTTCTTTCTTTCTTTCTTTCGGCAATTAATAATGTGAAATTTACTGACAGTGTATGCCATTGGGAATAAAGCATGCAGGCAATCTGTTCTTTTTGAACAGAATGCTGCATCTATGATCAATATTCAGTACTGCATGAGCACACACGTACTTGCAAACACAAGTCTGCACACACGCCACAATCCCAAACCATCCTCCCACTTCATATAATGGGTATATAGTATTGTTGAAATTAGGTAATTAGAAAAGGAATTAATATTAATAGAAGATAAGAATGAAAAGAACAAAATCACAAACTCAGTTATAGCTAAGCAATTAAAAAAGTCAGGTACTGAACACTGTATCATTGATGGAATTAAGACAGCTTCCTTCAGACAATTACAATGACGTTATTTCCCTACTGTCTGGATAACAGAGCAAATAAAGCCATTAGTCCAGATTCAGGTATCATGAGAGTAAATGGGAGAGGTAGAGGTGGACACTCCTTTGCCCTGTTCCTATTAAAAAGCAGACAGCTCAGGAGACAGCGGTGGCGTTTAATGACTGCTTTCACTTTCATTGCACTGTGTGTCTGCATGAGGACAATGGACACATCCTCAGGGATTCGGTGGCAGTGGAAGAGCAAAAATGTTTAATTAAAGCAAAAGATGACACTGACATGGCAACCACAGAAGAGAGGAAGAGAGAGAGAGAGAGAGAGAGAGAGAGAGAGAGAGAGAAAGAGACGAAAGTTTTTGCTTGTTTGCACTTTTTTCTAGTCTGGTCAGTGCAATCTTCCTGCACTCATTTCTCCAGATTACAGCACATACATACACACAAAAATGGACATTCACGTACATACACCCAGACAATACCACATTTAGACCCCCAGGTATGTGTGAGACCTACAATTTATAGCAGATACAACACGTAGCATAAGCAACCTTCCATCCAAAAAGATGGAAGTCTAGCCTTGTCCTAGATTATACTCATACTGCTAAGATATGGTAAGACTAATATAAATGAAGCAAGCAAGTTGTGTCCCCTCGAAGGAATTGTAATTTTAACCCTCTATTTACTCGTAAACAAATTTTGATTCCTAAGTAATGAGTGTATTATACATAAAATTAGTTTATTCAGTAACCAATCTGTTAACATATTGCTCAATAAGACAGCAAAATAGCAGATAAATCCAACTATAGAAATACTTAAAAGCTTAAAATGGTACACCAAGATGGTGGCAGTTCTGCTGATGTGTGGATCAATGAATCATTGACAAATAGATGAATTTTTTTAATGAAGATGAATCCAAAATACAATCTTGGCAAAACTGTATTGAGTTTGCCAGACACACAACATTCACTCCCTCAACAGCCTCTCTTTTTTTTCCTTTCTCTCTTGAAGTTAAGATAAAACGCCATGTTCCGAGAAATGGTAAAACCTCCTGAAGCCTTTCCCATGTCAGAAAACTTAAAGCTACTGCTTTATCACTAACTGTTACAAAGCACTGACCCTGGAGACTCCTTCCATAAATGCTAAATAAATGGCTGCTCATAGAAATTATGTGAATGATACAAAATAGGAGTCTTCTTAGTGAGCATATCTCTGAGGCTACTGACAAACAGTAGCTTGGCTTGCTAATGGTAACTAATTTAAGGAGGGATAAATATTAATATTCATTAAAAAAGAAATTAACATCGCCAACAATGACATTTTACTGCTAAGCAAAAACTTTCTATATTGGAAATGACTAAACACAGTCAACATGCTCTTTAGACTATATGCTAACTATTTCCACCCATACACACTCAGAATGAAGAATAGTTATGTTTTTTCATTATAGCTCTTTTTACTATTCATATTATCAGCATGGTATGGTATATACATTTCAGAATTACTGCAGCATGCTAAACAGTTCTCAAGATTCATGTGTTAATGAAAACCTCCTTACAATCCATCTATTGTGAATTGGAATGCCTTTGCCAGGGTCTAGGAGATAGTTTTATCTGTGTGCTGACCTTGGGTTAGCAGCCTAAGTAAGATGTTTTAAGAAAGGGCTTTTGTGGTATGTAGTTGAGTTGATGACTGAACACTGAAGGGACAATACCTAGTTGAGGACTAAACCTTGAATGGACAGCACCTGTGTGTATACATGAAGCTTCAATAAAACTATTCCTATTCTCCAGGTTTGTGCCTGCTTGAATCTTTATTAAGAAGAAAATCTGAAAATGACTTCACAATCCATCAGTCTATGCAATAACTGGATTCATGTTCCACCCTAAATATCTTATATTCCATCATATTCAGAAATAATGAACTTTTAACTCCTTCAGCCTTGTCCACATCACAGTAATTACCATTAGGCACACTCACACACTTAGAAAAGTCATATGGATAGTCAGCACACCTCCATGAATCCCAATCACTTATATGTCCTTTTCAAAATGTACGTAAAGCAGCGCTGACCCTGGACCTGCTGCTTTCACTACATCCAATTATGTTACAAGGTGGTGTGAAAACGTCAACTGGACACCTACCTTATTGCTAACGCTGCATGTTATGCATGGCTATACTAGGGAAAGAGCCGTGATCTGACCTCGCTTGAGGTCTAGAATTGTAATCACATGCATAAGGATTTTGTCATTATGTGGGTGTTTAACCTTCAGCTAGAGTTCAGTTAGTTGAAAGTCAAGACATTTCTGTTACATTTACTCTTTTATAGTGAGGTCCAAGGACAGTTCATGTTGTATTCCTCACTATTTTCTTTCAGAGCTTGGGTTTGAGGGGGTTGTTTGTGCTTGTGTGACTTGCGTGTGCAGGCTACATGCATGCATTTTTAGCTTTATGAAAATAAGCAAGGGTTATTTTGCTGCCTCTTTCAGTCATTTTCCAGTAGCAATAGATTATTACATGCGCCCTTATTGCCCAGTGTGTGTGTGTGGACTGTTGAGGGGAACCAAACAGGTGTTAAACAGCCTGAAACTAATGCTCTTTTCTTCATTACTGGTATCCAAGCACGGTGATTCTTCGTCTCTCTGTCCAGCATCTCCTTTTCTCTCATTCTGTCGCCGACTCAAGCTCAGTGCTTCAGTTCTCGGCACTTGCTCCTGAGCTCTGCCGTTCCCATCTGCAGCTTCAACCTCCTATTTATCCGACAAGCACCTGCCACATTCAGTGAAGTAAAAAGCTAGCTGATTTTGGCTCAGCACACAGTGTGCTCCAAGTGGCGGGACGCATTTTGTGTATGTGTGGCAAAAAAGTGCAAAAAATGATAAGTGCACATTGCAGTATTTACGATACTAGTCAACACAGATGTTAAATATTGCTGACTGAAAATTCTGTGTAATGTGGAAAATCTCAAGTATCACTGGACCTTCTGGAAATTCACTCTCAGAAAAAATACTGCTCACTTCAGTTGTTTTAACTGAACTAATTAATTGAATTAATGACTAAATAAATAAATACACAAACAAATAACAACAACAACAACAATAATAAGATCAGATTTAATTTTATTTCATCCTGGATGGATTATGAATTCTGTAGTAATTCCAGTTGTGACAGACAATCACTGAACAAGGCCTATAACACTTAGGCCAATTACTACTACTACTACTACTACTAATAATAATAATATTATTATTATTCTTATTATTATTATCCATTTGCACTTGCCCTGCTATCCATTGCACTATTTATATCCATTTGCACTGTTGATAACATGCACATAACACTTGCACTTTATTACCACCTTACCTCATGGTCTCTTTGCACTTTACACCTAATGCGACTTGCTGTTTTGATCTTCTAGAAAGATGCTAATTGCCTTTCATAGGCTTTGTACTTGTACTCTGCTTAATGACAAAGTGGAATCTAATCTAATACAAATTTTTTAATAAAATTGTATGTTTATATAGTATTCTGCCTCACTATCCATTCACCCTGGATAAAAACATGAACAAATTTATAAATAAATGTATAACGGATTTCATTTCTTCATATAGTGCCGCTGCTTTTAAAGGACCTTGATTGCTTCACCAGTGCTGCATAATCTGATTTTACCTTCAACATTCCCCAGTCTCATGGGAATTCATACTGATGTAGAATTTGAGATCAGTCCTCACTTTATAATAATTATCTGTACATCTGACAGTAAATGGTATTTCTTTTTCCTATATATGCTAGTTTGCTTGCTTGTATTATTTTAGTTACTTTAGTCTCAGCTCTCAACTATGTCCTGATAGACCCCCAAAACAACAAACAACAAAAAAAAAGTAAAAATAAAATCTTGAGTGCTTGAAGGAGTTTGGTTCTCCTAGCTGGGCGCATGAATGTAACCCTTTCTCACTGCTGAAAAATAGCAACTGACAACTGTGTCTTAGAGAACTGCTACAAGTAAACACCCACAGAGGGAGGTCTGCTAAGCCCAAACGTCTTAAATGGCAAAGGTGGGGGATGAAGTTATCGAACCATTTCTCCAACTGAGTCCAAGCTGCTTTTCACGCTTGCAAACTTCGTCGTTGTGGGTGGTTCGAGTTTTCGTTGTTAATCTGCCTCTTTGGGCTTGGTCTGTGTTTGTGTATGTGTGTGTATGTGGAAAGAGATTGCTGTAATCCCCATGTGTAATCAGAGAAGTACACAGACACAACAGAGTAGGTGAGGATAAGGACTGTGCACAGAAAACTCAGCCCATCCTGAGGGGGCTGAATGAAAGATAAGACAGACCTGAGTTTTCACATGCATAGATAACACAGTCTGACCTTGTGGATAGTGTGTATGTGTGTGTGTGTGTGTGTGTGTGGTTATTGTTCAGTTTTGTTTCTGTTCTGATGTTTTCTGAAGTACAGGCTAGTAAAATCCCTGCTGACTTCTAGAAATAAATCTAGGAGCAATATACCTTGAAAATCATAGAGATATACAGAAAGACGGCACTTCCACTATATAGAGTGTAGCAGACATATAGCATAATATTTGCATAGATCATAAACCATCCAAACCGCCCTCATTCGTCTTCTCATTATCAAGTAAACCAAGACAAATTGTTGTCAGAGTACCAGAATGATGAGACCCTATACCTTGTTGAATGCCGTCACCGATCAGTTCTCCACAGCCGAAAATGCAAGACTTTTCTTTACCTGGATAGAGGCTCTTGAGTATGTTCTTCTGTCATGCTGTGATTTTGAAACCTTTCTGTTTGCCGTCGACTTCAGACAAAAGATGGACCAGAGGGTCCAAAAGTGTGAGTCTCTCTCAAAGAGGCTCAAGAGTTGCAGTTCTGATCATTTATCATTCATCATTCAGAGGCAACATGGATTTGGATTTACACAACAGGGGCTTTGTTTTACTTGTGAAATATTGAATACAATTCAATATTAACTCGCACAGTTCGAGTTTTCCCTTACAGAAAAGTCACACACACTTCACATGTGAAATTTATACATTTGACTTTTACTCTTCACACACATTCCTCACATGTAGTGCATGTGTTTTAAAGTTTTCATGTGATTTTTTCCACGATTCATTTATTTTTAGGTTTTTTACACTAGGTACTTATGTTCTCATGTGATTTTTACACAATTCATTTATTTTCATGTAATTCTTTCTTCCACAATTTATTTCTCACGATTCATTGTTCACGTGTGATTTTTTTTTTTACACGATTCATTTATTTTCATGATTTTTTTTTTTTACAGGATTCATTTTCACGTGATTATTTTTCAACAAGATTCATTTCTAACTTGCGATTTTTTTTTCACAATTTGTTTTTCACATGTAATTATTTTATACATGATTGTTTTCCCCCCACATGATTCGCTTGTGGCTCCCTCAACACGATTCACTTATTTCCATTTCCACTATTTTTTTTAAATGATTCACTTATTTTCATGTTAGATTTCACGATTCAGCTTTTTCCCACCCGATTCATTTTTCACATGTAATTTTTAATTGATTCATTTATTTCTTAGTTTGACTTTTTACACAATTCATTTACTTTTACATGTTATTTATTTATTTATTTATTTACAAACGATTATTTTCATGCAATTTTTTGCAGGATTAATTTATATTTTAAAGCTTTTTAAAAAAAAAAAAAAAAAAAAAGATTAATTTATTTTATTTTCAATTATGTTTTTTTACACATGACCTCCACAAGTGATTTTTTTACAAGACTGATTTTTTTTTTCTATTCATTTACTTTCACATGTGATTTTTTTCCACATGATTCATTTATTTTTCACATATGACTTTTTTTTTTTCACATGATTTATTCATTTTCAGATTATTTTCATTCAAGAGTTTATGAGCATCATCAAAGTTTTGAGCTGAACCCAATCAGGGACCTGAATATAAAATGCTGCTTATAGCACAAAAGAAGGAGGTGCTAACGCTCACTCACCTTGGCGGCTCTCCTGGAGTTTTCAGGTGCACTGATGGGTGGCATGATCCAGTCTCGTGTTTGCCAGCGCAGCCCATTGGTGGAAAATCCTTGCCGGTGTTGACTGAGATTGTGGTAGTGGTTGTGATGGGAATTAGCCTTGTCAACAATCTTGGAAAACAAACAAAAAAAACCTTACTGAGTTGGAAAAAACTTTTGTATCCTACAAAAGCTCCTGAGTTTGTGCAAATTTATTTATGAGGAGACTCAGTAATGTGAATCTTGATTGACAGAGTCTTCAAATGGCATGAGTTTATATCCGTTTATATACAGATCCATAAATTAATCCATTATCCATCAGTTAAGACACATAAGACTTGCCATTCGTTTAAGACAAAAGAAATGGCACCCTATAAAAGGAGCAAGTGTTAGCATGTGACTGTGGTAATCAATAACCTTCAATGGCTGAGCAGCATTACTGGAAGATTTAGCGCATGTCATGGTTAGGAGGTGCTCTTTCACCATTTAGTCTTCATTTTGTTGTTTTCAGCTCTCTGAGAGCTTTGCCTTTTATGGAGTTTTGTGAGTGTCATTAAAATCAAATCAGCTGTGAAATCAGATGAACATGCTTGGTCATGTGTTTGGAATTTAAAACAAACACGCAGATATGAAGAAAATCGATGTTATGAAAATCTGATGGGGAGTTTTAGTTTGATTCAGCCTAAAAAAACATTTGCATACAAATTCATTAAAAGACTGATAAATGAAGCCCAATGTTGATGTTTGCAAAAGATTTCCTGCTAGCAGCATAATCTGTGAGCCTTCCAAACTGGCAACACGGTTGCACAAGAGAAACTACATCAGGAACTAAATTAATTAAAACTAAACGATCTAAATTAGAACGGAAGTCATGAAAACTGTAACCACAATCAAAATGAGACATCACTAACAAGCAAGAGTGTCCGTCTGGGCACTAAGGAACCCCAAGAAACAAGATACCCAAGAAAAATGCATTATTTCCACACTGGTCTCATTGCCCATGTTGTCAATTTTAACTGTGTTTTTGTTCATGTCAAGGCTATAAAACAATCCATGCTTGCCACGAGAACACCTGTGTCCAAGAGAGAGATTATCAAGCCAGCAGTGGGTTTCCCACTCCAAGGTTCAATGTTCAGCACGACAAATCACAGTCATGCCTCTGCTAGCCAGCGCATATGTCAGAACAATTCATTCAGAATGTTGAACCAGACTGACAAAATGTCACCTTAGTAATAGTGTCAGGAAAATATTACGGCTGCCAGTAACCTGCTTGTTATAGGTTCAAAAGCCAAGCAGAATGCTGAGTTGACCAATCACATTGACCCATGCTTTACAGCCTGGTTGTACAGGTGATAAATGTGAGGGTTTGCTGCAGCACTTTCATATTACATTGGATTATTCATCAGAATGACTCACAACGTAGGCCCTGTTGCTATGGATAAGTGTTTCTAGATGAATATCAACAGCGATTGGATGATGTGCTAACAGTCAAAATGATAAACGTATAAATAAGACCATAATTCCTAATGCCATATTGAAATAGAAAATGAAGTTGAAAGTGTCAGTAGTTTTAGACATGAAAACAAAACTCTAAGTGCGTACAACTTACAGAAATATGCAGTATGTTTGGCTAATTTTCAGCCTGAGAGGTACATCATAAATTATTGCGAGTGTTTCGTTTAATTTACGTTCAACTAGAGTATTGATTTAAAACAACCTTCTTAATTAGGAGACTAAAATTTTGTGAAGGTCCAGCTACATAAAATTCCTTGCTTGCAAATATCCAGATAAGCAGCTAACATAACTGAACAACTAATGATTAGTTTACAGTTATACATAAGGCACATCAATTATTATTAGTTATTATGTTTTGTATTATTTTTTACATCACCGACTCATAGATGTGTATTTCTTTGGGGAAGGGTTGTGTGATTTGACTGTAAGGATATTAGAGTTCTCCAAAATTGGCTAGATGGGAGCTACTTTTATTTCTTTCTCTAAGATATTTTGTGAACCTTTCTCCTTGAATGTTTGTACTTAAAAGTAGACACTAAAATTGTAAAATTAATTGAAAGGATGGCGTAACATCAACGCACAATCACAGTACATATAGATAGCTACTAACTTTTAAAGTAATAACAAGTTGGAACAAGTTAAAACAGTAAAAAAAAAAAAAAAAGAAGCTTAGTCTATTTGGACTATTTGTATCTCTCAAGTATACTAGGGTCTAGACTAAGTAAGTGGGAATGACAAATGTGAGCTAAAACTGAGCAAACATATTGTGTTCTCCTGCACTTTTTTTGTTTTAATGCTTCATGGTGTGCTGAATTTGACTGCAGGGGCTGGGAGGCTGGCTCTGGAGATGAAATGGGGGATGATTGCAGGAGAGGATGGGAGGGAAAAAGAAAGACAGGCAACAAGGGATGATGAAGGGCTGATCTCTTTTACTCGCAACTTCTGCTGATGAGATGGATATAGGGGAAGAAGGAGCTGTGTCACAGAGAAGAATGTGGACTGCAGGCTGCAAGTCGAATAATAGTGTGAAATAGGTTATTTATTTTATTTTTATTTTTTTAAAAAGGAAAAATGAAAGAGAGTTCAGTGGCAGTGTTGGGATATGACATTCTGCACTAGAATGACGTTTTAAAGCTGTGCTTAAATCTTGACTAAGTTAGTTAAAAAAAAAAAAAAAAAAAAAAAAAGACTTTTCTTCCCTGAGAAGCCATAATCTCTGGAGGCTTCTCAGTTCGCAAATCCTTCATTCATCTTCATTCATCTTCAGTAACCACTTTATCCTGGTTAGGGTCACAGTGGATCTGGAGTCCGAATCCACTGTGATCTAAGCTAAGGATTAAACCCTGGACTTGAGAGCTGTGACCTGGGACTGCTCCTGTTATATGTAAGGATTAATACACTTCAGGATGCACTGTTATAGGATATTAATCAACGAAGGGGTGGCGTGATGCATTACCACCCCGAAGGTTATTATTTTCCTATAACAGTATGTCCTGGAGTGTTTTATTTGTTCTTCTTATACCACAGCAATTTGTCAATGATTACAATGTTTAATGATTGATGCTATACTTTTTATCCATTTATAGTTACATTTAATGTTGTGGAACATTCGCAAAACAAGTTAGTTCCTGAAATCATTTCTTTTAGAGCAGCTTTAAACACTTGCTTCCTCCACAGCCTCTCTTTTTCTCTATCGTGAAGTTAGTAAATAAAAAGAAAATGCAGCTTGTCATGCTGTATTACAGAGAAAAATGGAAAGTCCTCCATTCTTTTCTGTGGTGGAAAGACTGTTACTAACATTGAAGACTCCTTCCATAATGTTAAATAAACTTATTTTACACAAAGCTTATCATAGCAACAATTATATAGTTTTCTTTGCTAAATAACAACACGTTTTTAAAAATCAATTTATTATCAGAATTACATTATGTGGACTGTCCGGCATACATTAAATCCCAGTCAATGGGCTGTTACTATAGAAACAATAATGTATTAGGATTAATATAATCCTGTGATTTTGCCTTGCAGCTGGAACTACTGTCAGAGCTTGCTGTTTCAGATAATTAAACAACACCTTCTGACCAATCAGATTCAACAATTCAACAGTGCTGCTATTAATTTTAAAATTCATGTAAACAAGATTAATAAATCTGTGTATAGCAACAGCATTATAAGCATGTTTTAATGTCACTTTATACCACAGCGCTGTTGAATTCTCAAATCTGACTGGTCAGAAGGTGTTGACTAATTTTTTTTATTAGTAGTGCCAGTAGTAATTCAATTCACAGGTTTATATAAATGTGCTCATTCTAATACATTACTTTCATATAGTTCATTAACACAAAGCAGTCTTCTTGTCCATCTCTCTCTCTCTCTCGCCTGTGTCTGATATACAAGAAAAACAGGGACACACTCTGTTCATCCAATTATGTCTCATTCTGGCTCTTTCCTACATTTCAGCATCCACCTTGCCAAAATTATGTACAGAGAATGGGCTAATATCTCATAGCAATGGCAGCAACACCACTGGAAACTGACTTCCAGCAGAATGCCTAATAAAAAGATTTATTCTGCTGCCAGGCCGGCAAACACCATGACTGTTACAAAGGAGGGAGCAGAAAAGAAAACCAGAACAAGCCTGATGTGCTGTAGGATGCCACAGATGGCGAGGGTATGTAGGCGTGCACCGTATAGATTGGCACACAGACACACACACACACACATTCAGCGAGTGTGAATTAGCTGCCTTGATTGTCCTGAGCTCCAGCAGAACCAGCCCAACCAGCTGTATTTTATCTCTAACAGTTGAGGAGATGGCCATCTGGTCATCAGTAGGCCCACAGCTCTGCCGCAGACATCTGGAGGTTATTGTTCCTCAAGAAAAATAATGTCACTTTGAATACAAGCAGGATCTTTCCTATAATTTGCTACCAGAACATGCTTATTAAATATTAGTCTGAAATCAGTTTGTGCCTCATGTGAGAATTCATCCAAATAAGTGTGTACTGTAGAAGGTGGGGCGTGGTTTAGAGAGAGGTGTTTGGGGAGGAGCTAGTTATGTGACGTCTCTGTCTCTTTTTCTCCAAAACAGAACAGAATTATTATTATTATTATTATTTTTACATTACTGCCTGACTACAGTGCAAAGGGCATGGGCATGAATAAAAAGCTCACATGTGCTCTTAGTCTGGGATTTCTGTGCACACTAAGCTGAAACGTCCGAGCCAGTTGCATTTATTTTAATAGATTCTTTTATAAGAGTTATAATCGATTCTTAGATAATTGATTATGCAAAGCATCCGTGTTTTGAGATAAATTTTACATTTTCAGATCAGAGACGCTAATCAGGTTAACTGGTAACTGAACCAATGCATAATTTTATGATAATAAAATGTCTTGTGAACCCCCCCAAACTACAACATGTCATAAATTCATGACATTTATTCCAAATGAAGTCTATTTCAGTTCCAGGTTGCATCACTACAAAATGTTGAAAAGTACAAGGGGGTGAATACTTACGCAAGGCACTGTAAATTAGCTAGTTTATATCAACTTCACGAAGATCTTGTCCTGTGTTAATGGTGTTTTTCCTTTTAGCTAGTCCAGCATTAATGATGTTTTTAATTAATATAAAATATAATTATTAATATATAATCTCAAAACTTCTTGGTAAATAAAAATAACGTGTCCTACTTGATGTTTTTGTTTATTTCATTTTACACTGTTTAACTGTTACTGTTACCAAACAGTGACACATGACTAAGAATACTATACTGTACAAGAGTACTACTTCAAGTAGATTAAATTTTTACAAAACGTGAAAACAGGGACACTGGCAACCATGACTATCTATGCCAGGACTGCTAACATTCCTTGTTAGTTCAGTTAGAGATCACCAAACTTTGTAACATTGTAGAGATTTATTGCAACAATTGATGAGGCACTATGCACAGACTCACAAACTCATTCATACCTAGAGGCAATTTAGTGTCGCCAGTCCAACTACTGTAACGTATTTTGGGATGGTGGGAGGAAAACTGAGAACCCAGAAGAAACCCACACATACATGGAGAGGACATGTGAAACTCTGCACAAATTGTAACCCGAGCTCAGGATCGAATCAGAGACCCTGAAGCTGTTAGGCTGCAATGCTACCCACTGTGCAACCATGCCACCTTTTTTTTTATTTTTTATTATCTGGTCACCATTGCCTTTTAGTTGCACAACAATCTTTGAAAAAATAAATAAAGTACAGACAATACAAGCACAGTGCAAGCAATTCTAAGAGCCTTATTGGAGATGGATGAAAGACATTGAAGAGAAACACAGTCACAGTGGTTGATCCATTTCAGTTCAAAAAGCAACACACTAATATATGGTGAACACAAGGCAGTACTGAAATCCCACAGCGAGGCTGCTCCCATATGCCTCAGCCGACTTCCTTTCCTCTTTTCTTTTTATTTTCTTTCTTGTCATAAGCTGCACTCGATTTCTAGCATCAAAGGTGAAAAAGACATGACTTTTTCATTCAATATTGTTTTCAGTAATACACTTTATCTCTAACACAGTATGCTAGAACTTGGCAGTCTCCCTTCACAACAGATTGTTCCGCGTAAACGAAAAAAATTCGGTGTACTCAAGCTTCTGTAAACACATCTACTACACGTAGCAGCAGTTTCTGGTGCTACCTTAACAAAATAAGATAAGCTCAGGTGTGTTGCAAAGATCTGCACACGCATTTTAGCAATGGTTGTCAGGTTCAGTGTGACTCACCAGCCAAATTTTGACAGAAAATTGTGTAGACATTGTGTAGTGTGAACACGGTCACAATGAAATCTGCCTAGCAGTGTAGTGTGACTACTGTTGTAGGCTGTGCATGGAAAACAGTTAGCAACAGCATCAACAGTTAAAGCTGATGTTTCTGAGTAACCATATTCTAGAACCACTTGTGTTTTTGGCGTATCCTTTTCACTGTTTTTTTTTTTTTTTTCACATGTAAAATTGTGTGCGCCATTAGAGCAGAGCACTGTCTGCTTGTCAAATGTTTTTTTAGTCTGAGAGGACTAGAAATGTAATTAACTTTGAAGTACTCATTCTATAACTCATAGAAACAACTTTATCCTGCTCAGGACATCAACTTTTAAGGCTTGTGAAAAACCCAGAGTAGTGGGTTATAACTGTGGGTTATAAAGATTCCACACTGCACTCTAAAACAGGTCTCTGAGTGAATATCTAATCAGCGGCTTGTATTAGATAATATTATCATGAGACCAACAATTCATCCTAGAAAACAATTTGTGTTAGGGAGCCGAACATGGCCTTTTACACTGATTATCCTGTTCTAATCCCAAAGCCCATTTAGGACATTTGTTTGGGTGTGTGCTTAGGCATGTGTGTGTGGATGTCCTTCAGCAGCCTGGCATACAGAGGCTTCTCTAAATGGCTGCACAGAAGGCAGGGACATGTGAGGGGTTAGGGACACGGCGAGAGTAGCACATGTCCTCCTCCCTGGAGAAGCCTTAGTCCTTTCTTGCAGTTTGTCATTTCTGGGTCACTTTGGATGCAGGAATAGTCCCAATGCCGATGGGAAGGACATTTGCATAAACTAGGCACACACCAACTCAGATGTGTATTGGGGTTCCCAAAGGGGAATCAAATTTATAATCACTAGTGCTGCTTCACTTATCATCATCAAGCAAGAAACTTTCTGGCTTTGGACCAGAGCATAATGCAGAACGGATGACCATGATTTGAGACTTCAACAATGAAAACTCTATGGTTTGCTAGTGCGTGTTCCTGAAGCTTGTAGGGCCGTGTTCAAAAGTGGCAACTTTAGCTCAAATGTCTGAAATGTCCACAGTTTTGGTACAGTTGCACGATCTTTGTATTAAGTCCTCACTCCACCTCCTAACTCCACCTTGAATACAGCCCTTAGTTAATAATGTGACAGCTTTCTCATCTGGGCCCAGAAGATGGATTAGAAATGGAAGGAATGACACGAAGATGAAAATGTCAGATTTAAAGGCATTGTCAAAGAGCAGTCATGATGAAATATTGTCTGATTACTCATACGTTATGGTTGCAAATCATGGTTGCATCAGTATCTTCATTCTAGTGGATTTGCTCAGATAAGCACGAGCAAATGTGTCTAGGAGTGACTATTGTCTGGAGATTGAATTTCCACATTTACATAATAAAATTAGACTACGCCATTTGGTGTTTTGCCCAGAGTTAAACGTATGCTAAAAGCTCTCCGTTCAAATTAGAATGCCTTTCCAGGAGAGTGAATGATCAGATGTATGTGTGTGTGTATGAGAGAAAGAAACAGAGAGAGAGAGAGAGAAAGAAAATCAAACAAATCCATTGCAGCTGAGAGAATCAACTGATAACCAGCTGGTTTTTCAAATTGATGATTGCTAGAGCACAATTAATTATTGCTGTAGTGTCGAATCCTGCAGGTGGCACAAACACATTACCTGGGTGGCAAGATTAACTTAATCACTGTCAATTACTCAATGCACTTTATAATTGCCATGTGCAGTATTGGTGAGAACTTTAATCCCCACCCTGTGATCCCTTAATGCAAAAGCACTTTCGCTCTGATTAAAAAAAAAAACGCTAGTGCTATAGGCGAGACACCCACATCACATATATTACTTCATTTTTTAAACCGCCTACAGACTTCAACTATAAATGTTAGGCGACATTTTTCCTCATTTTTCCCCCTCAGCCAATGTTTTGTAATGAAATTTGCAATTAAATATGAGGGATCTGTATTGGAATTTAATGCTCAACAGATTCCACGAGGATGAAGAGATGAGGATGATACAGAATGTAATTTTTTAAATTTATTTTCTACCTTGATTTATCACCGAAATGGCACTAGCTTTTTTTTTTCTTGCAGAACTAAATTTGAGTCTCACCTGGTTTATGAGGGGAGGACGTGGGTGTCTGGGGATGACCAGTTTAACAATCGTCTTCCAGATCTGCTTGTCTTTGCTTCCCTGAGCAGTCACCACGAACTGTATAGGCCCGGACAGGTTCATCACATCTTGCTCTGTGTACAGAGAGCCATCCGGATGGATGCTGAATTTCGGGTCACTGCTCTCAAAGCTGATCCAATCATTCAGATGACAAGCCTCGAAGTTTACTAAACAGAATAAACAGAAAGAGGGAAATATATATAAAAATGCTGAGAAATTATGAATACTGATTGCACTGAGTTATAAAACAGCAGATGGCCTTCTGAGTGAGTATAAAGCTGGAACATTTGGTCTTCATTGCTGCAAAAAGCACTCAGTACAATATGACAGAATTTGACAGCTTTGTCTGTTTGGAAGAAAAACTTGGCAGTGAGTCAGACATATCAAACAAACCAAAAATAAACAAAAGACTAAACTCCTGCTTTACAACTTTTTCTTAAAATAAAACATCATGCAACATCATACTTAACTATATCTTATGGCAAGACCACCACCACCAATTGAAGGCAACCAAGCCAAAATAACACTTTGTACAACAGTTGAACAGCAATGAACAAGCAAGGCTGTTGTGGTTGGATGTTGCTCTGTTCAATTTGAATAAAGAAAAGTATGAACTGTACACAATTTACAAGTGTTGAAAATAACCCGAACACTGTTTATAGAGGTTAACCTACCTAACTATCCAAATGAAAAGTGCAACTAAATATACAAATCTACAAAATCCAAATCCCAAAATCTCATGGTTTTGCCGTTCTCATCAAGATTCCCAATGCAACAAAAGCCATATGCTCATGTTTTAGTTCCTATTTTAGTCACTGGTTATTTCCTCCAGTGTGTGTACCTGTTCTGGGTTAGCTTATTTATTAGGTTGTCTATGTATATCTGGCTGGTTCTTTGTTTTGTCCTGTTCATTGTTATTGTGTGTTTCTAGCCTTGTTTTACAAGTTTATAAGTGGTTTTGACCTTCACAGTTTAATTAGGGCTAATGCCTGTTTAACTCTGCCTGCCTGCCTGTTTAACTCTGTATTATATGACTCATGGATTACCTTCAATAAAACATACGCTAAGTTTATGTCCTGCCTCCCAGTATTTCACACGACCTTACACCCTGCTAGCCACAAGCCATAACCAGAAAAATGAAGGTATGCGAAATGAATAGTATGACCTGCGTAATACAAGTTATTGGCATAGGTTATCACAAATATCACAAATCATAAGCAGAAGGTTTTGCAAAGTTGGATGTTGAATAAGCAATAAGGTAATTTGCTGACATCTTTAGGAGTGATGTGGAAGGCAAACACACATGCAGTAAGCACACACGTGGACGCAGCTCTCCAAACACACAAACACAGGAAGGGCTAGAGAGAGAGAGAGGGGAGGAGGAGGAGAAGAAGAAGAAGAAGAAGAAGAAGAAGAAGAAGAAGAAGAAGAAGGACTTCTCTCTGAAGACTGTCTTGACAAGGGCATCACCCCGTCCCTCAAACCACATTAAAAAAATATATATATAAAAAAAATTACAAAAAGTAGATGCCTAATAAATAAAAGATTTATGTTCCCAGTGCTATGTAGAAACCACAAAAGTCCAGAGCTGAGTTCTGCTGCTTTTCTGAGGAAAAAACACTTTTTTGAGGAAAAAATAACCCTGAATCTCATGCAGTTTAAAAATTTACACTATTACGGGGCACAGTCTTCCTCAGGAGACTAATAGTCTGTGGATGAATATGAATCAAATGCTTGGTTACACGGTGTGCCTGTGGAGCCTTGCGATTACTGCCGTCATCGACAGCACATGGTCCTCTCACAAGTGCCTGAGGAAAAGAGTGCAGGTCTATTTAGTGTGTTCAGGGAGATGTTCTCATGGTCAGCTCCTGGTGGTGGTCTGGAAAAGCCATTCACATGGTCAAATTCTTTTTGGTTTCATCTTTTTTATTAGGAAACGCATTTATATTCAATGCAATTACAGCAATTTACATTTTCCATCAGTATACAATTTAACAAACCTAGTGGATAAAGTAAAGATAAAATAACATTGTGCTACAACAAGATCATGTTCCTAATATTCCTAATTCCCTGGAAATAAATCCCCAGCCTTACAGGACATCTACAAAACTCGTTGTTTGAGGAAGACCCGCAGTATCACTAAGGGCGGCATTCACCCTGATCATTATCTGTTCGCGACTCTGCGGTCTGGCAGACGCTTCCGTTGCATCCGATCACGGACAACCAGACTGCAGAACAGTTTTTATCTCCAAACCATCAGACTAGCACTGCCACTTCCAGACACTTATATATTTACTATTCAGATTTACTATGTACTATTTATTGTACTCATATTTACTGTTCTGCCTTATTTACAGTAATAGCACATCACTTTACTCTGCCAATGTACACCACTCTTTCATTTACCTTATTACATTACTGCATCACCTCAACCACTCATGTCCAAATATGTGTTTGTTCATGTCTAATACGTGTTTGTACTGTCAATGTCTAAATCTGAGCCTCGTCACAAGCATTTTAATGCCCAGTGTACCCAGCGTAACTGTGCAAATGACAAATAAACAACTTTTGACTCTTGACTAATACAGCAATCCCATTATCCCCCCTCACCACAGTCTGTATGTTCATTTAAAAGGTGGGGGTTAGAGACTGCAGAGCGTTAAAGCTAAAAGATAGCCATCTACTGGCAAATTCTTCAGTCGTCTCTAACTGAGTATCTTATTTTTTTCCCCTATTTTAAGAATGACATGTTGTCTTTAAGCTAATGAGTTACAGTTGGTGGTTTAGAGGATCTCCAAAGAAGCAACAACGGCGCTGAACTATTAAGGATGTAAATGCCATGATATCTAATTGCCTCATGTTGCACCGAGATAAATCCAAAGGCACCCGAAAAACTGCTATACCAGGGCAGACATCAATTTTAGTTTTAAGAATTACTGACATAGTCATAAAGTAGTCCTACCAAAAATTGTGTAACACTGGACAAAAGAAGAACATGTAGCTTAGATTACATGGAGACAAATTCAAATACAAATTGTGACATTTCTACTATATCTACTTCTGAAAACTACATGCTTTGGCACTGTTCACACTTGGCATTAACATGTGTCCTGGGTGATCACACCTAATTTCACTTGTGATCCGAACAGGTGTGAATGAAGTGCTCAAAGACACAGTGTGATCCATTCACTCAGACTACATTCAGAGGTGGTCTGGGATGCATATGGCCACATCACACTTGTAGTGTAAACGCGAATGCGTCTTGATGCGTCCCGGACAGTAACAAAGGACCAACTAATCGAGTGCGGCATTGCCCTAGCCCAAAATAATCATTGAGAGACTGTCTGGAAATTGCGCTGAATGGTAGAGGTCTCTGCCACTTGGTTAATGGATTAAGATAAAGCTGCTTTCCATAGCTTTATCTGTCGTCTCATCTCTCATTCCTTAGCAGACCACATGGTTAAAACATTTGAAACAGTCCATACAGGTACTTGAGATATGATTCGTCAGACATTTCTGCCTGAAAATAAATGCAGCGGAAGACTGACGTAATAAACGTGCATGAGAGCCTTTCTCCGGCGGAAATGATTCATGAAATCCGACCAAAAGTGGTCAGTGGCTATGCTTCTTGGCTGTCCACTTGTGATCCAGTCACCCATGACGCATGTTAATGCCATGTGAACAGGGCCTCTTTTGCATGTATCTCAACCAGAAGTAACTTTCTAGCATTTTAAAGTCTGGTTAAATGTTATCTCTTTATCTTTAAGCAGGACTAGACTGCACTTACCACTGCATTTGTTAAGCTAGATATTTACCCAACATGCTCTCAGGAGGATAGTCTAGACAAGGTTAGAAAATAGCCTAAATAAAAACATTTGCAGATGCTGATGGTAGGGTAAGAATTTGGCATCAACAGCAATGAATCAATGGACCCAACTTGCCTTGTGTCAACAATGCAGGCTGCTGGTGGTGGTGTATTGGTGTGAGGAATATTTTCTTAGCAAATATCGGGCCCAATCCCCAATACCAATCGAGCATCATTTAAATGCCACAATCTATCTGAGTATTTTTGCTGACCACGTGCACCCCTTTGAGGCCACAATTTACCCATCTTATAATGGATACATCCAGCATGATGATGCCACCCAGACCCCAGATCTGAATCCAATATCTTTGGGAGTGCTTTTGGGATGTGGTACAATGGGGGATTCATAGCAAGAAACAGCTGACAAATCTGCAGCAATTATGTGAGGCATTGAAGTGAGCACGTACCAGAATCTTAAAGGAATGTTTCTTGTGGAATCCATGCCATGAAGAATTTAACCTGGTCTGACAGCAAAGTGGTGCTCTACCCAGTATTAGTATGGTATTCCTAATAAAGTGGCAGTGAGTGCATTTAATTTTTTTCCTATATATGGTGTGGTCAGTTTTGGTTTCACTGGTTTCATCTGTGCTGCATCCATATAGTGGAAGATGTGTTACATTATGCATATGTGCTTTGGAGAATGACCTAGAATTTACAACGCGGGAACCGTAAAGCTTCCATTTGCGCATCTCAAGCAAAAGCAAACTAAACATTCTTGCTTTAGGAGAGACATATGCAGTGTGTGTGCTAATGGAATATTCACTGACTTAAATGGAATCTCTGCTGCAGGCCAAGAGCAGCCTAGATAATTCTGAGTTTCCTCTGACTATTCTGGATTAAAGGGAACAGCTTGTTTTAGAGAGTTTATCTCATGCTGATAAAAAGACAAAGTGATTCTATACATCACCCATCAGAAGATTCTTCATTAGTTAGCCAAAATAAATCCTGTTGCAAGTCTTCTTTATCAAGCCATCAAATTATCCTGCTGCTCAGATTGCTACAGAACAACAGGTGAATAACTGACAGACTCGACTGATCAGCACTATATACTCAGCTGCTGCAGAGAGTAATTGCATGTATGAAAATGGTTTGCTTGTGTTTCCATTATTCTTCGAGCATATATCATTTTCATGAACGATGCAAAAACACCTCATGGTATTATGTACAGATGCTCTCAATATTTCATAGATGCAATATACAAGCTTTCAAAGTTTGGTGCACACAAGATCCAGTGCTCACTGAAAAAGCAGATTAGCTACTCCAGTAACACTTTAAGCAAATGTATTGTTCATAGTAGAATAAGCTTGTGCGATATAACGATTTACCCCTCTCTACATAATATTTTCCAGTGACATTTACTCTGATTATATTTCCAGACCTGCCAAACTCTACGCAGCTCCACAATTTAACACTGGAGTATGCTAGTAGACCCAATAATATATGTTAAAAATAGAGTAGCCTTATCCTCCCCAACAAAAACAGTAGATGAGCCAATCAACATATAAATATGAAATGATTTGCACAGTGGAAGCCCGCCCCTTAGCATCCTCACATTCTGTCAAGGTAATTACAGAATGTTTTGCATTCATTAATATAAAATAAAATATACCTATGTACAAAAGTTTGTGGACATTTGACCATCACACCCATACGTGCTCCCATTCCAGATTTAATTCTCCTTTGATGTTATAATAACCTCCATTCTTCAGGGAAGGCTTTCCACTCGATTTTGGAGCATGGCTGTGGGGTTTTGTGCTCATTCAGACACAAGAGCATTAGTGAGGTCAGATACTGAATTTGGGTGAGGAGGCCTGGGTTGCAGTCGGTGTTCCAGTTCATCCAAAAGGTGTTCAGTGGGGTTGAGGTCAGGGCTCTGTGCAGGACACTCGAGATCTTCCCCACCAACTTTGGCATACCATGTCTTCATGGACCTTGCTTTGTGCACAGGTTTGGGCCCCTTTATTCCAGATCTTAATGCTATAGCATACAAAGACATTCTATACAATTGTCTGCTTCCAACTTTGTGGCAGTAGTTTGGAAAAGAACCACATATGATTGTGATGGTCAGGTGTCCACATACTTTTGGCCATAAAGTGTGTGTTCAATTTAGCTAACATTAGATAAGTATCTGACAGATGAAGTGAATAACACTGATTATCTCGTTACAACGGCATGTGCCAAGGGGTGGGATATATTAGGCAGCAAGTGAACAGTCAGTTCTCAAAAGTTAATGTGTTGGAAGCAGGAAAAATGGACAAATATGAGGGATTTTGAAAAGTGCCAAATTGTGTTGGCTCAGAGCATCTCCAAATCGGCAGGTCTTGCGAGGTGCTTCTGGTATGCAGTGATTAGAACCTACCAAAAGTGGTCCAAGGATGGACAACCAGCGACAGGGTGATTGATGGACAAGGGGAGCGAAGGCTAGCCCGTCTAGCCTGATCTCACAGAACTTGTACTGTAGTACAAATTGCTGAAAAAAAAAATTATGCTGGCTATGATAGACACGTGTCAGAATATACAGTGCATCACAGTTTGCTGCGTATGGGACTGAGTGCCCATGCCGAACCCTGTCGACCGCCAAAAGTGCCTACAATGGGCACGTGAGCATCAGAACTAGACCATGGAACAATGGAAGAAGGCAGCCTGGTCTGATGAATCACATTTTCTTTTATATCATGTGGACGGCCGAGTGCATGTGCACCTGGGGAAAAGATGGCACCAGGATGCATTATGGGAAGAAGCCAAGGCGACAGAGGCGGCGTGATGGGCAATGTTCTGCTGGGAAACCTTGGGTCCTGGCATTCATGTGGATGTTACTTTGACACGTACCACCTACCTAAACATTGCTGCAGACCAAGTACACTCTTTCTTGGCAATGGCTTTCTTGGAAATGCTAGTGACCTCTTTCAGCAGGATAATGCACCTTGCCACACTACAAAAATAGTTCACGAATGGTATATGGAAAATGACAAAGTTCTCCAAGCCTCCAAGTTCCCCAGATCTCAATCCAATCGAGCATCTGTGGGATGTGCTGGACAAAAAGTCCGATCCATAGAGACCCCACCTCGCAACTTACAGGACTTAAAGGATCTGATGCTAACATCTTGGTGCCAGATAGAGCTGTATTGGCACAAGGGGGGAACCTACGCAAGATTAGGTAGGTGGTTGATGGGTGTATATGTCAGGTTTTCAAATCATACTCAGTATAAATGAAGCATGCAGATTAATACTTAGATACCTAAAGATTTTGCAGTTCACCCAACTTCTGTTGTGTGTGTGTTTATAGAAAGGCCATAGAGGGATTTTAACTCTAGAAAATAAATTATTCTACTTTTGCACAGTAGAAGTACCGTTAACACTCCTTCTGGACATTTCAAAGTCTATTGGGGTGCTGTGAGAGAACTAGAAAGAGAGAAAAGAGCATGGCAGAGAGAACACAACTGACAGCAACTCGATTCAACCTGTCTCTCATTCTCGCGCTCATCTTCCTTTCTGTTTTTCTCATGCTGTGTCACCACATTCACCTGCACAAGGAATTAAGGCAGGAGGTTGCCAGTGATTTGTTTTCTCTGCAGGAGTTGAAGGTTAGAGACTGGATAGTTAAAAAAAAACAACAACTCATCCCTATGTCGTTCTCATTTACACTCAGAGAGACTCTCTCATTTTACTAATGTGGATGTGAAAAATTTTAAACGATTGGTCTGTACAGTGTTCTGTTGTCCCAAAGGCAAGTGCTGGAATGCTTGGCAGCAACCTCAGGTCTAAAACCAGATGCTGAGAGCAGTCGAGAGAGCAGAAAAGTCTGTTCAGCCAGTCAACCAACCATCACACACACACATTTACTATTACACGCACACACTCGTCCCTTGTGAACCAGCCATTCTGACACAAGGTCTGACTATGACCGTCATGCTCAGCGAAGCAAACAGCCATGTACACATGATGGTCTGATGGTCTCCCTGGTTCAATGACTTGTACTTAATCATAGCATACACATGGAAATTTGTGCACTTGTGGTTTAACGTCTGTTGGGAACCCAAAAATAATATAATCCATTACAACTCCATCACAAATTAGAGGCAGTGTGCTAGCCCTCAATAAAGGTCTTCCTCTGTCGTACAACTGCCTTTCAGAAAATTCACACAAGTTTAATGTGACCACAAGATACCAAATCACGGTCATGGAATCGCAATTCATGCATTCAGTTTGCTTAATTGAGGTCACCATATCAATTTGCATGCTTTGCTCAAGAGATTCTATAAACGGGGGGGAAATCAGGTCACTGTTATAAACCAAACTATCAAATGTTTCCTGTGATGGCCTTCATGTACAGCAGAAAAAAAAAAACTTTTGCAAAGACTTTTGTGGTACTATTAATTAATGAACAGTGTCATGTATTTAGTATTGCCCTCGAATGGCTTTCCATAGGCTTTTTTGAGTGGATTTACTGCACATAATATAAATTTCGGAAATTCATGAATTGAGGTCACATCAAATGGTGTCAAACAGTGGCAGCTTTTGGAAAACTTCTGCACAAGTGTCCATGTAGCTGAGGTCTGAGTACTGATTACAATATTAAATCCTCATCAGGCATACTTAACAAAACTCTGAATATGGACCTATATGATGTGATCTGAAATTTAGCTTCTTGTGGCATGTGTGATGTGTGCAGGAAATGTGTGGGAAATATTAGTCAGCAAGTGAACAGAAGTCGATGTGTTGGAAGCAGGAAAAATGGGCAAGCGTAAGGATCTGAGCAACTGCGACAAGGGACAAATTGGGAGGGTTAGACGACTTGGTCAGAGCATCTCCCAAATGGCAGGTCTTGTGGAGTGTTCCGAGTATGCAGTGGTTAGTACCTACCAAAAGTGGACAAGGAAGGACAACCAGTGAACCGACGACACGGTCATTGGCGCCCAAGGCTCATTGATGCATGCAGGAAGCGAAGGCTAGCCCGTCTGGTCCAATCTCACAGAAGAGCTACTGTAGCACAAATTGCTGAAAAGTTATTGTTGGCTATGATAGAAAGGTGTCAGAACACACAGTGCATCGCAGCTTGCTACGCATGGGGCTGCATCGCTGCAGACGGGTCAGAGTAGACAGAAAGCGCCTACAATGGGCACATGTGCGTAATCCTATGCTGTTTTTTTTCTTTTTGTATTTTTTTTTTTACACAAGTGTCCAACAGTAGTCACTCTGAGATTCTGACACATGCCAGTCTGTCTTTGATTGCAACAAGATTAATCGCACATCTCATAATGCGTTCTAAAACCGCCAATCTCAACTTTTTTTTTTTTCGATGTGCAACAGCTACAGTATATCAGACCAGAAATCATACAACGTGAAAACCGAGTTTAAACGATATTAAATTCTTTATAAAGAAGGTTTGGTCTTATTGAAAGCAATAGAAATCATTCATAATGAATAGGTGTCTGTTATTAAGAGATGACAACAAACAGCATTTTATATGAGGAGCTAATACGTGGTAGCATTTCAAGGAAATATATACATGACATCATAACAATTAAAATGAAAAATACTGCGTGAACTGGATATTCAGACATTTCACTTTCATGTGGAAATTTATCTCAGTTTGAAGTAATAGATCCCTGAATTAGAGATTATTAGAGAAATAGAGAATCCAGATCTTTGGACTGATATATGAGAAAAGTCATTAAATTGTTTGGCAATTAATGCGATGTCACATGTCACATAAATGATATCTACATTAAAGAGGCCTCATTTAGACTGATGCGCATGTCTCTGTTTATTGACGGATCCATCCATCAGAACCTCCATGTGCTCAGATGTGGTTGTGACTCTCAGCACCAAACTGACACACAAACTGGCACCGGTACAAAAGCAATTAACCCCAGTCTCAATCACAGCTGATCAACACATTCATTAGGTCTGTACACAGCAGGCAAGCTCGAACCTCGGCCTCACCCTCCACCAGACCTGTTTCTCATCTGATATTAAAGAAAAGCAAGAACTGTGTCTCCACAACCTGTTTGTGCAAATTTTATTTGAGTAAAATCTGAATTTGGAGCTCCAGCCTACTCAAACATACACAGCTTTTACAATTATATGTATTCTATTAGCAGATGTTTTTATCCAAAGTGATGCCAAAGAAACTGACAGTGATGTGTGTGAAGAAATGCTAAATTTCTCTTGCTATTGACCAGAAACTAAACAACATACAAATACACAGATATGTTTGTCTTACTATCTTTGTGAGGACCTTCCGTTGACATAATAAATAATGCACCTAGTTAATGTTATGCGTACACCTAAATCTAACACTAACCTTAACCTCAGTAACCAAAACGAAACCTTTTGTCTCTCGTAGTTTAAAAAAAAATCATAGGGACCAGCCAAATGTCCCATAAAGTCAACATCAGATATTCTTACCATTGTGGAGACAAGATAACACACACACCCCAACTACATACAAGTTGGATGGACTGTACTTGCTGAAGACATGCCAAAGAACACAAGTAACATTAACACTGACTTCATAAGCAATATATAGTGGATGAAATTCTGAAAAACAGACAAAAAATGATGGAAAATCTGGTTATTATAACATACTTTGGCATCTATGCTTTAAGAAAACATAAATATAAAAAAAAATCACGCCGGTTAAGGAGCCAGTTTGACAAATGCATAACAAAAGTGTGCTTTGCTTTTTAATTTGTTGTGCCTTTATAACTATGCGCCTTATGCAAAATAGACATAATTGTAATTCAGTTTGTGAATTAAACAGATAGCGACTGTCAAAGTGTCCACGGTGCTCCTGCGCCGTCACGTCACATCACCATCAAAACATAGAAGAGCGCTTGGACACCGTGTACAGAAGTTTGGAAATGTTTAAATGACCTAATAAGACGACTTTTAATAAAAGGAAACTTAGTCAACAGAACAGAAGTGACTAAATTAATCAGCGATTATTTGCTATGATTATCAGCAGGTATTTACTTTCCTACGGATGAAATTATGAATTGTGAAGAGACGATGATGAGACTCGGGTTTAAATGTGGGAAGTGACTTATCTCATGTGATGAGACAGAAACTGACGGCGATGATGCTCATTTCCCATTGTGAACTTATAATTCCTTACAACTCGGCAATATTACTGTTTTTAGGTTGTAAAGCAGGCAGAGTGTCTTTCAGTGGAATTGGAATAAAATATTTAAATGACTTCTAAATGCTATAATTTTATAACTTGTGGTTGAGATATGTGCAGATAAGACCAATTTCAATTAAATTTTCAGAACCATATAGAGCCGAAAAGAAAATGCCGAATTGTGTGTGTGTGTGTGTCTATATATATACAGTATATATATATGTGAGCTTGTATGTGAGCTTGTGTGTATGTCATGACCTGTCATGGACTGATGTCTCACCTTACGGTCAATGCTCAATGTTCCCAGAATAAGCTCGGGATTCTCTGAAACCCTGACCAGGATAAATCGGTTATTGAAGAATGAATGAATGTAAACAGAACATGTGGTGCTGATTGATCAAAGAGCTGCAACAAGGCAGAATATGTGTGTGTGTGTGTGTGTGTGTGTGTGTGTGTATATGTGTGTGTGAGTGAGAGAGAGAGAGTCAGAAAGAGCATTTGATACTTTTTTCTTTGCTAAAACTGCCAGTAATGCTACATGAGTTATGCTGATGCTCGCAGAAGAATAGTGTGTATATCCAGCAGATAACATTAAAATTGATATTGTGCTATAAAGCAAAAACAAAAGATCTCATTACTTCCAGCAGAGTCTCGTCTACATATTTATTCAGTCCTCTATGAGAAACATAAAAATGTCTGTGGCAAGTGAAAAATCCTTCATAAGACCCGGACTGTCAGTGTACTTAAAGTAATACAGCCGCTACAGGGATTTTGTGTGTGTGTGTGTGTGTGTGTGTGTGTGTGTGTGTGTGTGAGTGGATGGGTAGTGTTTTACTAAAAGTATACAGCAAAGCAACTGCTTAAGCTGTACACTCAAACCTTATTTGCTTATGGGATCAGAACTAGGGATGGAAATGTAGCAAAAGCAATGGTATGATTATCAAACAAACACAAGTCTTCATGGCTTATTAGTTTCATGATATCTGCTTACGGCATCGTTTTCAGAGAAAATGATGACAAACAATTCAACACCGTAGCTGTGGTGCAAATATAAAATATAAATATTAATTATTAGGTTAGGAAACCTGTCAGATGATTTTGATCATTTTTTTGCCTTCAGCAGTATAAAAAAATTAAAGCAATAAAAATGCAATTTAAAAAATAAAATAAATAGAAAGACCAAAAGTGTGTTTTTTTTCTGTGTAATCTCCATTTCATTCAATGCAAGTGTTGCAGCACCCTTGTATATTGAAATGGAATATATTTTAGGTATGCTTTACATATGCAGCATATTTCAAGTTACGTGCCGTCTCAGGAAATAGTTTTGACGTCACGATGTACTTTTACGTAAGCAAGAAAACATGTGCCGTAAGCGTGCTGTAATAGTAAAATAAGCGATGATGGGGTGTTTTGATATACTGTATACACAAAGCTGATTGTTTCCAAACAGCAGGTGGCAAGGTGTTTTATTCCTTTTACACCACAGCAATTTGCCAACACTAACAATTTAATGTTTATTAAACAACAACACATCATACATTTCATCCATTTGTAGTGATGGTTGATGTTTACCATCAATGAAACAAGTTAGTGCCTGCTATCACTTACGACATAGCAGATAGAAACATTCACCAGCCTCTCTTTTTATTTTCTTATGACGTTAATAATGCAGCTTGCCATGTTACTGTTACTGTTGTTACTGTTACCATGTTGCCATGTTGCTCTGACTGGAAATCCCATCATCCTGTAGGCTTTATCATGGCGTTTAAAAAAACTGTTACAGATTTACCTCTGACTGTTCAAAGCGCTGACAGTGGAGACTCCGATCTCAACCCAGAATTCAACAGGGCTGTGGTATAAAATATAACACTGATGGTTAATTTTCAATGATCATTTCACAGATGATTAATTTAGTGATAATGGAAACTATTTTGCTTTTCACAATTAATCTTACCGCTTATCGCCTCCGAGTCCATCATATATATTTCGCTCCTGCACAAACCTTTGAGGTTATCTGAATAGTCTTGTTTATAAAGAGTACACGAGATGAGCCTAACGAGACGAGTCTGTTAGCTGTTAGCTTACAGGATAAAGCAATCACTCCGCTCCCCCTGCCTGACTGTGAATGGTGGTGTGTATTGAGGTTGTGTGAACAGTGCAAGCCTCTACTTGTCTGGACCGGTCAGACAACACTGAGGCCCTCTATAGGAAAGGACAGAGCAGGATGTTCTTTCTGAGGAGGCTCAGGTCCTTTAATATGTGTGCACTGGGCTTCTACAGATGTTTTACCAGTCTGTGGAGGCCAGTGTTCTCTTCTTTGCTGTGGTGTGCTGGGAAGGTGGTATTGGGACTTGAGGTGCCAGCAAACTGAGCAAGCTGGTGAGGAAGGCCAGCTCTGTGGTGGCGATGGAACTGGACAGTGTGGAGGCAGTGACTGAGAAGAGGATGAGAGGGAAGCTGAAAGCTATCATGGACAATCCTTCTCATCCTCTCTATGCTGAGCTGAGGAGGCTCAGGAGCACGTTCAGCCACAGATTCATCCAGCCATGTACTTCAAAACATCTGGGGGGCTCTTCTGTCCCATCAGCCATCATACTCTACAGTGCCACAATACCCAGTACCTCCTCCACTGACTGAGTCTCACAAACGAACACACTCAACAGTTAATTGCCATTCCACAGATATTGCACATGTATATAAATACCAAGGATACTGCACATGAACATACACAAATAGAACACTAGCAATATGTACGCAAATGTATTTTATTGTTTCTATTATATCTACTGTTTCTATTATTTGTATTGTGTAGGTTTTTAAGGAAATTCTTTTCTTTTCTTTAATGTTACTCCTCCTACTTGTGCTGCTGTTTCAACTTGAATTTCCCCTATGGGGGATCAATAAAGGTACAATTTATCTCTTATCTTATCTTATCTTATCTTGCCCCAAAATAGTAAACACAAGTAGAAATGCCATCTTGAGGAAAGCACCGTCCACTCACTATTGTTCCTCCAGACTGCACACTTTTCAGACGTGGTGTGTCTCTCAGCGGGAGGCGGTTTTTGATCAACACTCTTGCATGGTGAATAACTCCCTCCGGAATGAGAGAGTGGGTTTTTTTTTTTTTCAGAGAATAATTACCTTTTAATTTGCTTTCCTCTTCTGCCTCACTTTATCTACCTCTAAAGTTTTATCTGCCTCTCTCTCTTATCAAACCCTTGTATTGAAGCAGAGTGCTTTTTTTTAGTTCTGTTATTTGTCCACTGCTTCTAGCAGTTGTCTCCATGTCTACATACATTTTACATTTCATTGCTTGTTAATGAATATATTCTTTTACGATAATAAACCTTGCTCCATCTCTACAACTTGCCCAATCTCTTACCTGCTGTGATGCACGCTGCTGTGCAAACGGACTCATTTTCCACGCCGTGGACAATTTCATTTTGTGCTGCTGAATTGGAACTATATTTTCATGACAGAGAGTCATACAGCACATGCATGGTGTGGTACATATCAAACTGGTTTCTGCTCAAGGGTTTCTTTTTAATCTCTGTACATGTGCCCGTCACTCATCGAAAGTACATTCAGAGGGCATTTGATTTGAATATTTTCCAGCAGGCCCACAGGAACAATGGGAGCAGGAGAGAGAATAACAGTCCTTTATTCTTTAAAGAGGCAAATAATATATGGCTTGATGTTGAGGGATAGGTCAGTGGGAATAACACAGCTGAGGCTACAATGCAGTGGGAGTGAGAAAAGAGGGCAATGTGAGTTCTTGTTGTAAATGATTTATACACGGTTACACAAAGGTACATGTAAGTGAAGAGAAAGAAAGTGAAAATATTTGCTTTAACTTCACCATCAGTATATATCAGGAGGGCTTTTTCAGTGTTGCTCTTCTAATGACATATATGAGAAGCTTTATCTTGATTTTCTTCATCAAACAGTCATAATATATACACATAAGTAAGGAACAGAACAATTCACAGCATGCTGTAATAGGAAAATGATCAGCAATAATGCACAGATACTGTTACCTCCCCAAAGCTAGTTTCCATAACAGCACATCTCTTAATGATTTATTCCTTTTATACCACAGAACTTCGCCAATGATTACAAGTTCTTATTTATTTATAGAAGGAAATTTCATACTTTTTAACCATTTATTGTTACATTTAAATGTTGTAGAACACCCGTGTAACAAATCTCAACGATGGGCAAAGAAGAAGGCGGGAACCAAGTGAACTTAAACGTAACGTTTAATCGCAAACATAACATAAACATGACATAAAACACAAAACACGCGTGCATCTCTCTCTCCTCCACCCTCGGCGTCTGCAGCCGCTCCTTTATCCCTCTCTCCCACTGATTAGCCAACTCAGCGCCAGGCGTCCTGTTACCATTTATTTCCTAGCAGCTATAAAGAGTCCTTCCCTCACCAGCCTCTCTTTTTTTTCTCTCTCTTCAAGTTAATAAGACAAAGAAACACAGCTTGCCATGTTAACAAGAAACCAGAAAGCGCAAACTCCTCCTGTCCTGAAGACTTTCCTGTGGCGGAAAACATACTGACTGTTTGCAGAAATTAAACGTCTTGTAACAGAGTTTTTCTTTGGTAAATCTGTTTATGTTTTGCCTTAGATTATTTGGAGCGTCTGCTACCCAAGTCCCTGTGACTTCGCTGTTACTATAGAAACGATAACATATTAGAACAAGTGCATATGAGGGTCATATGAGCTTAAAATCGAGACATAAATGAGAGAGAGAGAGTACACGCAGCTATAATTTTACGTGAGTCGTCAGCATTGCTGGAACACCTGCACTGAACAAAATGGAGATTAACACCGCTTAGATTCAAATGGAAACAGAAAAAGGGGAGCAGGGACAAGTAGGGGATTTAATTTGCCTTTTTCTATACTTTAATATTCAATAGCACAAAGGCTTAGAATGGGAGCAAATATTTTCTTAAAGACATCAATGACATCAAGGAGATGCCTTTCAAAACTGAATCCATATCTGTAGCCATGTGATTTGTAATTATTCTTTCAAATTTTCCAGAATTATCTATTAATATGAAACCCAGTTTGTCTATGAGACCTTATCCAGCCACTTCAACCAGGAGGATTCATTCCATCACTAAGAAATGATAAGTGAGCTAATGGGAAGGAATATCTATAAGACACACATACAAACACACAGGGTCAATATCACGACAAGTTCCTATCAAAATAATCTTCCCCAAAC
The DNA here is from genome assembly GCA_022985145.1 of Pangasius djambal. Lineage (NCBI taxonomy): Eukaryota > Metazoa > Chordata > Actinopteri > Siluriformes > Pangasiidae > Pangasius > Pangasius djambal. The sequence goes on from CM040994.1 coordinate 5,464,560, forward strand.
CATATGGTGTCACTGGCTGTTACATTCTTTCCTTCAGGAGGTTTGTTGTTCCCCAGAGTGAATAAGCACAAAAGGTGAGGTGTTTCTCTTCGTCCCTCTTCCACATCTCCACTCGTGCCTAATCTATTATCATTTTCTGCTTTGTGGTTGACTGTGGAACAAAGGCTCAAAGGTCAAACGTCCATGTCAGAGTAGGGCAGCACATGCTCGCCTCCTCCTCCTCTTTACTTTTGTTTTCTTTCTTCTCTTTTATTTGCTCATCGATCACGAAGCTGACCTCAGGAAGGTTCTACTTGCTCCTGGCAAGGATTTAAAGGTCCTATTCTCTAACTTTTGTGTTATTAATAAGCCCAAAATATGAGTGTTTTACAGGATGAATTATGATCCAAATTTCAAGTTTTTTGTAGATTCAGGGCAAAATGTGCCACACCTTTACCCAAATGCAATAAAATACACCAAATTCGTAACCTTCATCATGTAGTAGTTTGAGGCATCTGGAGCTCAAGCTCATGTAAGAAGGGATCGTCCCATTGGACATTGCTCTTGAGGATCTGCATCCGGTTGCACCAGTAGAGCTTGTAGTTTGAATGTAAATGGCTACCACGTTCAAGTTTACGAACTACTAAGAAATCAATGGTTGCACCAAGTGACCTAGTTTTAACATTTCTTGTGCTGTCTATGATCACTGGACACAGTCGTCTCCTTGAAACACACTGTGTGTATCGGCACACAAACATTTTTATATCAGGCACTTTACTCGCTTAGTGCAAGACATCGTGGGCCAACATAAGATTATTGGCATGGTAAATCATAAAATATTTTTAAAAGTTTACTAATAATGTAATACTTTATTCTGTAGTTTAGCGTATTCAAATGCAGATTAAGTTTTGTTACAAAGATGTACCACAATGAAAAGCAGAACCTTCATTGCATTTTTCGTGTCACTTTTTAATGAACTAAACAGATGTGCGTCAGAAGTGAATGCAGTTCCTTGTTGCGTTCCATTTTATTTTCATCAGTGCAATGCAGAAGTGGCACACTGAAATGCAACCACAGTCCAACCCTAAGCCGTACTCGGGTAGGTGGGGTGGTTTGTCATATTTCAGAAAGCGCTACTGTCCACATAAAACATGGTTTCTTATTGGGTTTGGAACTTTCAGGTTGTGTTCAACTACCTTGGAGTGGGAAAATCCATTAGTCACGATTTCTGCATTGGCATTAGGGCCATTAGAGTGAGCTAAGTGAACTCCTGTTTGGATGAGATTGATATTTGCTAAGGTTGGCGGAACTGAAAAAGGGCGACATAATGCCAGACACACTTAATGCCTTTTATAAGTATAATACAACAGGAGTCTAATTCCTGCTTTACTTTTCCCTCTCTCTGTATCACAGTGTAAAATCTTACATTTGAACATTAGTAAGGGATTACAAAATGATGATGATATCAAATCACACTATTATACTGATTACGATTTGATGTTAGCATATCAGCTCACTTTAACCACATGGCCTTGTAGCATTATTGATTAATACAGTCTGTGCGGTGAATTAATTCTGGTTCTACAGTGTGAGCCTATTCTCAAGCATGCCATAATTTATCTTTAAATTCAATCAATTGCTTGGAAATGTCAAGATGCATGTCACAAAAGCCACAAAAGACTTTTTTATTGTGTCTTTATAAGCTTAAACGTCTTCTTTTTACAATGCAGGAAATAATCTATGTAATTTCCCACCCACAGGAAAAAAAGAGTGATTAAATCTATTACTTCTTGAATAAAGGAAACAACAGAAATCCTTGTCTGTCCTTCGTGGGCCTGAAGGGAATGATGAGGTGTGAAAGAGGTGGGGGAAAAGCACTCTATAACACAAATCATTCCTGTTACCATTCATGTGTTCATGGCTTAGAGCAGGGTATTCAACTAAAATTTGTGACGGTCCAGTTCCATAAAATTCCTTACAAAGGTCCAGATAAGGAACTAACATTACTAAATAGTGATAACAGTTACCTTTTAACGCTTAACCATGTTTCATGTGATTAGTTTATGGCTATAATTGAGGAGCTATGTTCATGTTAGCACTTTTAACTAGCGCCACAGACTCTGAACGGATGAGACAAATGTGTTCAATTTGAGTTGAGAATAAACATACATTTTGTCCATTCAACTTTATACACTGTTTTCATTGTTGTTTTCACTGTTGCTAATCAGACCAGATCTAGAAATCTATAAACGTCCTCCACCTTCTAGCCCTGTAGCTAGTCTCTGATCCGATGAGCTGCCTTCAGCTAAATAATTTGCATAAATGCATTTGAGTGGATAAGGAGCAAGAAAAGGATCTGCTACAGAAGCTTGGTTGTATAGAAAACTGGAGTCACTGAACTACAGCCTTTTTTCACCTACATTTCCTACATTTTTTTTCATACAATTGTTGGCTCTGCTACAGTACTAAAAATCATTTCACCATCCATTTTAACAGGAACATCTATACACCTGTACGTTCTTGATATTATCCAATCAGCAAGTCATGTGGCGGTACAGGCATACAGATACAGGTCAAGAGGTTGTTGGTGCCAGAGTGTTTTAGAAACTGCTAATATCCTGGGATTCTCATACACACACACACACACAACAGATTCTAAACTCTAAAGTTCACACAGAATGGTGCGACAAAGGAAAAAATCCAGTAAGCGGCAATTTTGCGGGCCGAAATATCTTGTTGACGAGAGAGGTCAGAGGGGGAAAGGCCTGGCCAGGCTGGTTCAAGCTGGCAGGAAGACTTCAGTAACTTAAACAACCACTCTTTACAACCACTCTTCACGGTCAGCAGAAAAACACCATAGAACACACAACACGTCGAAACTTGTGGTGGATTTGCAACAACAGCAGTAGATTACATCAGGTTCCACTCCTGTCAGCCAAGAACATGAATCTGAAGCTAGTAGGCACAGGCTCACTGCAAATGGACAGTTGAAAATTGGAAAAAGGCAAGGCATCAACCACAGGCAAGAAATGTTCTTGCAATTTTATGCAAATAAATTCTGATATGGCGATAATTCAAGTGACTGGGTTCAGTAAATTCAGCAAACCCATTTGATAGCTCAGGTTGTCTGTTGTCCCTAGTCTCCACTCTCAGAAGACTGATCTCCCACCTGTGCTTTTGGCGCATATAAAAGAAAAACGGAGGAGAAATTTGTAACGACTATTTCAGCTCTGTTTCTTTTGCAAATAAAGCCAAGAATAACAAAGTATTATTACTGCAAAAATAAAAATGGCCAAACACAATACGCCTTTGTGTTTACAGATGTTTTCTTCTGTAATTGCAGTTTTAAAGCAGGAATGCAGAAGAAGTGCATATGAATAGGTAGTTAATGTATAATAATGCAAATAGCTTCCTGTGTGCTGCTGGTTCATATCTGAGTGCGTAAGCACATAAAAACCACCTTCTATAGTCTACATATAACATTCATCAGCTTACCGAGATGCCCCTGTGGTGTGGCTTTGCCTAAATCTCCCAAAGAAAATGAAATCAAGAAACAACAACTTTTTTTCCATACTCTGCAAACAAATCCCTTAGAGATTGAGAGAGAAGTGTCTGTCACGCTGGCTCTTCTTGGCCGTTTTTTTTTTTTTTTTT
>CM040994.1:5470689-5519144 GCA_022985145.1 Pangasius djambal
TCGGTACAGCATACTGCTGCGCCAAGTCAGTGTTGTTGAGACTTCCAATCTTGTTTGACCCAAGAGAATGAAAAGATCATCATGTTCTCCTCTGGTTTTATTGACCTTCCTTCATCTCAGAGCATTCAGTTTTAGCAATGCATACAGCGGTGGTGAAATACGGGTAAAAATAAATAAATAACTGAACAAAAATAGTCAGCATAATGGGCATATATTCGTAAGATTTGTGCTTTTTATTGGTACTACTGATATAGTCTAGTTCTACATACAATAAAGCCCAACAATCTACTATTATTCTTATTTCATCAACTATATCATCCCCAAAGTTGATTTTACAGCATGTCCAGAAGTGTTTTATTCCCCTTACACCACAGCTTTTTATTAAAGAATGGCATGTTGTGCCTTTTATGCATTTATAATTACATTTAATGTTGTGGAATGTCACCATGTGGAATGTTACAGTCAACAAAGTCACAACTGTTGACTGTTGCCAAGTGCTGACACTGAAGATAGCTGTTAAATAAATGTCAGAAAGTAAAATAAACATCAGAAATGTACCATCAATGATGGTACATTTGTTGTCAATTGCATTGCAAAAAGTATGTTATGTTTTAAAAATAATAATAATAATTTAATAAATTCCTAATAATAATATGTTGAGATTAATATGATAATATACAAAGGAGAAAGATGTGAAAAGAAGGTCAAATAGTAGTCTAATAAATGTTTGATTTAGGCTGATTTGAAAGGATCCAAGTCATGATATTCACATTAATCACATGACCACTGCAAATGAATAATAAAAGGTTCCACATTTTACCCGCCCTCTGTGTTTTATAATGAACTAAACATTGACACTGGCAAAAATGTGAGGCTTAGGCAGAAGTGAAAATGCACAGGTGTGTCATGAAGCACAAACAGGAGAACGCAGGTGCAGATTTGGTTTTTATTAAATGTAATCAAAGCAGACAAACCAGAAGAAACAGGCAGCGATTCTAAAGCCTAAACAGGCACAAACCCTGGGCGAGACTTGACAGGAAATAAACGAAACATACTGAGGTCAAAGCCAGAGAAGCAGGTACACAATGAGAGAGGCTCGGTAACATCACAGAGCAGAATCTGGAGTGAGACTTTGTAATGAGTAAGTGTATGTCCAAGTTATTTTAACATTTGGGAGAATGTAAACAGGTTTCAAGAGATAAAATGGATGAGGATATTGGATACTGCCGAGGCAGGTTTATTCAACTGAGACAAGGCCGTGTACATTAGACAGGTGACACAGGTGAGAGCAGAAGCATCCATGATTCAAGTGTGAAAACAAAACTAAACATAAAAGAAATCAGGAAGAATACAAAATGTAGGTAATCCTCAGAAACAGAGGTAATAAACCAACAGGAAACAGAACATCTAATCAAAATCCAACAATCCAATAGCAAAGACACAAAGGACTAGAGAAGGGCTAGATCCTGTATGCTGAAAGTTACACCTAGGATTGTAATTGACAAGGCAGGGTAGTTAAAGACCTACAGGTGACAGGGCAGAGCAATGACCAAACCTGCAAGTGACTAAGATATACGTAGATAATGACAAACAGATTAGAGTCAAAACAACCACAACAGAAAGATACTGTGACAGATTTAGGCAAACTGTGACAAATGGGAAGGGGATAAGTGTGCAGAGGGTCTTGAGACATGGGCTGTCATCTAACATGGTCTTTGGCAGAGCACCTTGGGTGTTGTAAGCTTGTTAGTAGTTTGCTAGTAGTTTCAAGAGCAGGTATGGATCCTGACATGACAAGGTGACTAAAGCGGGGTAAACCGAATGGCACTGCACAGTGAGTGCATTTACATTATCCAAAACATGTCTCCAGTTGAAATATTTTGGTACGAGCAAACTGTTAATACTGCTCCTCATTCGAGTTGATACAGCAAGTTCAAAGTGAGAATCATGAGTAACTGAGATACGATTCTGTTTATGGCACTCTCTGCTCCACTCATGAACCTGACACACAACTGTCCTAAATCTGTAGTTACGCTTGAGATCTGAATACCAAAGTGTGCAATTTTGGTACTATCTCCTCGTTATATGCTTGACTCAACTCCGAATACAGCCCGGTGTGTACAAATGTCAGTGTTCTTTCCCATTGGCACACTTTCTATATCCAGTGTAACCTTTTAAAAATATAGTATAGTGACCTTAAGAAGAATGTGAGGAAGGAAGTGAAAGAGAGAGAAAGACTGGAAAGAGAGAGAAGGTCAAGTAGCAAACTGTGGGAATTGCTGAGAGACTCTGATGCAGGTAGAAATATTTAACTGATAACACATAAATGCTATTTCTGTAAGTGGCTCAAAGGGGATATAGTTCAAGATACGGTGCGGAAGGAGAAGTCAACATAAAAGCAAGAGATATAAAATGAATGGAAGACAAGCAAAGATAGCTCTGAAAAGCATCCATAGCTGTGAAGCAGAATGAGATATCAGCTAATGAGGGACAGCCAGAAGTAAAGCACAGTACAAGGTTGATGCAACACAGGAGGAACAACAGGACTGAATAAAAAGAGAAAAAGGAAGCAGGTACGGGTCAAGGGAAAAGGGGACAAATGAAAGATCTGACCTTAAAATTCACTCACCTAGTACAAGGCAGTGTCGGCCCCAAAGGTCAGAACAACGTCAAAACCATTTCACAAAATATAAAGACATTCCTTCATGCCCAGCTTCAGAAACCGCAGTGGAGTTAGCCTTAAAAGGCCAAAACAGGAAAATTCACTTCTGCCCAAATGTCAAGTCTGTGTTGGCATCTCCAAGGAGACGCTTATAGGTCACACACAGGTCAAAGCTTGTTATGAGCTAAATAAAGTTAATCCTGGAGTGTGCATTGGTTCATGTTTTCATTTTGAATTACTAAGCACTTTACATCCACCATCAGTTATTGGAGAGATGCCTTTGTTCATAAGTGAGGTAGAATCCAATCCAAGCACACAGCTTGAGAACTCTAGCAGCTCTGGGTTTGATTAACCATAACCATTCAGTTACCAGTAGAGAATCTTAACTTTCGGCTTCCACGGCATGTAGAAATGAACTAAATTTAAAGAATCTGCATCATCAGAGTTACCTTCTACCTGATCTCCTTCCCTCCTGCACAACTAGCATAAACAATCCAATATAAGCCCAATATAATTATCTCTTTGTATACATAACAAGCACAATGCAAGCACATGGTTGCCATGATACTGAAGCTGTAACTGACCTTACATCAAATTCATTCATCAAAAATCGTGCCAGATTAAGCAAAAGAGGTCAAGAGACATCAGAAAATGAAGGCAAACTCACAGCAACACCCAGTAGCCCAGTAACACAAGTTAAGTTACAAGTTTACTGGCCCCTTCCAGATACTCTGACAGATTGCCTGTCTCATACTGCTTAAATTTACTACAAAGCTATCACATTTCAGGTTCCAGCTCAGTTCCCAAGCAAGTCAGTGTACCAAACTTACTGGAGTTTTGTGGTAAAATTCTGTTTTTCTCTCTGCCTGCACTCTCATAAATAAACGTAGCAAACGTATACCTTTCCTTGTCACTGGGGTGGTACCATCAAAGGGACAAGTTCTGCACCTTTCGTATGTATATTTGACCTGAAATCCTTTAAAATAATTTAAGGTGCATAATTGGACCTTAAGGACTGCTACCCTAAAAGTTAAGTAAAAGGTAACCACATGCACCTTCCTAGGTAAAAGATGTACACTGAATGTACAAAACATACACCCTTGATTGTACCACAACAGCAATAAGGAAAGGTACAGTTTAGTACCATTATTTCTGACAGCAGGCAATGATTGTCTTGTTGGAACCTCTGTGATTGAGGAAGCTACAGCTCATAGTGCTCATGGGTATCTTCAAATAGACATCATCAATCAATAACACACATTACTTTCATCACGATCATCCAGAGCTCCTTGCACAACAACCCGGACGTATGCCCCATCAGCAGGTCCCATCAGCATCCTCATTCTCAGAAAACTGAACTAACCATATAATTACCTCTTAATATGTTACCTCACAGTATTTTGCACATGCTCTCTATGAATTACTATTCTAAGCCTTGGTGTTTGCTGCTGGTCTTGGTACTATTGATCTTGGACTGTGTCTCCGTCATGAATGTGAACTATCACTGTGTGTTGTTGGTCTGGTATAAACGCTGTTTTTTTTTTTTTTTTTGTCAAATCTATCTCTTGGTTTTTGACTCTTTTTTACCCTTCGGTAAACTCTGAAAAGAGTTCTATGAAAAGAGCAAAGAGAAGGTGCTATTGAGGGTGGCATTTTTTTCTTAAATAAATGATCAAAAGAATGTGTTTCTAGTCTCTTCATACTACACACTGTAAATGGTAACCTTTGGTGGCATTTTATACTAACATACCATTTAATGCAGATATACATTCATACCATGGAAGGTGTTATAGCTCTTGCAAGGTGTTGTAAGGGTGTTAAATGGGTGTTTTTACAATTTGGTCTTGCACTGTGTATCAGTGTGCACGTGTGTGTAAGAAGCATAACTATTCCCATGCTAGTGTGCTAAGGCGCAGTGCTCTGGTTGTTTCTGATTAATTGTATCATGTTAGCGTAATGAGACTCTCTGGAGATATGTACAGCTTGCTGGGATCTTTGTACATAACCCTGAAATCTGCTCTCTCAGTGTCATTACCTAAGCCATTAGCATCAATAATCGCAATCATACTCCAACCATAGGGAAATATTACGATGGTAAATGTCAAATCGTGATACCTTAATTGAGAACATTATTATGTTGTGGAAGGATGACACAAATGCAATAACGAATTTGTGTGTAAAGCTCCTTAATTTGCTTTTGATCATGTTTTGATCATGCAAAGCTGCTTATTTTTTTATTTCACTTCACTACTTGCTTGGTCCAGTGAGGATAGCTGGTTCATTTATCAGCCAGTAGTAGGGAAGGACACCTGTCACATATTATTTAGGAAGTATGAGAAATAGAAAAGCAGTGTGTTGCCCCTGTTTGTGTATGTAAATGGTGCACAGTGGTTAAAAAAAAGGTTAAAACTATGAAGAGACAGGTTGGTTATGCCTATACAAACTGTTATAGTCACAAATAGCTTACAAAAGTGAAAGAGAACTTCAAAAGTTCTTACAGATCACATTCTAATATACTATAGATTTGGGATTGATTAGCATGGTGGCACAGTGGGTAACATGAATGGATGGATGGATGGATGGATGGATTGACTGTTGGATGTTGCTGTTATAATGCGAAAAATGAAGAATAAGACTGATGAATAAGACTGGTGCAATGCCTCTCCAGTTTTCGAAGATTTTTAAACAAAAACCATTTGTATTGCCAATGATGACTGTTTTCTATGAAATATACAGTACATGAATATCCACAGGCATAATTATTGTCTCATGTGAAAACACCCATTAATATGACCAGACATCATCAATGAACTGCTCAAAAATGTATCCAGTTACATCCACAGTGCGTTTTTTAATTTTTTAATTTTTGTTTTTTTTTACTAACTTAAAGAAGCACATCTGCCCTGTGGCTGTCCATCATACGTGGTCACATTGTTAAGTTCATTTCTGCTGCATCAAAGCTTAGCAGGTTATCTATTTTTAAAAAAATAAATTGCATTAGTGGAATAAAAGGCTGCTCAGGCCATGATGCAGACAGGTGAGAAGCGATTACTGTGTTTGAAGTTAAAACCCTATTCATCTGCGAAAGCTGTACCCTGCCAGGATGGAGGATAATAACTTAAAGACAACTGGGAACTCATATGCATAAGAATAGTGTGCACACACAAGCAGAACATCTCAAAACAAACAGACATGGTCAATGAACAGACTTGACCTTTCGTACCCCCTCTGCGTATCAGGACTGAGTAGACATCTCCGCACTCCATAACGAGGTGGAGCAGCTTAATCTCGTATTAACACCTGATGTCTCGTGTGGAGACCTCTCTCTTTCTCACTCTCTTTCTCCCTTTCTGAGTCAATCTCTCGCTTTCTTTTTACTCTATCTCTTTCCTTTTTCTGAAAAAAAAGCATTAAGCAAGCACATAGATCAAAAAAGGACAGAAAATAGCTATTGATTTCTAATGAGCAGGCCTTCACAAAGCAAAGAAATGATGGGAGGATCTCCTCACCTTTCGACCCATCGACGAATCTGAAGGACGACTACAAAACAGGACAGGAGAAGAAAGGGAAGAGGCAGCACCAGAATAAGAGTGCCGACCAGGATAAAGCTCTTACTGGAGATGGATGAACTTGTATAAATGCAAGTACTTCAATGAGTAGGTTTAGTACTGCATACCATTCATTCAACTCAAATGAGTTCTAGTAGGCCAGTGCAGATTGGATGAAGAGAATTTGATGGATTATTGTAGCTGAGTGTTGGGGGCAGGCAGCTGTGGACTTGCTCTGTGTGAGTGCCCTATCATTAAGAGATCAAGCCCTCTTGGGCAGCACTGCCGGCTTTTGCCAGTCTTTCTCACCAAGACCACAACAACCAGGCCAACAGCCAGTTACAATGCACAGCCATGAGTAATTAATAATGATAGCATCGTAACTACATGGACAGGAGAGTACAACGGGCACAACCTGGTTTGTAAACATTCAGGCCGTGGAAGAGCAGGAGAGCAGATGGAGAGAAAGAGAGAGGAGTTATGAAGGGTGACCAAGACACAGGAAGCCTAAAGGAGAGACTTAGACATAAGATAAGAAATTAAAAAGTCAGAATTATGGATAGGCTGAAAAAGTTATAAAGAAATAGTGACCAAGAGATGTGACTGAGAACAACATAGAGAGAAACAACAAACAATGAGAAAGACCAAGAGAAATTAGATTAACAAAGAGCAAAGATAAGGGGAAAGTTAAGATATAGAGATAAAAAGAGAGAGGAAGGGACCTAGAAAGACAAAAAGTAAGAAAAAGTAAGTCCAAATCTGTTTTTTCATATGTTTTTATTCATTAACTGTGGGTCAGCAAGCCCGATACAATTTCATTCATTCAGCTCTATGACCCCGAGCTGTTTTCCCTGATAAACAATTCAATTACTGTATATCACTATATTGATGTTTATATCAGCACATATGCTCACATTAACAACTCACCAGCACTCCAGCAGAACGGAGGGAAGATGGTGATCCCGGATCACAGAACAGACTTAAGTGATCGAGGGGAGTATCTCAAACTCACTCAACAAAACTGTCTGAGAGGCAAAAGCAAACACATCTGGTTTCCAAAAATAAATAAAAATAGTGGCATAATGTCGCGGGTATAGTGAGGTAAAAATGCTGTATCTCAATCACAAGTAAAGTTCTAGAAGTCTGGTTACCCCCAAAAGGGAAAAGGGAGAAAATTGGATTTAATGATTCAATTCCAACTGCAGCGCAGGAACATCACAATCATTTTGACAGCTGGTATCTGATTACAAACTAAACTGATTAGGCTTATGTCCATTTCACTATAGCATGTAACTATACAACAACTTTATCAACAACTTTATTTAGCATGACATTATCTATGTGAGAAACTCATGCTTGGCTCCTTACCCGATAGGATCTTTGCAATTTATAGCCTAGGCAAGATTAAAAGTAAATAAAACATTTCCCGATAGTGGCCCGAGTGATTTTTGCTAACTTTTGGGTGCATGGCACTTCATCATGCAGGAATACTGCAAACAAGGAGCTATTCTCATCGCATTCTCGTTTTAATCATGCAGCCAAGGCATTGAAACTCCTCTGCTGACCGTAACAACCCTTCCCGCACTATCACAAAATTTGAAACAGAAGTAAAGGTGACAAGTTGCCAATCATGTTACTCAGCATGAGGCACTGAGAGTGGTTAGCTTCCACACCGCGGTTCCGTTGAAGTGAAACCCAGGTCATTGTTTTCAAGGGGACCAGTTCTCTGGACTATACCTAAGCTCAGAAACAGCATTCACACTTCATAAAGCATACCAAACTCTCTGGGGAAAGGCCCCAAGTCCAGAAACAAATGCAGGTGTGAAAAGGTCCTAATTCACTATTAGCCAATGGTTTAAATAATGTCTCTGTTCTAGGATTTGGATTTGCTTGGACATGCTCATAGGTTTCATTGCTACAGAGAGAGATTAAAAAGAGAGAGAGAGAGAGAGAAACTTGATGTGTAAAAATTGGGAAAAAAAAGTGGTGAATTAAAGCAAAAGGAGAAACAAAATGCTTGAGAGAAAATGCTGATTAATTACTGAACACTCCATTAACGCTTCTCCTACCTAGTTTCAGGATAAATCAGAATTAATGCTACATGGACAACCACATATAAAGCTTGACTAAGTTTCTAATTCTGAAAAGGTCAAGCAAAGTTCAGCATCTGGTCTTTGTGCTTTTTGCACAGAATCACAGGTTTATAATGAAACAATGATGGGGATGTACGCAAGACCACTAGAGCAGAGTATTAGCTTCGGTATTGCCAATACTAGCCTATACTTTCCCGTTCAACTATGATCTTTTTGTAGTGAGTGCTTTGTTGACAACTGGTGTTAAGCTGGTGTTTTGTATTATATATATACTGTGTGCATGATGTCCTGCAATGGACTGCCATCCCATCCAGGCATGTATCTCAATCCCAAGTAAAGTTCTAGTAAAGTTGTACACAGGTAAAGCTGGCATCATTGCCAGCAGGTATGGGGGTATGTTAAGACAGCACCAAAACGACCAGTGTACAGTAATGTAGGAGTTTTGACAAATGCACGGGAGACTGGAAATCTGTTTCTGCAGTCTATTCCCTATTATTTACAGATATATTAGGTATAACCTGGATTGCACCTAGTCTCAGGTTACTAGTGTCAGTTTCGAAGGCCTGTGGCATCAAAGGCCTTCAAAGGTATTGTTGCAAAAGCCACTATTCCTGTAATAAGAAGCTAACCTCAGGAAGGCCTGCACTTGTCTTACATTACACAGCACCAGCCACTTTCTCAGTGTCCACTCCTTGTTCACAGATATAATACCTCAGAAATTTGATGAACTTGCATTAGTCTGGATGTAACTTCAATGCAGCCTTGGCTAGCCATAACATGACAGTGTTAACTGTATTGAGTGTAGCCTTGAAGGTTGGGCCATGCACCAAGATACTGTCCAAATATACTAGGCACGCATCTTGAGGAATGCCGTATTAGCTGAATGACTTTAGGTGGTGCATTTCACAACTCGAATGACATAGCAGTGAACTGACAGAGCAAATACTGGTGACCGTATTTGTTATTTCCTCAAGCACTTAAGGTCACTAGACACAAGGGACTAACAGTCATGGCATTAAAGTATGCTCATTCCAAACACGCTTTATATTGTACTGATTGTTATATCCCTATACTGTAGATAAGTCTAAATTAACTGTAACTAAACTGTTTCATGTTAAATGTTTTACTGGCATTTACTGTCAGGTATATCAAGGAATGTTCTGTGTGGCCGGTTAGGTATCTGAATTCTAATAGCTATAGCCTTATTCTCTCAATAGTTATGAAAAGAGTGTTACAGGCTTCTATATTTGAACAAAGCTCAAAACAAGTGCCTTGATCTTTCATTTCTTGGAGAGAATAATAAAGTCCAAACATGAAAGTGAGGCTTAATTGTGGCAAAAGAAAACAAGCTCTATATTAGTTCACAATGAGGAGCTAATGTAACCCAGAGAGACTCCACTGTGACTCGTGTGTCTTCCTGTTTCTATGTTCTATATGCTTTGAACTCCAACACGATTCCACATGGCCCAGAGTCTTCAATTTCCCAGACCAGCTGTGTGGAGTATGTAATGGGTGATTCAACTCATAATAATAGACCTCAGTTTGGTGTGGCTTTTGGAAAGAGACATCAGAAGTGCCATAACTTTATGGGCAGATTTTGTGATGTTTCTCTATAGAATATCGTATCTTAGATTTTAGAACTATAGATAGCGGAAAGATTTGACCGTGCGAAGGGTTTTCCCAGGCCACTACACACATACATATGTGCAAGTGAAAGTAGCATGCCTGCCTGATCTACCTTAAAATTTCATCTGAAGGTGATACGAGCGATATCTAAATAACACCCATAGCTTGTAAGTCTGAAACATTAAGATGGTCCTGTCAGATTGCATTTATCTCATGTTTGCCCACCTACCTGTGTGCACAGACCATCAGAAGGATCCCCCATGTTTAGAGGATCTGTATTTATGGTTGGTGTTTATATCAGAAATGCCTGAAATTAACTTCTGAAATCCTGCAGCATTTATGTTTCCTGTCATCTTCAAACAGAAGGAAGTATTTTCAGTTCGTCTATCGAACACGGACTAATAGGCATGTGCATAGAAAGCGCATTTTGTTGTTGTCTGTTCAAATGAAATGTTGGCTTGCTTTAACTGAGACCAGGACCATTTCAGGTTTCATCATGATCTCATCTCAGGAACATGATATAGAATCAGGCTTTTGGATTTTAGTCCAGTGACTTCATGACTGAAACTTGTCCAGAAATCAAATTTAAATTAATAAAAACGTAGCTGGCTAAGGCTACGTCCACATTAATCTGGATAAATTTGATATATTTGTAAAATTACTGTTTGTCCTTCTGTCCACACTGAGACAGTGTTTTTGTCCAGTGAAAAGGGAGTTTTTGAAAACGCTCTCCCAAGTGGATGAATTTGAAAACACTTTTTTGTGTTGTAGTGTAGACTGAGAAAATGGACATATTGAAAACAATGACGTATTTTTAGTCATGCGACGCAGTCCCGTGACCCATTCAACTCAAAACAAACAAGATGGTGGACGATGTTGTCCTGCAGTTGTTGTGCCTGCTATCCAGTTTGATAGCATTGTTAAAGATTAATGTCACTTTGTACAGCCTTGGTTTTCAGACATTTCAGTGTGGACCAGCAATTACTGGAAAATGTTTGAAAACGGCAGTGTAGATGGAGAGCATATTAAAATGAAATTGCAGTTTTCAGCTCTATCTGGATTGATGTGGACGTAGCCTAAACTACAGGTAAAAAAAATGACTTCAAAGAAGCTCTGCTGCTTTGATCTGAAAATAGTGGCGCCAACCAACAAGAAATAAACAACTTGTCAAAATTTTTATATCAATCATACATACTGTACATAGGGTTCCCTGGAGGACTAGCGGTTAGGCCACAGAGCTCTCACTGCTGTGGCCCGGGTTCTATCCCTGGCCAGGGAACCAACCCCAGCCACTTTGGTTACGAGCAACAGTGCACTCTCAGTGCCGGTCCCAAGCCCGCATAAAATTGGGGAGGGTTGAGTCAGGATGGTCATCCAGCCTAAAACTGTGCCAAAGTAAATACGCAGACCAATGATCCACTGTGGCAACCCCTAACAGGAGCAGCAGAAAGAGGTTCAACAACAACATACATATTGTACATGTCAAACTATAACAATACTATTGTATAATGGCTGCAAAGGTGGGTACTGTGTTTGGAAGCTCTTGGTTATGGAAGTGACTTTTCCAAACTGATTTGGCATTCCCTCTCCAAAGTAGCCAACTGACATCTTGAACATTTTGAAAGTTTAGAAGGTAGACTAAATGGCATTCTAGTCATGCTAATATCTGCAGATTAGCTGCTCTTTTAATCAACATGTAAATGTGAGAATTCAGATGTTAAGAAGCTGTTTCATTATCATGGTTATTAACATGGTGTGATTTACCATGTCTGGCAGAGCGAACTTGCAATCAACACCACACTAAACCATCTGTCCTGTTTTGAAAGAGTACGGTGAATTCCTTGAAAAGAAGTTGGTGCAACAGGACAGAAAAATACTTTTCATTCATGCAGGGGTGTATGACAGAGAGCCTTATAGAGCAGTGATCTTTTCATACATGCACATACACACAAGACACTTGTTGGATGATTTCCTTGCTGCTGATTGCAATTAGAGCTGAACCCGCCTGGTACTTGACTATGTAATTTGATGTGATGATTCTTTCCTCTCTACCAAAGAAGGACACTGCGGTGCTCTGTGGATACCATAGGATTTACTTAGAGGTTAAAATTGTACTATTGCACTGTCCAAGCCTTGACATGAAGATGTCCAGACAGACACAGTCTCACACACGCCCACACTCCTGTCAGTATTGTCCAGAGGCAGCTCCCTGCTCTCCTCTTACAGTCAGTATTTGACTGCATTTCCATCCTGTTATCTGAACACGACACAGGCTGCTTGGTCATCACCCAGTCTTGGACAGTGTCTGCATTTCAGCAGACAGCTGAGAGCGAATGTGGCACAATTAGTTGGAAAGATATAGCTCTCCTGACACATGAACCCAAGTGTGCCGTCATCTCTCCATCCGCCTCCTCTGGTCTTCCCCTCTGCAGAGTACAAACTTTATCCTCTAATCTAACCTGTTATCTCTGTGCTGCTCTGTACAACCTCCACTCCTGTGGCGTTACAGTAAAAAAATATCCTCACATACAGTGAGTGCACTTTTGACAGTGTTTGAGCAGTGAAGCACAAAGGGAGGAATGAGATAAATATATAAATAAATAAATTGTGACATTTGCAAAAGTTTGGACACCCTTCCATTTGTCTCAGACCTTAATTAACTCATTAGTCCTTAATCCATGCATTAGGACTTGTTAGGCAGGTCAAGAATTGTCATTAGGCATCAGAATTCCAAAGCGTAATAAATTCTCTGACACTTAAATCCTTATGTTAACTCAACAACCATGGGCTCCTCTAAGCAGCTAAGGAAGCTAACTGATTCCTACAAAGCAGAGAAAGGGTATAAAAAGATATTAAAGTGCTTCCAGCTCATGATTTCCACTGTCCAAAATGGCATTAGGAAGTATCAGTGTCAAGTCAAGGCATGATCTGGAAGACGAAGAAAACCGAATTCCCAAATGACACTACAGACCTGTAGGAAGGTTTTAACTGACACACTTGTGGTGGTACACCATTCTACGGTGCTGCATTGCTTGCACAAATATGATCTGCATGGAAGAGTCATCAGATGGAAAACTCATAAAAGTCAATGTCTGTAGTATGCAAAACAACATCTAAATAAGCCAGAATCATTTTGGAAGTAAAAATGGAACACAATCACCACAGACATATTTGGAGAAAAAAAGGAGTAGCATTTGAAAAAAAAAAAGAACATCTTGCCGACTGTTAAGCATGAAGGTGGCTCTATTATGCTTTGGGATTCTGTGTCAGCCAGTGGCACAGGAAATACTGCACAGGAAAGCATGGATTCCAGTAAATATCAGCAGATTCTGAAGCAAATGTCACTCAAGAAACTGAAGCTGAAAAGAAATTGGCTTCTACAACAGGACAATAATACAAAACATGCCTCAAAATCCACATGAACTATTTAAATAAAGGCAAGCTGAAGCTTTTGGAATGGCCCCCATAGCCCCCTGAAGCTGTGGGTAGATCTTAAACATGATGTGCATGCAAGACGACCCAAGAATGTCTCAAAACTAGAAACATTCCGCAAGGAATAGTGGGTAAAAATTCCTAAAACAAGAATAGAAGTACTCCTAGCTGGCTACAAAAAGTGTTTTCAAGCTGTGATATCTGCCAGTACTGACTTAGTAGGGTGTCTAAACTTTTGCATGTCACAATTACTATTTTTTCCTAATTTTTGAAGTTAATCGAATGTAAATCAACTGTGTGTTACTATTTGCAGAATGTTTTTAAAATATATTTTGCTGCAGAGGTTATATTTGCTTCTTTACAATTAAAAAAATCAATAGAACATGCACTCTGGCCAGGGGTGCCCAAACTGCATTTGTCTTAGCTTCTGCACTAGAAAGAGTGTGGCAGTTTTAACCGGGCCAGATTTTTCCATCATGTCCTGTGTGTTCTATCTGCTGACAAGAACGGCCATCTGGCGCCGCATGTTTTGTTGCACTTCAGTAATGACAATATATAAATCTATTTGTTTTAATGTTTCACAGCATTAAACCGAAGCACTAGCCCTGAGGCTTTCAGTGCAAATGAAGCAAGGAGCCAGCATGGAAAGAGTCATTTCTGCTTGATAATGATGAGGTTTAGTAACTTAAGTGTAAGCACCATATTAGCACCAAATGGGAGATGACAGGATGGAAATGCTAGAAATAGTCTCTGTATATCATATGCAGATGAGATGTACAGGACTGAAAAAAAAAAAGGTGGAACAAAAAGGAAATGATGTTCAATTAAACTCACTTTGGCTCTGTGTGGTCCTCAATTCACATTCATACAAAGACTGCCTACGTTATGCCAAGGTCAAGGACACTGTTATCTCTTTCTTGTGTTCTGCCTATCTGTCTCTGTCTCTAATCTCTCAGCAGGTATTATGTGGGAAAATAAAGGAAAGAATACTCTGGGAGAATTTAAAGAATAATGCAAAGTGACTTTAACTAAATGGAGTATGTGTTGGACATTGTGGTTAATTATCATGCATTATTCCAAGACGTGGCATAATAATAAAGATACATGGAATAATAGAGCGTGAGAGAGACGGCATGTTTGGGGTACGTGTGTGAAGGAAAGCTATTAGAGCTTTTGTTATAAAAAGAAAAAGTACAATAACAATCAGGGTGATCAGCCATATTTCAGTGGTCAATTAACTGGTGCAATAAAACAAATATTTTTTAAAAACAAATGTTCTTTCACCATTGTCCTAAAATGGTTATTCCACATTGTCATAGATTTATTAGACGAATTATTTGGTATATAACACAATGCCATTTCTACAGTATGGATAGAATTAAGAAGTCACTACTACTGTATATTTTAATATGTTGATATAATTAATCTAATATATTGTTTGATCCTAAGCTCTATTTACTGTTTGTGTGGATGTTCTCCTTATGTCCATGCATGTTTTTTTCCGGGTTCTCCAGTTTAATTCCAAAATCCTGCCAATAGGTGGATTAGCTATAAAAAAAAAAAATTTTTGTGTAAATGAGTGTGTGAATGTGTGTGTGTGCGCGTGTGCTTGTGTGTGTAGTGTCCTGCAACAGACTGGCCACCCACACAAGCAGTAGTCCTGTCTCATGCCCAGTGTTCCCAGAATAGGCACCAAAACACTGACCAGGATAATGCAGTTACTGAAGGTGAATAACGCACTATATGGCCAAAGGTTTGTGGACACCTGACCATCATAGCCATATGTGGTTCTTCCCCAAACGATTGCTACAAAGTTGGAAGCACACAATTGTCTAGAATGTCTTTGTATGCTTTAAAATTAAGATTCCACTTCACTGTAACTAAGAGGCACAAACCTGTTCCAGCATGACAATTCCCCTGTGCACAAAGCAAGCTCCATAAAGACATGGTTTGTTAAGGCTGAACTGGAAGAACTCGCATGGCCTGCACAGAGCCCTGACTTCAACCCCACTGATGACTTTTGGGATAAACTGGAACACCGACTACTTGCCAGGCCTCCTCGCTAAACGTACTGACCTCACTAAATTCTCTTCTTGTTGAATGAGCAAATCTCCACAGCCACATTCAAAAAATCTAGTGGAAAGCCTTCCCAGAAGAGTGGCGGTTATTCTAATAACAAAGAACAAAATCTGGAATGGGATGTTCAACAAGCACATATGGCTGTGACGGTCAGGATACTTTCAGCCATATAATGTATATGCAAAATGTATATAATATAATACAAATAATACATTACAAAATTAACCAGGAATACCATGGACCTGGCAACACTACAATAGAATATATATCCTCCTGAAATGAAAACATTTTACTCACACATTTTCTGACTACAAATTAAGGCTAGCAAATTTTAGGTAATTTTACAGTTTTTGTTTGTGGGGAAAGTGAGTTTTGATTTGGACTGATCTGAAATCAAACTCATCAGGTTTCTTTCTTTTTTTTTAAAATAAGATTTTATATGTCGCTGTGTTTGAACAGGCAAAATGCCAAAAAATTGGCCTGTTCTGCATATAACATACTTTGGCCCCTCTTCTTTAAGAAACCATATGTAATCCTCCTAAGGAGCCAGTTTAAGAAATGCAGCAGTTTAAAACCATTGCCTAACTATGTCTAAAACCTTGCTAGTTAAATGTGGTTTCCTCACACACTGAATGCCAAGCTTTGATCAAGCTGTTGGAAAACTATGTGCTGCAGTGAAACAGACGTAATACATTCTTTTTTCTTTTTTTTTTCCCATGATGCTGCACAGAATGAATAAGAACTGTGGGGAATGTCTCTGTTGCTTTCTGTTGCTTCACATTCTGTTTGGGCATTTCACTCAGTCCTTCACTCGGCATCTCATTCAGTCACTCATACTCTCCACTCTCTCTTTCTCTGTTTATCTTTCTCTAAACAGATGCTACATGCTACACTGTGAGTGCAGGTGTGTGCATTTTTTTTTCCTGTAGGGGCCCTGGGGCTTTACAGGTGGATCACACACCTGTCCAGCAACAAACAGAGAAAAAACACATTTTTGCTTCATTGTGACCTGTTCTGTCCTGCACACACACACGAATAATTTTTTTGTAATGCACAAGTAATGTTTTCTAAACAGATACATATACAGGTACAAATAGGAGTCGCTCTATTCATGTTTTTTTTTTTGTTTTTTTTTTTTGATTCTGTCCAGTTGATAGTTGTGGCAATTAACAGTTGTTGCAATTAACAGATACAAACACAGATAGCTGCATTGTGTTACACCCCTACCACACACACACACACACACACACACACACCAGATTGCCTGTTCCATGTGAATTTGAAGTGAAATGTGGACAAATAGTAGATAATAAAGACTTTCAAAAATATTCCCTAAAAGTTCTTGAAAAGTTTGTGTGAAAAACCTATGCCTCAAGCTCAACCTCAAACGCCAAGGCAGACATCTCTGTGCATTTTTACTGGACACTTTTATGCCTGCCTGATCTCCAGAACCATACACACCATCCAACAGCATGCAAAGCCACCATAATCCAGCTGTTACTATAATAAAAACCAGTCAAATCACAGAGTTTTGTACTATTGCTGTGATACTCACCTTGACCTGATGACAGCATGGTGCCTGAGAGAAAGAGAGAGAGAGAGAGAGAGAGAGAGAGAGGAGTCAGTATGTCAATTTAAACATCAGCAAGGTTCCTCTAGACCATAATAAATGCATCAGTAAAGAAGAAACAATGAAGAATCCTGTGTAAGCACAGTACAAACACAGACAAGAAAAGCTCCTCACATGTACTGCATCACACATACGGACATACAAACACTGAGTACTTTTTTATAATAAAACAATAAAACAGAATTCTTTACTTCAAGATTAGATCAATTAGTATAGTGCTTGATTAGCAGTGACAATCAATGCTTTTCTGGCCTATTGGAACTCTAGAGAGTCAGACTGAAGAAAATTTATGCCACAGTTTCTCCAAACAAAGTGAACATTGCTTCCACGTCGATGCCTACGGCAAGAAGATAAAGCAATAAAATTATTCTTTCATTGATCTTATGTAACTGCTTTATCCTATACAAGGCTTCTTACAACTACTTTATTCTATAGGAACACTGGGTGTGAGGCAAGAATATATCCTGGATGGTTATAGTTTTTGGGGGGTGGGAGGACACCAGGGAACCTGGAGGAAACCCATGTGGACACAGGAAGAACATGCAAATCTCCCCACAGGCAGTAACCCAAGCTCAGGATCAAGTCCTAAAATAGATATACAATAATTAAATCACTTTTTTTTGTAATTTAAGGTTTTGTTAGGAAATATCTGATTCTTTCTGTTTTAATTCCTTTCTGTTTTAGAGGAATGATATGCTATGTGTCAAATTTCTATTACATTTTAGAGAATACCAAGTTTTTAAGCACATGCAACAGGAAAAAAGAACTTTTGTTACTGATCCGGGGCAGTTTGAATCATCATGGTTAGGCTTTTGCACCAGGAAAGTCACCGTGCCTTTGAACTTCTACCTCCACTATAGAGCAATGGCTTCAGTGTGAACTTAATTACAAGAAATCTCCACCCTGAAATACTGTAATGTGCTAGCTAGTCTGGTGCCAATATTTCAGTTGGTGTTGCATTCTCATTATTCCTGTGAGAAGTTAGCAGTTGTTTGGCACAATGATGTCACAGGGGGACATTGCTTGTGCAGATAATGACATTTAATAGGAGAGAAAATTTCAGCAATTGCAAACATAATGGATAATGGTCTAGTTTTGCTGTTCGTTCTAAAAACAAAAGAGCAAGAGCTTCTGTTCTCATTCATTTGTCACTGATTCATTGTTATTCATTGTTATATTAATGAGAAATACAGCGTATATGTAGTGGAGACAACAACCACCAGTGGAGACTCAAATTTCCAGAATGCAATAAAACAAAATGGTGCAGCTGCGCCAAGTTATAGTAGAGACTTGACTCGGCTAGATATCAATCTATGAAATGAATAGCTGGAGTATGAAGGCGTTGACGGCGGTATTAGCATGAAATTTGAAGATGATATGTTTGAGCAGAGTGTAGAGATGAGGAGGTGAGATAGCTGGACAGACTAATGTACTAAAGCACTGCTGTACTGCCCAGTGTAGGTCAAGATGAAGCAAAGGCTAAATCCCACCGGCACCATTATCAGCAGGTAGTCGAATGGCATTGTGGGTAATGTAGGAAACCTTTAACCAGAGTGGAAATAGATCAAAGAAGGTTAAACTAAGAAAAAAGTTAACTAGAATTTCACTACAAAACAAATCTTGGACATCACTGAAGTTCAAATGTTGATGTACATACGAAGCAATAAAAGTGATGCTGGTATGGTTTTGATTGAAATTGCTCAAAATTTGTTTTCCTAAATCTGTCCCAAATGAAGCTAAACCAAATCATTTGTCTCACAAGAGGTTTGTCGTTCATCTCTTTTAGAACAGACTGTAGTTCATTTGGCCATCACATACATGTAGAACCAAACAACGGCGGTGCAATCATGTAAGAAAACAATACCACACAGACAGTTCTTTATTGTGGAGTAGCAAAATGATTCTTTCCTTCTAGAAAGTTTTGTCTTCTCTCCCAAATTGGACAGAAAGATGGAAGACCTTGCACTGATGATGCTCATTTAAAAGTGCTACGAGAAGACAGAGAACTGGCATCAGAGCAGTTCTCGAACACAATAGCAGCAAACAAGTGAGACTGAGAATGAGTTTCCAATCTGATAAAAAAAACACAAAAAAAAACCTCTGAACAACAGAGCCTTCTTTTTGTTCTCTTTCTTGTGTTGTGAGGAATAATTCTTCTTTGTCACTTTGCATTTCTTCTGTTTTTACAGCCATTATTCAGTCAGCTTTTAAGTGTAGAATCAGTCTCATTTTCTCTGAAGCAGCTTGTTTGAAAGTACACATTGTCTGTTTTCTCCTTTCAAGAAAAAAAATTGTGAGAAACTTCACACCGCCTTTCTCCATTCCAGCTCACAAACGAGCAGTTCAGCTACACAGAGATGTAAGAATCTATATTTATGTATTTTGTATCCTCTAAACTGTGTCATGCATGTCTTTCTTTGTAACACAACACCAATCCAATGTATTCAGCATCAGGGTCACGACAGTTCATCATCTATCCCATTTTTCTCTCACATCTCTGGTTCCTGAAGGCATTTTGGCACACAGTTCTGCCTAGTTCTGGCCCTAATACTCATTCCCAAATTCCAACCATTAGCTGAAGGTATTTTTCATTCTATTGATCATATCAACACTCCTACTGTTATTATGCTATAAGTAAACTTAAAATTGTCATTGGAAAACAAGGAAAGGATGTACTTGAGAGGGTTTTAATATCAATGCTGTCCTGAAATATTCTCTAAACCCATGATTCTCAAAATGGTGTCTGGAGACCCCCAGCGGTCTGTGAAGCATAGCCAAGTGGTCTGTGCTTTTCTCATTTTTGTTGCATAGACATAGATGACTGGGTTCTTATATATATTGGCCTACGTGACTGGTGGAATGGGTTTAATCCAAACCTCAGTAACTCAAAAAAATCAAGCCATGTCAACATAAATACAATGAGAATTTTTAATAAAAACGTGTTGTATCATCAAAACGTTCGGGGACAGAAAGCTCTATAGCTCCAAGACATTATATCGCAAAAACATTTAAATAATGAGCCTGATAAATAAATATTGGATTGTGTGCATAAAATAAATCTGGGGGTCTATTCTTCTCAGTTAAAGGGTTCCCTAGCTGAAAACACGCGAGGACCCCTGACTAAACCTAAAAAAAAAAAAAACGTATCTACTTAAAGTTATGTGGTGCAATTAATGATTTCAATATAAAAAACAGGAGACACTGTTTATTCCACAGAAGCAGCATCAATAAAATAACGTGACACTAATCTACAGGAAGCCATTTTGAAGCTGAGAAAAGGGAGCCAGTGCACAACTATCAGTTAGTACAACAATACAGTTCAATTTGCAATGTCCTGAAAAAGAAAGAAACTGCTGGTGTACTAATAACCAGACATCGAACAGGTTGGCCAAGGAAAACAACAGCAGTTCATGACAGAAACATTGTGAGAGCTGTGAAGAAAAACCAAAGGGCAGGGTTGAAGGTATCACAATCCACTGTTTGAAGAAGTCTTTTAGAGCAGAAATATAGAGGCCATACCACAAGATACAAACCACTCATCAGCAGTATGAATCGGAAGGCCAGATTGGAATTTGCAAAGAAATACAGAGATGAGTCACAAATGTTCTGGAACCAAGATTAACCTTTACCAAAGTGATGGAAAGGGCAAAGTGGAGGTAGTGTCATGGCTTGGGCTTGCATGGCCACATCTGGAACGGGCTCACTCATCTTTATTGATGATGTAACTCATGATGGAAACAGGAGAATGAGTTCAGGATTCTACAGAAACATTCTGTTTGCCAAGTTACAGAGGAATGCATCCAATCTAATTGAGAGGAACTTCATCATGCAGCGACAACCCAAAACCCAAAACACACTGCCAACACAACAAAGGACTTCATCAGGGGGGAAAAGTGGAATGTTTTAGACTGGCCAAGTCAATCACCAGACTTTGAACCAATTGAGCAGCATTTCACCTCCTGAAGAGGAGACTGAAACAAACAACAACTGAAAGAAGCCTGGAAAAGCATCACAAAAGTAGAATGCAACAGTTTGGTGATGTCAGTGGGTCACAGGCTTGATGCAGTTGTTGTCAGCAAGGGACATGCAACCAAATATTAAGTGTTAATTAACCTAAATATTGGGTGGTCTGCCACCAAAGGTGCCATGTTCTAAGCTGTTTAACACATCTAGATGTAAATATCAGGAAATGAAAGCTGAAATTTTTGAACAAAAACAACTTTAAGAAATAAAATTTAATTAAAAAATCAGCATAATTCATATTTGCGGTTCTATGTCATTTAATGGCATGTGGTGCAATTAATTATAATTCCACTATATCGAGCAAGAGAGAATGGTTTATTACACAGACGTAGCATCAATAACACAACATAACACATTTATAAATCTTTAAATCTGTAAACCATAATAAAATACTGAAGCCCAGAGAACCTACTGAAACCTTGGAAAACAAATTTACAAACATTATTCAATCTTCAGTTTCTATTTGGCTCAATGGTATGCAGTGCAATTAATAAGACTTCCTCTCTAACTAGCAGACAAGAGCATGATTGATTACACGGAATTAGAATAAAGAAAACAACATAAAATTACATAAAGTATGCATTCTAAATAATCTGAATAGACTGAATAGTCTACCTGTACATAAGAGTTACTATAGCTCTAAAGAAAAAGAGAAAAGGAAATGAACCCGAGCTGACTGAGAACAGTAAAAAAACAATACAATACAATAGAAAACAATACAAAAGAGATAATTAACCATCTATTTTTTTCCACTACTGCTTGGTGTGAAAATTAAAATGAAATGAAATCAAAAGAAGTTTGACTCAGCCCTCCAATGCCGAGTTTCTCTGTGGCATGGAAGACAATGCTCCATATGTTAAGTGTAAATTAGAAGTGCGCCTGATTTTAAGTCATATCTTGCATTATGCACATTATTTTCCATCCTGCATTTTAGAGTGGTAATTTTTATGTCTGTGTAATCTGTCCTATGACAAAATGTCAATACAGAAACACGAGTAAGCCAGCTACATTAATTAAATAATTGAGCAACGTTTTGGGAAAGGCAAAGCCGTGCTCTCACATTCTGCACTGAACATTTTCGAGCATGTGTGTGGGAAAGAGAGGAATACAGGAATACAATGTCAGGGCACTGAAAAAGGAAACGCTCACAAAACATGCACCCAGAAACAATACTGCGGCGTGACACAACAGAGTAAATTCATTATTTACTTACATGGTGTGAAACAATATTTCCTGTGACAGAGAACGAACAGAGTGTTTTTGTGCTCTTTGGGCTTCCCCCTCTGAAGGAAAAGCCTGTCTGTTCGCAGACTAATTAGGTGTCTTGGTTATGAATAACAATGACAGGCTTTATTATTTCATATTCGTATTCGTTTGTTTTGATTAATTATTCAAAAAGCAAGTTAAAGGAGCAACAACTATATTTGCTTTAACGTGTCCTCAAAGTCATGCTGTCACAAGCAATGACTGCCTGCCATGAAACAATTCAGCCATATTCTTCATTATTTCATGCTTGGAGAATCGCTTTTGCCTTCAATTCCCAGCACAAGTCAAATAATCCATACAATAAATTAGCCAGCTTAAATGTGCAGACAAATGGCCATTAATCTGCAGCAAAAAAAAAGAAGTTATAAGACTGATGTGGTTATAACCTCCAGCAACAGATTAAAAAAAAAAAGAAGTCACTACACTATAGAATCAACTCCTGACCTTTGACCTTGGCCTACCACTTCACAGAACACTTACTTAGAATATTTCGATGTTCTGCTTCATCCTCTGTCACATCCGTAATGATTCTCTCCACTTATTTCTGATATCTATTTTTAAAAAGGCTTGTAACCTGCAGAACACGGATTCTAGGTGTGTGTATGTGTGTGTGTGTGTGTGTGTGTGTGTGTGTGGCATCACTGAGTGCTGTCAGGGACCTGTAACCATGTGTGACTGAGCTAATGTCCTCTAAGTTTAACACGGTTCTATCCAAGTATTCAGCACTGTGAAGCGTACAGGAAAGGATTTCACACTGCAGGCAGGGGCAATGGGAAAGTGCAATCATAGCAATTTCTGCAATTTCTGTACATACACACACTCCAAACAGTGGGAACTGAGAGGCACAAACTCCACCGTTTCACATACACACACACACACACACTACACACACCCTACAGTGCACAAACAGATTGTAAAGGTAATTCAATTTCCCACAGCTGAGCCGGAGTCCAAATGATCTCCATCAAGCGCTCAATCAGCCACTGAGTCTGTGATTTTCCCAGCTGGACTTTCATGAGAGAGAGAGAGAGAGAGAGAGAGAGAGAGAGAGAGAGAGGTACAGATGTTCAAACTGTGCAGTGAAAATGTCAAGGTTTAGTACTATTTCAAAAAATAATGTGTAAGAATTCAGACCAATGACATTTAAAGTTATAGTAACGGGCAGATATGACATTTAGAAGATGTACTACAAACCTATACAAAAAGACCTTTTTGAAGATATATTACAATGTATTGTGGCGCATGGTCACCTCCAGAATTATTGGCACCCTTCTTGAAAATGGAACACATTGTAATCAGTGAATGATCTCTACGGCAAAACAGATATTCATAATAGTACAAATAGACCATGATTTACAAATACCATTCATCTACAAAGCTGTTAGAGATGAACTAGTATGAAAGTAAATTATAGGCAGACCTAAAGGTCTTTGAATAGTGCATAGTGAACAGGTTCTTCTGAAGACAGTCGGAGAAAGTTCATTCCACAACCTGGGTGCCAAGATAGAGAAGAAAAACCTTGATCTGGCTGAGAAGAGCCACGCAAGGTGGCACAGAGTGGGGTTTGATAGGTTCCTTCAGGTAGATGGTGGCTCGTCTGTTTTTGGCTTTGCAGGGGTCTAATTGCACACGGGAAAATCTGCCAGGAGCAAGTTGCAGTAGTCCAATCTTGAGAATAACCAAGCACCTGACTGGCCTCCATGAGGAGAAATGGCCAGATCTGCTTGAAACCTAATAGAAACCTACATGACCAAGTCGGGTTAGCAATATGAACCGCAAATGAACTGCACCAAGGTTTTCTGAGCTGTCAGATGCTTTGAAGCCAGACTAGTCATGGTCTGACAGAATGATACCTAGTTGTCGAGAACAACAACTAGGTTATGTGAATTGACAGATAGTCTGATCATAGAGTTCTCCAGGGAGATGACAAGACTGTGTGTCACAGGTTGATGAGATGAGGGCTGATGATAGTTTGGTTGATTTAATGACACGAAGCCACAAGGGCAGTTCTGTGGATTGTGCTGCTTTGAAGCCAGACCAGTCAGGGTCCTGGAAGTTATTCTGAGTGAGAACGAATTACAACTGATTTTTAGAGACAAAGGAGAGTAATGATAATGGTTGATAATGATTGGTAGTTGATAATGTCTGAGGTATGGGCTTTTTTCTGAATGGGCTCAAGCTGTGCTTTTTGGAAGGTAGTCGGCACACGACCAAATATTATGGAGTCCTGTGTGGGATGAAAGGAATGAGCATAGTGGACAGGATGGGATCCAGCGGCTACATGGTAGGGTTACTGGATGGAGGAGAAAAGCATGCTACAGAGATGAGAGAAAGAGAGGGCCTCCATGAGGAGAAATAGCTGGATCATCTGAAATTGCTGGATTTGTTAAAAAACCTGCAATTCTGTGATTAAACTCCGTTCTTCCGGGAGATGACAAGATCTTGCGTCAGAGGTTAATGAAAGATCAAGAAGAATGAGGACAGATCATAGTTTAGTTGATTTAGCAGCATGAAGCTCCTCAGTAACAGTCACAAGGGCGGCTCTGTGGAGTGTGCTGCTTTGAAGGGTCCTGGAGATCATTCTGGGTGGGAACTGATTTTAGAGTGGGAAGTTATATTGGTATTCCAAAATGTCCAAGCTGTCTAGCCCTTGCTGTCTTGAAAGCAATCAGAACGTGATGAGATGTTATAGAGTCGTTTGCAGTGTAAGTGATCAAGAGGAGGAGGTCTTGAGGGATAGTCTGGAGCATTGTGAATGGGATGGGACCCAGCAGACAAGTGGTGGGTGGGCTTTTATAAAAGAAGCTACGGAATCTCTTCTGTGTTAAGGACATGAGTGGAGGAGAGGGAGAATGAGGTGTAGTAGCAGAAGTAGCAGGGAAAGATTGGTTGATCTGGTTAATCTTCAAAGATGGCCCCCAAGTCATCAGCAGGAGGGTCGAGGGTGAGAAGTTGGGGGGAACAAATGTTCTGGTGCTTATGTGGATCAGATGCAGATACTTCTAGCTTGTAGAAGGATGTCTTGGCAGCAGTCACATCAGGAGACAACTTTGAGAGAAGAGAGTGACAGGAGATCGGCATCAAGTTGTAATTTTCTCCACTTTCTCTCAGTTACTCTTAATTCTCCCCAGGGTAAAAGAGAAAGTATATTATTAGTGCTGTGTGAACGTTTTACATAATACAGCATGTGGCATTCTAACATAAATGTGTTTTTATTAGCTGTAAGATTTCCATGGCATAGATTTTCCATTCATTCACTCACTTTCAGGAACTTCTCTGGCCTCACAGTGGAACCATGGAGACTATGGTAGGGATTGCACCATGAATAGGAAAACTTTCAATTACTTATTACCATTACTCATGGTATTGTTGTTTAGTTTTCCAAACTGTATTTAAGTAACTGAGGAAAAAAAATAGTAGCGCCTTCTGTAATAGATAAGCCTATACCAGAGCACAATTACTGGGGGAAAAAAAAAGTAGTGTGAACACTGCTTTAGACAATGAAATGGTAGGCAAGTTAAAGTTTTAAAATGCTCGCACATGGATATATAGTTTCTTCTCTGCATTTCTCAAAACCCGCACAGCACTACCATATCACTGACCACATCACACTGATCTCAACAGCAGCTCTATATTACGTCATCGTGCACGTTTGACCATATGGTGTCTTGAGTACTGCCTTGCATTTTTATCTACATAAGCACAAATTTCTGCATGCCTAAGAAAGCCAAAACGTGGTCTGCCTTGTTAAAGGACTATCAAAAGTTAAAGTGTCTGAAATCCCATAAGTGAGCATCTCAACCTTATGGCGTGAAATTTTAATTGTGTGCTCTGGGACATCAGTTCTTCAGTAATTAATTTAAACCTTTTTTGCCCCATCATCATTCTTATTGCCAGTATTTTTCGAAACATGCTTCACACACCAGTAGTATTCCTGAAACATTGCTCATCTTCCAACAAAGCATGTTTCATAGGAAAGCAATCTTCTTCTTTAAGGCAATCACAGTATGATGGATGCTTTGAAAGTCTTTTATAACGTAGTTGCTGTGGTTTACATCACCTACATTGAATCTTCACTGGGAAAAGAAAAAAGCACTCCAGGCTGATTAAACTCTCCATTATAATGACGACTAGAGGCAGTATAGACGTATTTTATATTCGCATATGCCACAATAGCATCATGATTTCAGTTTTCGAGAAATACATTTATGATGCAATAATGGAATCATATCATCATGTATCGCCAACTGTCATAGAAAATTACAGAAACCCGTGTGTCATTATTCTAGACATCTGGATATGAGATGTCTGTCATATTTATATAGTATACATTTAGTATACATATTCTGAGAAGCTTACCATGTTTCTATAAATTATGATAATTTGGCCATAAACATCGTATAAGTAGTGCCAAGTCACCATATTCTTATACTGATAAGACATGGAGTGTGTGTAAATATAACAAAGAGCAAGTAGCAGATGGAAACACCACACAAAACAAGACAAAGATCGCTGACTGACAGATCAGATGAATGAGAAATTGTCTGCTAGAGAAACAGAGAGAGAGAGAGAGAGAGAGAGAGAAGTATAGAGAAAAGGGAAAAGAAACAGAGAGACAGTCGACATTATCCATTCATCGTCACCTGAAATGTATTTATTGCCTGCCAGAGTTAGGACATTATCAATCCCACTGCACTTTATTCTGCATTTCAATGTCCCCAAAGGCACATTGAAATGGTGTGTAACCACATCATCCTTTTGTCTCTGTTTTCTGTCCAATGTCCCATGCCCAAGTTCATCTGTTGTAGATATACTAATTTATTCTTTTTCTGTCCTTCATCCCAGTTTTGATTAATCTTCCCCTGCTTCTGCCCACTGTCACTCCTTCAGGTCATCCTCTCTGCTTCTTTTTCTATTCTGCCTATTGCATCTTCCCCGTCTTCTGTCTATCATGACATATCTATCCATGTTCTTCTACTTGTGTCTATCATTCTTTCTTCTGTCCATCTTTACTGCTTCCGTCTATCATTACTGCTTCCGTCTATCATTACTGCTTCTGTCCATCATTACTGCTTCCGTCCATCATTACTGCTTCCGTCTATCATTACTGCTTCTGTCCATCATTACTGCTTCCGTCTATCTTTACTGCTTCTGTCCATCTTCCCCTGCTTCTGTCTATCATTACTGCTTCTGTCCTTCTTCTGTCGACCATTACTGTTTCTGTCCATCATTGCTGCTCCTGTCCATCATTTCTTCATTTGTCCATCATTACTGATTCTGTCCATCATTCCTTCTTCTGTTCAGCTTCCCTTAATTCATTCCCTCCTACCTGCAGCTGTCATCTTCCCCTACTTCCACAATTTCATCTTCCCCTACTTTTGTCCATCATCTTTGTTTCTGTCCCTTTGCTCTGCTTTGGCCCATCATCCCTGCTTCTGTTCTTCTTCCTCTGCTTCTGCAGAGGATGCTGTACTTATTATTTTCCCTGATTCTGTCCATCACCTATGCACCGGCTAATCAGCACCTGCTTCTGTCCATTTCCTCCTGCTTCTGCCCATTTTCCTTCCTTCAGTTTATCTTCCCCAAATTATGTCCCTCCTTCCTAAGTCAGTCATCTTGCCCTGTTTCTGTCCATCATTCCTGCTACTGTGCCCTTTGCCAGCTTCTGTCTCTCTCTCCTTCTATTTTACATAGTAAACATAGATGCTGCTCCACATCACCTCTGCTTCTATCCATCTTACTTGCTTCTGTCCCTCTTCCCCGGCATTTGGCCATCATTCCGGATTTTGTCTAATCATCCTTCATTAAATTGCCTTTATTCTGGCCATTTCCTGTGAATTCCTGCTACTGTCCATCTTCCTGTGCATCTTACTTTGCATGTCCTCCTTATTTCCAACTTCCCCCCGCTTCTATCTGCTCCACTAGCACCCAGGGGGTAATTTCATATCTTTTTATAGACCAAATATAACATTTTATACAAGTTCATGCCACTCTCCCTGCCAGCATTTAACCAGGAAAGCTTCAACTGCAACTCTGAAAAGAAAAAGGAGAAACCACAGAGCTGTAGGTAATACACATACACCAGCCATCTTCATTGTTTTCAGACTTCCTCAGGCATCATGACATTGGAAGTCTGATCAAACTGGTGTGTCGGAGATCGTATAACAAATACAGCACCAAAGAACAATACATGAGCTGGGACACTTTGGGACACAGTTATGGGAAAAAAAGAAGAAATGAACTCGCAAATGAAATAGCATCCATATCAAACATGCCTTGAAGGGCTAAGCTCTTTTTTTTTTTTTTTATTTAAAAGATGGGGCGAATCAAAATACCAGGGAAAGCTGTAAAAATCTGAATTATGCTTAGAGAAAGAGCACAAAAACATTACAGATGGCTAAGTCTGATCCAAGAGGATGAAGCAGTGATTATATTCATATGAAGCTCGACAAAATCACACACAAATCACTCATTCTCTAAAATTTTGTTTGCAATTTGCATGAGACAGAGTCCAAACGTTTAAAGATCTGTTTGGTTGTTGCTATTACTACTTTTGTTAGTTATTCGCACTACGGGAATCAGCAATTCCTGAAATGAAACAGCAATTTTGGTCATCTCAGTCAATTGTTTTTTATAAACTGAATGTATAACATTTCTTCTCTAAAACTGTAGTAATAAAAAGATCTAAATTCATTAGAAAAATATTTATTTCACTATCTTTTTTCTACTCGGGACCACCACGTTATCTGAAACTTAGCAACATTAATGAATAGCTCCGCCCACTTGTCACAATCACTTCATGCCATTTATCCCTGAATAAGCTGAAAAAAAACCATAAAATATTTTATGTTTTAATAACAATGCGTGGTATTTTCTTTGTTAATAAATAAAGAAACTATAATAAAGAAATTATACAAAATTTCCTGTAAAAGTATTTCACTTGAGAGCATATTCAAAGTGAAATAAACATTTTAATTATAAGAACATTAAAAGGCTAGATTTTTTTGGTTTTATTAGGTATGTAGATTTATTCGTATTTAATTAGACAAAGCCTTATTCGCATAAACGCATGTACATTTTAAAAAATTCCAATACTAAAGAATATATGCAGTCGACTGGCATTCATTCGTTGTGATACTTCTTTTTTTTTTTCACCCGTACTGTCTTACCACTGCTATTACTCTCCTATTCATTAACAAACACGAGTTAAGCTACAACCAGGCATACAAGTGTTTTTCATTTCAGCTAACCTGGTTTGAAAGAGTAACAGACACAGACAGACGAGGGATGGAGGAACGGATCAAATGGTAAGGAAAGTTAGGTAAGTGAGAGAGAACTAGAGGCTTTCGAAAGATTGTCTGAGCTTTGAGCTCTGAGACCCAGTCTTCCTCTTCTGAAAACTCTGTAAACTCGTTCCCTCTTTCTCTCTATGTCTCTGATGCTCTCTGAGGCCAGAGCAGGTCATGATGGAGGAAAAGCAACAGCACAGAATTCAGAGAAACCTGGTAGAGCGGATGGTGAGAACACAAGCGCCGTTAAGCTGGAGGCTGGATTCAGAATTTTTTTTTTTTTTAAAGATTCAGAAGTATTATTTTTTAAGAGAATCTTCAGCTCCAAAGCAAGTGGAAAAAAAATAAGTGGCTATTAGTTTAACAACACAAGTATGCGCACTCCAGACTGTGGCCTATGAGCCGAAGCAGAAATATTTTTTGAAGAAAGCTACAAAATATGCAGCTTGTTTGAACTGCACTGAATCTGTGGAGTCTACAGTTCAAGGTCAGTGTCTTGAGCTGTTTAAGACTGAACAGCACGTTTGGCTAATGCTCTCTGAAAATGAACTGCGATGATATCCATCACTTCTATGATCTGCGTGACAGACCTTCTTTTAAGCAGTTGAGGGTGCTTTTTTTTTTTTTGCCTTCCATTTCAAGCTCTAAAGGCACTTTTGTGAGGGCACTCGCTGTAACTCCTACAAATACTTTCAGTTGAAAAAACAAACCGTAGCATGTGCCAAGAATCAAATATTTTATTGATTTTGTGAAACATCTTAACTTTCTAGCAAACAAAGTTTAATTTTATAGTTAGAAATTGATGTATGGAGCATATTTCAGCATGAGAAGAAAAACTTTTATTTTCACTTAAAGTGATTTAATTGGATTTCATACAAATGTTATCACGAAAAGTAGTATTAGCCAGCCAGACTTCCTGCTT
Organism: Pangasius djambal; assembly: GCA_022985145.1. Taxonomy (NCBI): domain Eukaryota; kingdom Metazoa; phylum Chordata; class Actinopteri; order Siluriformes; family Pangasiidae; genus Pangasius; species Pangasius djambal. The sequence continues at coordinate 5,501,260 of CM040994.1, forward strand.
TCTCTAGCACATAGTTATTCAACTACAATTTGGGAGGGTAATTTTCATAAAATGTCTTCCTTACAAAGGTTGATATATGCAACTATCATGAATGACAACAGTTAGTTTGCAGTGGAGTTTCACGTTACCATATTTGACTATAGCCGTGGACTCTGAACAGATGAGATGCATCTGTTCTGATACCGAAGTAGAGAATAAACGGATACTCCTCTGTCCCAACACGTTTAAACATTATGTTTTCATCACCAACATTTCTTTTTTGAAGTGCTCACGTCATCACTTCAATAATCAGACAGAAGAGGGTAAAACAAAATTTTTTAATAAATCTATGAAAGTCAGTGAAAATTCTTCCCTTTCACAACTAATGTGTCTAGTAGGGATGTAACATACTATGAATACTTTATTTAGAAATAATAGATAAAAAAGCTTGCCAGAAAGTTTCACAGGGCGTCTGTCTGAGACTAGAGTGTGCATCAGTACTGGGATGCCGTAGGGCACAATAAAAAATTTGCTTAAGTGGAAGAGTGGAAGTGGTTTTACTTTTATGAGTGCACGGGTGAGCAGTCCATTATGAAACTTTGGGGGAAAAACAAAGACAGTGTTCATTCATTCATCCTTAGTAACTGCCTGGTCAGGGTCATGGTAGTTTCAATTAGGCTACTGGCTTGTTTATATTTTGCGAAATAGCACCAAGTAAATTTGTTAGAAAATATCGCAGGCATGTACAAACAAAAATAACTGCATGAACAGGATTAAATAAATTTTTTTTTTAAAAACGCACATCTCTATTTGAACTGGAGTGATGTATCTGAGGTTGAGGAACTGGCAGACCCAGAGTTCACACACAGTGCTGACAGCATTTCTATGTTTTAGAAATTGTTGGGGGGTTTTTTCCCCAGTGTTTTATGGGGCATAGTGGGAGAGTTCATAATAAAGGAAAAGGTAAAAATAAACTCTTCTGGTTTACAGACACTTTGGCTTTAAATCTAAATACTGATACAGATACATATATTTGGAGCACTAAACAGATACAGATAGTGTCATTGCGCTACACTCCTAGTCTGTAGCCCTGTAGCTAGTCTCTGGTTTAGCCAAATAGTTTAATTAAATGCACGTGATTTGATAAGCAACAACAGAGGATCTGCTACAGAAGCCAAGCTGGTTCATATTTAGAAAAATAGTCACTGCCCATTTTTTCCATACATTGAATGCTTTGGTACAGAATTTTTTTTTTCGGTTCAGTCCACTAAAAATATTCAGTCTATATTCAGGCTGCAGTCTGCAAGTCGGTCACCCCTGCTTTGGAGAATCTGGTACTGTCTCTGACTGAACATGTCCAAGACCAGTTAGAGAAAGAGGCTGCTTATCTGAGATTGCTACCAATCATTTATTTCCCACTAACTTCAAGTTTTAAACCAAGCTAATAGAAAAGCTCATTGCCTCACAGTGTTCTAAAACCTGCCGTTCAATAGCGTGTACATATGGGAATTCAGACAATCGATCAGTTCACAACTTATTTGCTCATGATTCCGAAGTTTCTGGACAGCTAGTGCACAAAATCACACATCAGAAAATTCATGGCTCGTGGGGAGAGCGCGTGAGCCTCAGAGTACAAGAAAAGATATGGCTTCTCACCCTGGTTCTCATCTTCAATATTCAAACTTATTTTCCATGTAATTTGCCTCAGGCTGTTTGTCAGGACTGAAAACTGGAGAAGCAGCTATTTTCTACTTACCATCAGCAACAAATTTACACTTACCAGAAGTGCTGCTGGTTCATGTATAAAGTTTTCTAATGAATAATCCTAATTAGACACTTGAACAGTTTTCCTCAAGTTGAGAAGAAAATTAAGTATGAATCACTACATATAACACCTTTGTAGCAAAGATGTGAGAGAGAATGGTGAGAACGGATATGAGCTCATCTATATATTGATCATGGTAGTATTTATAACCAAGCGTAATCAATGGGAACTCAAACAATATAGAGCATAAGTGAGCATTCTCCCCATGTCCATGTGTGTTTCTCCTGGGGTCTCCAGTTTCCTCACACCCATCCACACACCCATCCAGGATGTATACAAGCCCAATGGTACCAGTTTTAAATTTTAAAAAATGATGTTCCTAGTTCAAAATGAGGAAATTCACCAACACACTCATTTAAAAAGCCAGTATAATTAAAAATACATAGTATGTCCAACAAGAGACCTAAAAGACATCTTCCTCATCCAAATATAATTATGCTTAAAATGAGGCGTGATATTTTCTATGTTGGTGGTACGCCTATTTGCCTTCCTCAAAAGGGAATAATCTGTTTCACTGCTGTTGCGATAACCTCATGCTTTAAATCAGTCATTTCTTCCTGCATGCTTTCAAAGGAGATGAACATGAAAAGATTTAAGTGCATTTTAAAATCCTTTGGAAAAGGCCAACAAGCTGACAGCACAGCTGTAGATGTTTCAGCTGTTTAGCTGTTTGACGTGCTGGCTTGGGCATTTTCGTATCTACATTTCCTCCCTGTCTGTGAACACCACTGATCTGACAGGAAAAGGCTTCATGTCACATAATGTCATACTTGTAAAACCAAACCACCTGCTCTGAAAACATTACAGCTTAACGGCCCAGTATAGAGTCAGAAAAAGGAAAAGGAAAAAAGGAAAATCCCTCCAGGTGCCCAAAACGCTACATGACTAGTTTTAAATTACTAAAAAAAAAAAAAAAAAAAAAAAAAGTGTGATAGTGTTTATTTGCGGAATTTTCAATTTGTTCCAAAGTAAATCAGAAAGAATACTAAAAAAAATTGGATGGTTACATGATTGGGGAGCCCTTTTAACTCTTAAAATGTAGATGTTTTGCATTTTCAGCACTGAATCTAAGAAAAGCCATCTCTTTCAACAACAATTTCAAAAGCAACAATTTCACTTTTTACAAGGTTTCAGTTGCATTGTGCTCTTAACCCTTGTGTTGTCTTGGGGTTCAAAAATGACCCACCACTATGTTTACCAGCTGAGAAAAAGAGTGGTGTCCACTGCTTAAATGCAGTCTTTCTGCACTGTGAAGAGGGAAAACCCAGATATTCACAAAGTTTCTGATGAGTGACAGATTGTTTCTTCATGAAAAATAGATTTGGGGTTTAAAATTCAATGAAGCTGCTTTATTTTAAGGGGTTAGTGAAGGCGGGTCATTTTTGACCCTTAGGACAAAGGGAGTAGACATAAAGTTAAGACCACACAAGGGTTAAATAAGTAACAGGGTTGAAAGCAACATGGTTGAGTTTTTTCAACATAGAATTAGCAAGTAAATAAAACGTGGTTAACTAGCATTCATGCTAATGACATTCTAACGACTTACTTTATTATATTAATGAATATTTTGCTTTTAGTCGATAAACTGAGCAACACAGCTACTTTCAAAGTGACCATGTCAGTTGATATTACAGTAACATTTTACACAATATTAATTTCCTTCTTCCCATATCTTCAAGAAATACAGATGATGCAACTTCCTGTTGAACATGTGACTTGTGGAATATTCCAAATATTTCATAGGAGTGAATGTGTTCAGGTAATAGGGTTGGGTGAATATGAACTAAACTGTATATACAGCTCCCTCTGAAAGTACTGGCAAGACAAGGCCAGTTGTTTTGTTTTTGCTATACAGTGAAGACATTTGGGTTTGATATCACAGTATGAATATGAGATGATATATCAGAATTTCAGCTTTCGTTTGAATCCACCCATTTTTCAAGTGATCAAAAATATCAGAACATGTGACTGACAGGTGTTTCCTGTTGCCCTGTTAGATTGATTGTTTAAATAATTAATAGCTCTGAATATCTACTCTTGGTTTGAGCCCAGGGTTTCACCTCTGAAGACTGTATAAAGTGTTAAAAAGGATAAACCAACACGAAGACAAGAGAGCTGTCTACAGGAGAAGAACAAGCCATTTTGAAGCTGAGAAATGGGAAGGTCTTTCAGAGCCATTGCACAAGAATTGGTCATAGCCAACAATTTGTCCTGAAAATAAAAAGAAAACCACTAGTGTACTAACAACCAGACATCAAACATTTTGGCCAAAACAGCAGCAACTGATGACAGAAACATTGTGAGAGCTGTGAAGAAAAACCCAAAATCAACAGTCAGTGACAACAACCTCGACAGTGCAGGAGTGAAGGTATCACAATCCACTGTTGGAGGAAGACTACAAGAGCAGAAATATAGAGGCCATACCACAAGATGCAAACCACTCATCAGCAGTAAGAATCAGAAGGCCAGATTGGAATTCACAAAGAAATATAGAGATGAGTCACAAAAGATGTGGAACCAGGATTAACCTTTACCAATGTGACGGAAAGGCCAAAGTGTGGAGAAAGAAAGGATGATCCAAAACATACAAGCTCACAGCTTAAGTACCATTGTGGAAGTGCCAAATAAATGAAATAAATTCGTTCTCTTTCTGCAATCCCCCAACCTCTCTTCCAAATCCTTCCACAACAGTACAGATCATTTCAGGATAGCAGTGAGAACACACATGGGTTTAAATGCATGCATTTGATTCTGCTCTGAGTTTCATGACTAAATAATAAATTACTAAATAATTTATCAACAGTTTTCTTCTCCGGTTTGAAATAGCAACAGGTGAGACACTGGTTTTAAAGGAAGGCAGCTACACGTGTGGACAAGCAAATATGATTCTTCTGTTATCGAGCGTGCTACTAGCTATCTGATTTAATGGTGCAATGGTGCATGCAGACGGCACATCAGCACTAGCAGTATTCTCATATACATAAATACAGGGTGTTGGAAAAGTCAGGACCCAATGAGAGTAAAATTACATAGTCTTAATTTGCCTTTATTATTTACAACATCTGCTCGGCATGTTCACCCTTACGCTCTACGTAATTTCCTCAGCTGCTGTATCATGTTTTTGCGGATTTTGCTCAACATATTCAGGGGGATATATTTGCTCAACATATTTCCATTGGTTCCTAACTTTTTGGATACCCTGTAGACTACACCGAATAAACTGTAGTGTAAACTGGTGAGTTTACAGTTTACTGAGAATCTTCCTGCTGAACTCAGAGATAAATATTTTGTATTCCTCCCTGACATTTTTTTTTTTTCATTCAGGCCAGCCATATTTTTAAATTTATATGAGTGAGCTCCTAAATATTAATGAAAATTGAGGATCTGTTCATAAATAGTAATGACTAGATTGCACTGCAAGTTGAATAGGCAGGAAAAAAGCAATATACCAACTTAATCAATGTATAGAGATGATTTTCAGGATAATATACAGTAACTTGGTGTGATTCACTGACACTAGGGAATAATACAAAAATGCCTGAAAATTATATGATATAGCACCTGTGTATATGTGTATCTAGAGTGATTTTGGCAGAACATACCCGAAGCAAGTTTTTTAAAACTCGAAGTTCAACGGTCATCCCCTCCCTTCAGGTTTTCCTCCAAAGCCGCACTCCTAGAAGGCCTGAACGGTCGTGTATGATTTTTTTTAAATATTACAGCTAGCTATACTGAAAGACAGTAGCTTTAGTTACAACTTTATTCATATAAAATCTAAAAAAAACCTTCTAGCTTACAATTTTTTTTTATGACTGACAATATGACTATTGAAAAATTCTGGACTGAGAATCAGACCAGTAGGATAACACAAGGTAACTCGGCTACTACATTAGGTTTACCTACAATGTGCTTCCCGGACATTGCACTTTCCGACTTCCCAGTAACGTGACAAGCTGCGTTTTTTGGGGGACTTTTCTTGTCTGACTAACGTCAAGAAAAAAAAAAGGGAGATGCTAGTGAGAGAACAGCCCTCTATAAGTCGTAAGTGATACGAGAAATTTGTTCTGAGATGTTTTGACATTTTATGTAAGAAGTCTTTCTAACAGTCTTCAGGAAATCTACAGGCAAAATCTTCAGGACAGAGGACTTTGTGTATTGCGGTTTCTCAGTAACGAGCTGGATTTGTTGTTCTTATTAACTTCAAGAGAAATTGAGCAACAACAAATTATTGCTATAATGTAAGCTTAAATGCAAGGCTCAACCTGTGTCCAAGACTTCCCACAACATAGAATATAACCATAAACAGATAGATTTTGAAAGAGGTTCTACACTAAACACTTTCGGAAAAAAAAAAAAAAGAGTTCTCTGTTGTAAAGGTTCTTAGGACTTGGGACATTTTAAAGGTTCCTCCGCAGAGAACAACCATGACTTCCTTCATTTAAGTTCAACCATCTAATCTATGATGTCTCTGCAGAACTCGTAACAGCAGAGACGTTAAGATATAAATGATATTATCTCTCATCTGAGTGTTGAGTTATTATTATAGAAATTCTAACCAATCAGACTTGAGAATTCAGCAGCGCTGTGGTACAAGAATAACTGTAACACATTTTCTGATGCACATAAAATGCATGCAGAAGATGGTTAAGTGAAGAGAAACTAATTTGCTAAAGGCTCTCAAAGGCATTTTATCAATCAACCTCCTGGGATTAATTATTAACCTTGTTATGAATATATTACTGTACAGACAATGTGAATGTCCTGGCAAAGGTTTCATCCAAGTATCTTTATAATAAAAAAAAGAAAAAAAAGAAAAAGGAAAAGTACAGTGTGTATTTTATTTTGATCTTAGCACTACTGCTACTAATGTGGAAGATGCTTGGGGGCATGTGAAACACCTGACATGGGTGTAGAAAATAAATCGCACAACTGGAGGCAATTTCTATATAAAACCTTGTTATTCCTTCTTTCATCCACAAAACTTTCTTTTCTCATGCCACATGAACACAGTCCAATGTCGAATATTTTATAATACTCAGCACTTTATTTTATAATACATGAACTAGCTAGTATTTACTAGGTTAATTATTAGCAATATCTGGTACATATTCAGTACAAAGTATGGTTCATGATCATGGTGCACATACAAAAATTAAGTGTAAGATTGCAACGCCATATATTTTGACCATCCATGCAGGTGCTGTGACTAGCCAAAGCGAGCAAGCATCACCTTGCACTCATGACTCGCTCATGACAGAATTCTCTCAGCAATCTGCACAGTTAAGCTTCAAAAACATAATTTTACCAGAGAAGTCCCTGTGTATTATAAACCATGTTATTCTGAATCGAGGGTAGCCATGATTCGGTTAACCTCAACCTTTAGTCATATATACCTTTCACACATACGCACACACACGCACACACCCCAAATGCTTTCAGATTTAATACTTTTAACCCTTCATACACACAAAATGCTCTCAACATTCATACAACATTCAAACACATCACCCTGAGAACACCATCACCACAGGGAAGCATGGTGGTGGTAGCATCATGTTGAGCGATACCCTTGGTCTTTTGGGTGTTACTTGGTCAATGACAAAGAACTTACAAAGGGACTTGTATGATGGATGCTGCACATAATCTAAACCTAATAATAAACAGATTTTTTTTTCAAATTGTGAGAAGATTTATTTAACACTGTTGTTAGGAATCTCAAATGTCAGCATTTTGTAACAGTTTTCCATCATTGGAGTGTCTTCAGGACACTTTCTAGTTTCTCAGTAATGTACCAAGCTGCATGTTTTGGTCTTAAGTTCAAGAGAGAGAAAAAAGAGAGATTAGTGAGGGAAAGACTGTTTGCAGTTGTTATAATGTAAACGATAACAGGTACTAATTTGGCTTGCAGACGTTTCATAACATCAAATGCAACTTTAAATGGATAAAAAGAACCACACGGTTCATTAATAATCTGAAAATTACAATCATTGTCACTTTAAATAAAAGGAAGTATATACTATAAATATAAAAGGAATAAAACATTTCACTGTGTGTCTGTGAATGGTTAAATTAGTGTATGTGATATGTGAGAGCATGGGTATATCTGAACGGTCTAGACAGCACCTCACACACACATCATGTGTGCACATAAATATATAAACCCTCACTCATACTCTCCGGCCAGCACCTGGACAACTTTCATCACTTCCTTCTAGTTCAGGCAATATTCTGTGATGTTGTTTCTATCACATTTTCCATTAAAAGTGACATTTTATCTAAATACAACCCTTGAGCCAAAGACCAGGGAACTTAGACATGATCACAGGGTGTAAGAAATGAGAGACATTTATAAAGAGTGTGTGTGTGTGACAGACAGAGAGAGAGTGAGACAGGGGAAGGTAAATAACAGGTGCCGTCATATTGTGATGGAACATGGGGTCATTAAATTATCCGTTACTGAACCTTTGAATTACACACATCTGTGCAGGAGGAGATTATTAATGCACAAGAGCATTATCAAATAACAAAAACAGCATCTTCTCCTCTTTCTCTCTATTCATATAGCTGTCCAGCTCTGTCCCTCGCACTATGTTGCCTCTTTTTCACTTTTCATCAGTCATTTTAACTTTATTTCCTTTCTCGTTTCTCTGGTTAAATCAGTATTTTTCTTTGTCATTTGTGTGTGTGTGTGTGTTTTATAAGCACGCTGTTGACTACTACTTCCTCTGCATACCCCTGCAATGAAGTCGAGTTCAACAGAGAGACAGACACAGACACACACACACACACACACACACACACACACACACACACACACACACACGCTAATGGATGGTCCTCTCGAGGACTATACACCACCACACTGACATTACTGGATGGATTGTTGGTCCCTAAATTTAACTGGAGGCTGTCAGCAAATCACAGGTGAACACTTTATTGACCCTAACTCCAAACCTTGATCCAAACCTGTAAAAGACTCAATATACTTTAATCAAACAAACCAAATAATTCCAACCAAACCAACTAATCACAGTATTTGCCATAGTAATGTATGAATTAAAAACTATGATAAAAATTAAATCATGCAAATTGGTAACTATACACAGCATGTCATATTATTATCTAAAATCACCTCAATCTCATCTCACAACTCAATGTCCACCTGATAAAGGCGCATGCCGAATGCTTTCACATTTAATAGTTTTAACCCGTCATATACAGAAAATGCTCTCAACACTCCTGCCACATTCAAACACATCACCCTGAGAACACCATCACCACAATGAAGCATGGTGGTGGTAGCGTCACGCTGAGCGTTACTCTCTGCCTCTTGGTTGTTTCTCTGCCCTCCTTAAGGATCTTTTCCAAAAAAAAAAAGTTATCTGACGCAGCTGTTTTTCAACAAAATGCTACACAGTGTGGTAGAATTAAGGCCCTTAATTAAAACTTTTAGCTAACTAATGCAGAAAAGTTACCCTTTTCTCTTTTTTTCTTCTCTCAGAGTTAATGGATTTTCATATGCTGTTGCGATTATGTTCTTAGAGTGGGCCTAAATATAATATTTTCACTGCAATAAACATCATCAAAGCAAGTGAAAATGTGGGCAAATTTGTCTAATATTTGATTTATAATGAGATATAAATATAATATTATTCAGCCTATTTTTAGATGCTTTTACACCTTTCAAGCTAAATCTTCTTATTCTATTGGCAGATTTGCTTCTTTCTTGAAATGCTCTAGAAATGCTTAAAATTTGAAAAATTATCTGCCTATAGTACAATTTTGAGCTTTACAACTAGTAGGACAAGAAATCTAGTCTAGAAATAGGTTTAATAATCATATATTTGGTTTATTGTAATCTTCAAATAGAAAATACTACATACATTTGTAAACTATATTCAAAGCATTTTCACTTTTTTTGCAGTGAAGACTGTGGAGTTGATTGAAACTCTGTACTCGATTGAGAATGGAATTGGTAGTGGTGTTGATGAGTATTCTGTGTATAAATGTATTATTTTTATAATATTTAATACTAATTTGGGGGTGAGCTGGGTTACCCTCTGTGTCGGTTTCCTCCAAATTCTCCAGATTTACAATATTCATCTGGGTGATGCTTTTATAAAAGGCCAAACAATCCCAATACAATCAGCATAAAAAATTCCAATATACAGTATATAACAGTTTAGGACTCAGGGCCTCATTCGACTACACAGCATTAGCTCTCTAGCAGTCCTGGGATTCAAACTAGCAACCTTTTGTTCAGCAGCACTGCTGAGTTTCGCTGCCAGCTGGAAAACTGCCCAAAACAAATGATCTTTTCTTATAACTGAGATGTATTCACAAGCAGTAACACATTGTGGGATTCTTTGCAAACATGCTCTTCATCGATCATCCAGAGAGTTACTCTATTAAAAAAAAAATTTTTAAAAAAAACGACAGGCATTGAGCAAGCACTCACAAAAGGAAGATGAAAAGCTCTACAATTTTTGACATTTTCACTTGTAAACAGAACAATCAAGCATATGGCCATGTGCATTCACAAAGCGAGACGCACAAACACCTACACCTACACAGAACATGTAGATTATACTATGTAAGCAGACAGAATGTCGAATAAACCTCACTTTTCTCTACTCCATAACAGTTGAATGATGCTGTGTACATGTTTGTATAACCAGGGGTTTCAGATTAATTTAATTCATAATCAGATTACTGAGGCCTTTAGGGGCTAGATTGCGTGTGTTAGAGGGAAACCACAAATCACTGTATTGCTGTGACTCCCCTGGACCTGATTTTGACACTCCTGCTTTTATCTAGTCATTTCATTAATGCTCAGGCATGGCAGGTTTTTAGAGGAGCTAATATTCCGCAATAATTTCAGCCTGGTATGTCTGCAGACGACAGTACAACCTTGACCCCAGAAAGGAAATGGGTAAAGTGTAAGAGAAAATGATGTGTTAAATGGTGTGTTAACACTCACTTCTAATTTTCCTTCAGAATTAATCGTAAAGCATGGTTGAATTTTCAAATAGGTCAGAAGGTGTACATTATTTCTGTATAACTACGCGGCTTGGACAGTAGCTCCGGGTGTAAGATGAATGATAGGTTTATATTAATGCTCTCGTTCTAATACGTCATTGTTTCTATAGTAACAGCTCATACACAGGAACTTGCATTGCCGAAGTTGGACATAATCTAAGACTAATAAAAAACAGATTTAAAAACATCCTGTTTAACAAAGAAAAAGTATAATAATTGATGCGGTGATTTTTGTTGTTAGTACAGTTGTTTATTTAACATTTATGTAAAGAGTACCAGTTATCAGTGCTTCGTAAAGTTTCCCTCTTCAGGTCAGAGGAGTTTATGCTTTTTTTTCGGTTTCTCTGTAAAATAACAAGCTGTGTTTTTTGAGAGAGAGAGAGAGAGAGAGAGAGAGAGAGAGAGAGAGGAGATGTAGGTGAGAGAATAACTTTAATCATTGTGTTACAGCAGGACTAACTTGTCTCGTGGACGTTCCATAACATTAAATTTAACGTTAAACCATTAAAAAGTGTGAAGCGCCATTCAACAATAAATTAAACATTGTAACTTTTGGCAAATCGCTGTGGTATAAGCAGAATAACACACTTCAGCCCGTATTGTTATATGAAAATAACTGTAGGGAGGCTTAGAGGTAACTACTCAGCAAATCTAGGCTGAGACTGAAAGTAAATATCCTTTGTAGTATTCAGTGAATACTACGTAAGGAACGAAACACAACGAGATATGCTGTTTTAGGAAAGTAAACAACGATTGGATAGTGTGATGAAGCAGAGTTACTGTTACCACACCAGAGTTGACCAGTTCTAAATAACAGCATGAACTACGCCAAAGTGCGTAATTCCTCTTACACGGCAGCAGTTTGCCAACGCTAACAATTTTCTACTAACTAAAGAACCTCATATTAAACTTTTTATCCATTTATTTTTACGTGTAATGTGGTGGAACATCCGTGAAACAAGGTAGTTCCTATTATCACTTCCATTACAGCAGCTACAAATTGGTCCCTCACCAGCCTCTCTTTTTTCTCAATCGTTAAGTTAATAATACAAAAAAGGGACAGCTTTACCTCTGATAGTTACAAAGCTCTGACACTGGAGACAGCTTCTTCTGAAAATGCTACATAAATGTCTCCTTATGGAAAAACTAGTTATTTGCCAAATGCTTATAGGAAAATCCTCCAAACCAAGCTAATTCTATTCTGTTTCTTTTTATTCTATATAAACATGTTAACAGTGCTAGCTAAAATGATTGACTAATACTATCGGCGTCATTTGTGCTCGTGGTTTATCTGTCAGTCAGATGCTAATGGCAGAGAGAAAACCTGCTTTATTGTGGACAGGGCATTAATGGACCTCCTGTGAGTAATGCTTAATGGCTTTTGTCTCTACGCATACACACACACACACACACACACACTCAGACATACACAGTGTTTGTCCCTCTCTCTCTCTGGTTTTCTCTCTGCAGCAGCTTTAGCAAGTACCTGTAATATTCACACTAATGTAAAAATACATTGCAAAGACCCGCATTAATTTGATTTCTTCTCACATTCACCTTTCTTGTTCTGGCCTGAATGCTAATTGCTAAGTGCTAATCCCAAACATGTATGACATCATGACATCACTCCACGTCAGTTAGCTTTGTGGCTTTACCTTGCCCAGATCTCTTATCTCGCATGCTGCTTGGACTGAAGTGGATGTGTGTGCGTGTTTGTGTGTGTGTTTTAATAGTTTTAATATCTTAATCAGGCTCTCAAATTAATTGAAATATAATATCATCTCCTGCAGTCAGGCCACGCTGACAAGTCTTAATGAAGCATGAATGAATCTAATCTGAACATAAAATCACACACACACACACACACCTAAATTAAATCTGAGAACCTTTCAGCACACTTCTCTAGAGAGAAAACCGTAAAACCTCCAAGCTTGAACTATGTGAGCACAGGGACTGTCTTTTGGAATTAAAGAATGAAATCAAGGGTCAACAAGTCATCACAATTCATTCAGACAGACTTGTATTATTAGCTCATTAATAGCTACGAACAAATAAATACTTATTCAGACTGACAAATGATGCAGTTACTAATGTGTGTATACACTGTTAACTAATCATTTATTAGTAATGAACAAATTATTAAGAATTTAGAACACATCATACAATGTTGTTTCGAGATCAACTATACGTATGTTTTTTGGTACGTCAATACCAATACTAATACTGATACCGAAATGAGCACTCTCCCTATTTTGAATCAATCAGCAACATCATGAAACATTTTATCAAGCTCTGTTGCATGTTGAACTCCTCGTGCTGAGTTTAATGTTATGCCATTTAAACGGTATCTTTAATAGAGAGCGCAAAGGTGGCGTGGCTATTAAGAATTCAAGTGTAGACCCTGGCAAGCGAGGGGAAAGAAGTGTATCTCAGTGCTCAGTGCTCGCAGAAATGAAGTGCTCTCTCTCTCTCGCAAAACAGTTTCTCTGCACACTCAGCCCACTGCTTCATGCTCGTGAATACCTTTGAGTGCATAAATGTATACATTTGTCAGCTGTAATTCAAATTACAAGTTTAGTATTTATATTATGTAATATTAATATACTCTTTCTAATATGTTAATGTTCCTATAGTTTCTTTAACAACTCAGTCACCACATAATCTAAGGCTAAGGGGCAGTCGTGGCCTAATGGTCTGAGAGTTTGACTTGTAACCCGAAGGTGAACCCGAAGGTTGTGGGTTCGATTCTCGGGTCCGGCAGGGATTGTAGGTGGGGGAGGGAATGACCAGTGCTCTCTGCCACCCTCAATACCACAACTGAGGTGAGACCCTTGAGCAAGGCACCGATCCCCCAACTGCTCCCCGGGCGCCGCAGCTAAAATGGCTGCCCACTGCTCCGGGTGTGAGTGTACTTGGATGGGTTAAATGCAGAGCACAAATTCCAAGTATGGGTCACTGTACTTGGCCACAAGTCACTTCACTTCACTAATAATAAACGGATTTAAAAACATGGGGAAATTGTGTTGATATAGTGAAGCTTTATTTAACATTTCTTTAAAAAAGAGTTCTTGGGTGTCACATGTCAAGCTACATTATTTTGTGTCTTTTTAACTTCAAGAGAGAATAAAGAGAGACATGTGAGGGAACGCCTTTATAGCTGCTATAACGCAAGTGAACAGGAACTAACTTGTCTCCCGGATGTTCCACAACATTAAATGTGATTATAAATAGTTGAAAAGGACAAAGTGTCATTCAATAATAAATTAAAATTGCAACTGTTGGCATATGTTTGTGGTATGAGAGAAATAAAACATGCTCTTATAAGAAAATAATCGACTTCTGGGTGGTAACAGTAACTTTAGTTCAGATCAGACCATATTACACCACCCTGTCATTAATTATTTTCCGATAAGAGCACAAGTGTTTGTATCTTACTTAAGCTCTACTTCACTAAGACACTTTTCCTAATTTACTCTGCAAGTTCATGTAGTTACTTTGCTGTAGTTCAAGTTCATGATGGCACACTTGGTTTGGGGGAGTCTCTTCAGATTTTGCACTGAAACTTACGCAGAGAGCCTTTCTTCTGTGTTTGTGTGTATGCCTTAGGATGTTCTAGATTTAGACTACTAATGTATTCCAGTCCTATGCAGCAATAGCCACCACTTCATACGAAGCGAGTCCCTACAGCTTCTAACTCCCAGTGACAACAAATGGACATGAAACAGCAAAGTGTGCACGCACAAACACACACACACACACACACACACACACACACACACACACACACACACAGCTGCAGGAGCTTGGCAACACAGATCACATTTTTCAGAATCTTTTATAATATGTTCCTGCATGAGCTGATTTTCACAATAAATTAATATTCACATTCAACTCTTGAATCATAAATAATTCAAATTCAACATTACTCCTAAAAGCTTTATTTTATCGCCTATTAATCTTTCAGCAGGTAGAGAGCAACTGGCTGTCAATAGAGACAGAATAAGTGACAAGCACTGAAGGTACACAGAAAAAAAAATCCCTACTTTGCTCTCTCCCTTTTCCATTTCTGACTCTTAACACTCCATATTGATCCAGAGGAGACTGCCAGAGCTCCGGCAAGAGTTTTCCTTCTATTTGTCATCCCATCTTCTCTCTCTCTCTCTCTCTGTCTCTCTCACTCTATCTCTCTCTCTCTCTTGCTTCTTTTCCTTCTCTCCATTACTTCCATTCTTCAGCTTTATCTGCAGCATCAGAGCCAACAATCAATGCTGTTTAATTCTGGCAAAAATGCAACAGGAATTCCAGCTGGGACAGAACACACACGCTTGAATGAACATACAAACTTATACCACTTACATGCCACCAAGTGTGGCAAACTGCTGCGCTTTTGTATGCTGCTGAGCTCTTAGATAAGCCTTTGGTTAGCAGCTACACAAATACACGCTGTCTGAAAGCTTGTAATTGAAGAAAACAGTAGTAGTGAACAGACTGATTAAAAAAAAAAAACCTTATATTCAACACTGCAAACAACACCATGACAGGAAACATTTGAATTCAGATTTTCTCAATTATATGCAAATTAGCTACGACACTGTAAAGAGGCAAATACAAATGATTGGCTCGAATGATTCCTGGTGTGTGTGGTTTAATGTTTCTCTTTTAGCTCAGACCTGCAATTAGTAGAAGAAAAACTTATAACCGTGGTTTCATCTTATCCTGTCATATACATCCTCTCAGTAATGAGATATTATAAAGAAAACTAAAGCGTGTGCCTTTGGTGAGTGTATGCAGCTAGTATAGATAACAAAGCTACTATGAAGTCTAGCACATAACGTCAAACAAACAACCAATTTTCACTATTTCATTTCTGTTTAACTAGACAGCTTTAGTTAGAAGCATTTACATTTTGGCTACTACACTTTCTCATAGGAACAAAATACTGCATTTATGCTTTTTTCTTGACTCCTGTTCCAGCTCTACCTTTTCCCTCCTACGCCTGAAACCTCCCAGTTTTATCTCTCAGAAAGTGCAAATCTAAATCAAAGTCATGATACAAGTGATCAACATTCACAGTGGACTAGGCAAGGCTAAACTCAAAACCAACCAGCATCAAAAAACCAGAATAGTACACAACCAAAAAGTTTGTAGTCCCAATACTGAGTGCAGGAGAGAGGATCATGTGATGGGTCTTGTGTTTAATTGTTGAGCTAAGGATCCAAGTTCAAGGGAATAAAACGGAGCACACGTCACAGAACACCACCACCCCAAAGAGCTTACTCTGGGAGCTGAGTGGTTATGAGGTCTACATCTTGGGTGTGGAGTGGCAAGCATGAAGTTCTCTGATGAGTAACAGATCTAACATACCTCAGACTGGGACCCAGCACCTCTCCTCACAACTGTGTCCTTCTCAGTCAGTAATGTACTGTGTTCCTCCTGCTCGATGTCTGGAATCTAGGATTTCCAAGATCATGTATGCAGGTTGGTTGTCAACATTGAGAGCAGGTAGCAGAGTGTTGCAAAATAATAAGATGTGCTTGATCAAGTGCTATTTTATAAGCTACTGAATAGCTGGCAATCTCAAAGGCATGAACTACATGCAGGTGCATAATAAAAATGAGGAGCCAAGAAAATCAACTTAAACATTGGTATAACTCGTTTCAGAATACGTGCATCTTTCCGAGTAAATATGGATGAAACAGCTCTGAATATTCGCAACAGACAGGTGCACACACATATACGATAATCCGAAATACAAAATTACGATAATAACGGAATAATAATGTAATAAGTCAGTATGACAACATTTAAAGTCAGTAATACAGTTTATGATCATGTTTTTCTTACATGAAATTTGCTGGTGTTGCTACTTAAATTTTGCAGTGTCTTCCTCATCATTTATGAAACTAAAACACTGTGTAATTGCCAAAACGAGGGGCTTACAGTGCTTTGCCATGATGGGATTGTAAGCCATTTAGTAGCGTTTAGTGTTTATAGGCCTAGTTGTAACCCAATACAGCTATTTGGATGAATGCATTTTCTATTGAACAGCACATTAAGCTGTAGTTCAGTTCAGTCAATGGAGCTGAACAGCTTACATCGTCTCATTCAACAGCACTGCTGTTGTTTTAAGATATTGCAAAATAGGGCCTGGAGCCTATATGATTTGCAGAGAGAGCACAGATTTGCTTGGTAAATTTTTTTCTTGATTTATGTTTATGATTTCGGAGGACAGAGTGCAGAAGAAGTATTTACAGTCTCACAACCCGACAAATCACATTTACAAATCACACCCAACCATTATCAATGTTATTATATTTATTATCGAGTTATGTTTTTTAGTTTGTTATTAGCCTGTTTGAGTGATCACTTGAGTTGAACTCACAACCAAGTAGGCCTATAAATAATGTCAACTTGGACCTAACGTGTTATGTCAGTGAAAGTTCTGGATCAAAAAGTTCAATGTGTAGTGTACAGAACCATAATTAATAAAAATAACACTCTCACTCAGTTAATCATGGTTGTTGAAATCATATGATTATTTTTAAAATTTTTACATGAAAAGGCTAAATGGTCATATATATTTTAAACAACACTCGTGAAACTACATGAACATTAGTAACCTATATTTTTGATCTCAGTTTTATCTCTTTTACTGCTGTGGGTCAATGATAATAGACCCCAAGCTAAAATAACAATATAATGTCAATTTATACATCTTATGTAAGTGTAAGAGCACACAGGGTGACAGTTTTAATTATAGCTGCTTTATGTACAGTGTCGTGCTGTAACCAGGCTGTCAGAGTTGAGGACCACTGGTAAACACTGCATTAACAGAAGCATTATGTTTAATACTAGGCCTGCTATTCTAAGACAGTCGAGTGAGAAGAGTATACGAACCGTACAGGTGTATAGATACAGACACAGCTCAGTACTGATAATCGCATTATAGCTTCCCAATTTCTTACACACATTTCAGGAAACATTTCTCAAAACGATGAATACATTGCACAAACCGTAATATATAGGAAATACAGACCTCTTG
>CM040994.1:5519244-5540835 GCA_022985145.1 Pangasius djambal
GATGATGATGATGATGATGATGATGATGATGATGCAAATCTAATAGATTTTGCATCATAACAAGTGCAATAAACATAAATACAATATAGCACATTAGAAAATTAACAAATCAGGCAGAGTCATCTATACATCTTCAGACGGACTAAATCTAGAATGTAGCAGAGTGTTATATATTGTCTTGTACCACAGTGCTGTTACATTCTCTGACTGAGTGTTGATTAATTCTCTCTAAGTGCAGTTCTGACAGTAGTTCCAGCTGCAAGCATGAATGACATGAATGCTTTTATTGCAACAGCTAATTCAGAGGGACTTAACGTATAGTGTATAACAGTACTGCCCAAAGCATTTTACGTGGTACGCTAAAGGATAGCTAAGCAACACATCTGCTAAAAACTAGCTAAATAGATTTGTTAATACTGACAAACTGAACTGCACCAAACGCATAATCTGAGTTTCTGAATGGAAATATGGATAAACTAACTATAGTAATAGCAAATTGAATTATTTTCTTACCTCGGATTTTTTTCCTACTTATCATCTCCTAACTGCCTCCTCCAGATGCAATGAGGCAAGTGAAAATAATTAATTATTATGTTATTCTTTTTTTTTTTGACAAATTCCACTGCCTTTTTTTTTTTTACCAGTGATATCAACTTTAAGCTTATTTTCTCATTTTATTTTAATTCTGAATATAAAATCGGTGTTTAGATGACTGAGTTCACATGGTTATATAAATCGCTAAGCACATCACAAATTTAATACAAACATATTTCAAGGTGTTTCAAGGTGAAATTTCTTTAAGTGTACAGACATCTTTTATATTATAGTTATATTCCAAATGTGCATGTCCCATTTAATGTACATAATTTAACCCCAGTTCTCTCATGTGTCATGCACTCTCAAGTATTAAATAAATGAAAAAGTTAAAGCAATGTAGTTACTTTATGCTTGTTTGGAGGTCACGACAGGAAAAAAAAAAAACCTGATTGGCCGCTTCCCAGCTAACTTCGCTTCTCATTCAATCCCTCCACCTTGGTCTTTCTCTTTGAATCTCTGAACAAGCAAATATGTCCCTCAAACATCAACATGGCTTCAAACCCAAAACACTACATCCTATAGATAACAGCTATTTGTGGCCAATGTTTCTTATATGATATCACATGGTAAGTTATGCCACATAGAGGAAAAAATTCCCCTATCTAATATGCTGGTGGAGTTGCTAAATAAAACATGATGAATGCACTTGAATGGAATTATGGGAAAGGACGTTATAAGTAGTCCATTGCATTACCTCTCCCATGAAAATTAATGGCAACCCTGTCACAGTCGCTTTCATATTTCAGCTTTCAACTGTGTCCATAAATAATAATGAGGTTGCTGTAAGTATTCTAGGCATCAGCATTAAGTTCAGTATCTCCTGTGGAAAATGTCAATATTAACAAACTGATACTGAAAACTGTGATGCTGTTGGATTTTGGTTGTAACACAGTCACATAAACATTGTTATGTACACTCATCATTAGCACCTGTTCATGGCTGTCTCTTGCTTCCTAGATTCAGTAACTTTATAGTGGAATAAAATTTAATAAAAAGAGATTCTAGTGAATCAGTACATAAATAGAAAAGCCAGAAATATACAACCGAAAAATAAAACCTGGACTATTTTATACTCTACTACGTTTGCAGCTGTGCTGATTTGTGTGGGATTATGAGAGTGAAGGAAGAAACAAAACCAAACGCTCACAATTATCCTTCTACGAAATTCATTTCCTTTCTTGTGGGCACATCCACACATCAGTCTTCAGTCTTACACTGAGATCTTCAAAACCACTCTTCAGACGCATAGCTGATTATATATGTGTCAAATGAGCACTATGTTCGTAAAAAGTAAACAAAGTCATCATTACAATTCCTCTACATTTAACCGCTCAGGAAATCAAATAAATATACACCTTAGTTTGTTTAGTAACATTTTATTAGCTACCAGCTGCTATAGTCATAAACAGGATTCATCAGTCAAGATCATGGATTATTCACGTCTCTGTGTGAAAGCTACTAGCCAGCTAGCTACACTATGAACTCACTGATATCGAAACGACAACAGATGAACTACTAGAGTTTTATTGCAGGAGGAGAAGAAGAAGGGTACATATGGTTTCATAGGACATCATTTACCCAATATTATAAGCATTATTTTAATCTTTCCCAGTGGAACTGTTATAAAGGTATTTTATTTCATATTTCTACTAAGGTAATTAATATGGAAAGACTGGCTGAGGGTAGCTCATGCCACCGTAATACTAATTAATTTGAGTAAATGTAAAAGTAGTGATTAAGGAAATTACTCAGCCAAGAGTTAATAAGTCTGGTTACTTAAGTACTTACTTTACGAATTAGTTTTTGCAACTGACACAACTAAAAAAAACATGTGTTCCATTTCATATAATACTGACCTTACAAACCAAGTGAGCTAAGCTGAAGTGAACACCGCCACAATAATCAACTGGCTAGTTGGCTGGCTAATGCTAGGCCAGCTAACTAGCTAGCCTGTGTTAATTTACGCATGTTTCTAGATACATAGTTAGCCATCTAGCAAAGACGCTCCTTACACATTATCCTGAGCGTTACCTAAAGGCTGTAGCTGCGCTTATATATATATATATATATATATATATATATATATATATATATATATATATATATATATATATATATATATATATATATATATATATATATATATATATACATACAGTGCCTTGCAAAAGTATTCAGACCCCTGACCAATTTTCTCATATTACCGAATTACAAATGGTACAGTGAATTTTCATTCTGTGTGATATTTTATTTTAAAACACTGACACTCAAAATCAATTATTGTAAGGTGACATTGGATTTATGTTGGAAATATGTTTATGAAAAATAAATAAATAAAATATCTTGCTTGCATAAGTCTTGCTTTCAAGCCCTGTGCTGTGGAAGCTCCCAGTTTACACCGCTGAAATAAACTGACCTAACAAGGCCACAGTTATCTTACCACTGGCATCCACTTGTGAATCATTAAAGTTTCTGTCACATTTTCTGGATAAAAACGCCACTGTTGAAGGTTCATTGGTCAGGCTGTGAATCTGAAGGAAAATGGAGACCAAAGAGCATTCTACAAAGGTTAAAGAAAAAGTAATACAAACACATAGATTAGGGAAAGGCTACAAAATAATATCCAAGTGTTTGGATATCCCAGCGAGTACAGCTGGATCAGTAATCAGAACGTGGAAGCTGCATCACACCACCCATGCACTCCAAGAAAAGGCCACCCCTCAAAACTCAGCGCTCAAACAAGAAGGAGACTTGTGAGAGAAGCCACAGAGAGGTCAACAATCACTTTGAAGGAATTACAGAGCTCAGTGGCTGGGAGTGGAGTAATGGTGCACTAGTCAACCATATCAAGAGCACTGCATAACACTGGCTTGTACAGAAGGGTGGCAAGAAAGAAGCTGTTACTCAAAAAGTACAATCTGAAAGCACGTTTGCCAGAAAGCATGAGAGTGGCCCAGCTGCGACGTGGAAAATGGTTTTGTGGTCAAAAATAAAAAGAGCTTTTTGGCCAAAACCCCAAGCGCTATGCGTGGCACAAACCTAAAACTTCCCATGCCTCAAGACACACCATCCCTACAGTGAAGTATGGTGGTGGCAGCATTATGCTGTGGGGATGCTTCTCATCAGCAGGAACCGGTCATCTTGTTAGAACTGAAGGAAGCATGGATGAAGCAAAATATAGGGAAAGACTGCAAGAAAACCTGCTTTAGTCTGCTAAAAAAAACTGAAGCTTGGGAGGAAATTCACCATTCAGCAGGACAATGATCCAAAACACAAGGCCAGAGTAACACTGGAGTGGCTCAAGAACAAAAAGTTAAATGTCCTACAGTGGCCCAGTCAAAGTCATGATCTCAATCCCATTGAGAAGGGATGTGGCACTATTTGAAAATTGCAGTCTACAAGCATCACTCAACCAACCCTAACAACCTAGAGCAAATCTGTGCACAAAGCTGGTACGCACGTCTCCCAAGACTTCAAGCTGTTATTGCAGCAAAAGGTGGCTCTACCAAATATTAATGTGTGGGAGTTGAATACTTCTGCAAGCAAGTTATTTCAGTTTTTTTTTTCATTTTCATAAAAATATTTCCCAACATAAATCCACCTTACAATAACTGAGTTTGAATCTCAATGTTTTAAAATAAAATATTAAACAGACTGAAATTTCAGTGTACCATTTGTAATTCAGTAATTTGTAATTGAGAAAATTGGTCAGGGGTCTGAATACCTTTGCAAGGCACTATATCTAACACTACAATCACTCCTTTGAATCCAGCATGTTTCTTCGCTAAAGCTGCGCTCGTGTCTGGATATAGTCTCAGTGACGCTCCGTTATATTTAAGCTCATGCAGCCTGGCCCAGCAAAGTGCCTTTTCTTTTTCCTGACAACTATGGAAGCAAACAATGAAGGCTCTTGGAGGCTGCCCTGCTCCAGGTTTGGGATGAAGCGCACGATGTGCTCGCTTGAGTTCGGCGGGGTTTATCAAACATGCTCTCCGTGGTGTCTTTAAGAAGTCCAGAATGAATCCAGTGGGATCTTTTCCATTCTCACATCCTCCCGGGATATTGATGATGCGCAGGTTAGCCCTTCTGGATCTATTTCAAAGATCGTCAAGTTGGTCAAGAGAGATGAATTCTCGGCTTGTCTGTCTCCACTGTCTCAGACATTGTTGCCAAGTATTTGGCATCTGAAGTCTAGATTACCGTCAGGAAACAATTAATTAATTTGGTCTGGAAGAAGTTTTGGGGTTTTTTTGTTTGTTTTTACTTTGCACACATTGTCTTTTAATTAGCTTACCATCTACTGGGTTTAAATTTTTTTTTTTTATGTAATGGTGATCAAAAATAAATGTAGCGTTGAAAGTTGAAACTTTTTTTAAACCTGTTTTATCCGTTTTGTGATGTAACAGGAATAAAACACTTCAGGCATGCTCTATAGGAAAATAATCCATTTCAGGGTGGATTGGTATTCAGTAACAGCACAGCCCCAAGGGCTTTTATGCAGTTTTCACAATAATCGTTCGACTTACTTTTATTCCTGACCACCAGAGTGGTTTTCTTCTGAACTAGTAGAGTTTTTCTATTTGCTCATTTCCTTTGCTTAAGTATTCACCTCATGACCATAAATATAAGCCCACCAGTGTAGTCTAGAAGAGTCCCCATGCTTGTCCTCTTTCCCTATCTCGTCACTGAGGAGTTGAGGAAGTGGATTCAAGATGCTGAGTGTAGTGCTGGGGCCCTTTGATTTTTGCTAAGCTTGTTATTGTTAAACCCTGGAGCAATGGAAAATGTGTTAGTCAATTGCTCGACACAGAACCCCAAGGACTAGCCACTCACTGTTATCATCCGCACTTTTCCCTTTTCCTCTAAGTAAGTAAAACACACCTCCAGGGTTTAACTTACTACCCTGTGTGTGTTCATGCCTCAAAATAGATTTGTCTCAGTTTTATATAATAAAGAGGTCAAGTTGTTTTTTTTTTAATATTCAGTTTCAAAAATATCAATTTTAAACCAGGATTTCGCAAGCAGATTAAAAGTAATTGTCCTCGCTTAAATAATTTATTCTTGAATAGTAGATATTGAATTAAATGAAGAGTTTTCTTCCCCTGTCTTTGCCATCTATAAATCCTCAGTGATGTACCAGGTGTACTACTACTACTATTATTATTATTATAAGAAGACCAACAATATATTAGCTTTCAAGTGCTTTACAAAGGAAAAAAGCACATAAAGAGAAGAAGAAGAAAATAGCAAAAATAAAAATAAAAGATATTCTAAGAATAAGAAAATAATTCTTAAATTAATAATAAGCAAATACAAAATGAATATTAAGATAGATTAAGATAGATAAAGTAAGATAAAACAGTAATAACAAAACAAGTATGTTAAAATAAAAAAGATAAGCAGTTTTTACTGTATGTCTTGAGAATTAACATCAGCCTTACCACTTCTTCTGTGTTTGGTTTTCTAAGAGACTAATCCCAGTAGAAGGAAAACTTCAACCTGACCCACATGTGATCTTCAGTGGCATCCAAGATTTATTTTGTAGAAAAAATTCTGAGTTTACTTTTTAGTTTGTCCAGCTCTCTTACCTCCTAATCTGTACACTCTGCTGAAAAAGATCAGCTTCCAAAGCTATTACTTTCATGCTAACACCGGCGTCTGCACCGTCGCACTCATCATCTCGTAGAGCACTAACTAGCCGAGCAGAGTTTCTGCGCAACTACGTCTTATACAGTAGCTGCACTGCATTCTGGAACTTTGAGTCCAACTTTTGCGTCCTTCACTACTTCTACACTGAATTTCTCATTAATATGACATTCAATGTCACTGGAAAATGGAGTGAGAAAAGAAGCTCTTGCTCTTTTGCTTTTAGGAGCTAACAGCAAAACCTGACTGTTCGAGATCGCAGATTTTAACTGTGCTAGCACTAACGAAGTCCCCCTGTGACATCAGTGTGGCAGACAAGTGCTAACTTCTCAAAGCAATAATGAAAATTGCAACACCAACCAAAAAATTAGCACCAGTATCACTAAGCCCGTCAGAAATATTACAAAATCTAAACATATTTAATGTGTTTCAGAGTGAAGGTTTCCTTTAAGGTGATTCATGCCACCATTACAGTTGCTGATCCAGAGAATGTGAATGTTCGGACATGTTTCAGATCATTTAATGTGATTTTGCCGAGTTAATGTTCCCAGCAGGTGAACGCTCAGGCATCTTGCTGATCGTTTAATCCGGTCTGCTGATATGGTTTAATCAGCAGACTGGATTAAACCCCTCATTATTGATGTTCCCTCTGTAGTGTACAGGCCTGCTTTTTTTTTTTTTTTAAGATATTGTCAGCTTTTAAATGCCAGATGTATGTATCCTGCATACAGCTGTTCTGCCATATATCATGTACATATACACTACTGGTAATTGTATAACACTGTTGCAGCAATGTACAATTTATCATGAACATACACGTCCTGTGTTTACGTCCTGTGTATGATAAATTGCTAGAAATTTATAGCAATTACAAAAGTAGTCATGAACTTCAAAATTAGAGACCTTATTCACTGACTGTCAATCACAATGCATTTCGCTTTTATTCATAAGTCAAGCGCATGGATGCGCTTTCAATGCACGCTGACACCTGAACGGTATACAATAAATCCATTTCATTTTAAAGGAAATAGAAAATGGAGGCTTTTACCATGTCAAGGTAGCATTTTGAGCTGAAATAGCTGTATAAAAGCCTGAAATTCTCACACATTAGGTGCTGAAGTAGTATCGTGTAGCATGAAATACAAAATGGGTCACCACTGCATGTTGTCGTGCGCCAGAACACCAACAATGTTGATGATCTGGGCATGATTGCAGTGTATGTGTGTGTGTGTGTTGCAATCGGTTTTGAACGACTCCGGGCATTTTGAAAGTGAGAGAAAGATACAGAGAGGTTGCACATGTACAAAAGCAAGGTAAGAGATGGTTATGGAGGACAGGAGAGCAACTCTGGGGTCGTATTGATTTTTCTCCTCTCTGCTCTGGCTACCATAACTCCCTTGTAATGGAATATTACAAGGAAATATCTTCAAACTCCACACAAAGTGTGTGTATATGTATACAAGCTAGTGCTTGTGTGTGTGTCCAGAGCGTAATGAACTGAGTGTTTGCTAGCTCTTACTGCACATTGGCTGCCAAATCATCAGGCCAATCATCATGCAGTCTCAAAGCCCTGCTTCCACTTTTATATTTACTATGTAAGGAATAAAACATTTCGAGGCATGCTGATACAGGAAAATAATCAACAACGAATAATAGAACATTCTGAAGTGTTTTATTCTTCTTATACCACAGCAAATTGCCAATGATTACAATGATTTTTTTTTTATTTCTGAATGACACATCAAACATTTATAATTTTATAGTTTTGTTTAATGTTGTGGAACAACCACTATACGAGTTAATTTCTGGTAAGATTTACGTTACAGCAGCTATAACCATTCGTTCTCTCACCAGAGATGATTCTTGCTGGGTAAAAAAAAAAAAACTGTAACTGCCAGCATTAGTTACTTAGCTACCTAGGTGTCTAAATTTTGTTTCAAAAACTAGGAATTTTCTTGGTAACTAGCATCTTTGTTTTTAGCAATGGTGTTAAACTTGAAAATTGCCCAGCTGTTTAGCTAGCACAATAATGTATACTGACTGTAAACTCTGAGTGGCTAGCATTAGCTTGTTAGCTAGCTAGATATCTAGCAACTTTTTTTTTTTTGAGTTTATAGGTTATTTGGCATGTCATACCCAAACTGGTGTTGTAAAAGGCAAACCTACACAGTATAACAACAGCTACATTTCTCCAGTTCTCTTTGCAGAACAGACAATCTTTGCTGCATTTGTCTCCTCACAAATCCTTCCTCCACATTTTTCTCTTAATACTGCAGAAAGCTCCACCACAGGCAGTTGCTCAGGCTCCATCTTGACAAAGTCATATGATAGCTCGTGTTTTTTTTCATGAGAAAGCAGGGAACTTGGGGATGCGTAGTGTGTGAGCCTCATCTGCGAACACGTTTGTAGCGTGCAACTCGCTATGTCCACCAACTAACAGATTGCATGTAGTGTCCACTGGGTCTCACCACAACTAAATGAAGTTTGACTCCAGCAAGTTTTATTTTAAAATGTCTGTCAGTTCTGATCTATTCATCACACCTCCTTTTACTTGTGCAGGTCATGAGTAAGTATATCTCCGTGGCTCAGACTGTAGACCAGTGTTCGTATGTGAAAGCCTTAGTTACACATCTAGGTGAGAAGAACAGCATAGCACAATAGTAATTAAAACTGACAGAGTTTTCAGATCCCTTAATTAACTCTGATTCTTATCCAAACATGACAGACATTGAATTTGACACAAACCGCCGTCTCGGACAACCCGTGCTCCAGCTTGCCTCGCACAGGGGTGCGGACTTCCACTCCTGAAATGTCAGGACAGATATATCACATATCCTTAACACAGAGAGAGCAATACAATGCATAATGTGTGGGTTTATTGCTTGTGTGCAGCTGTGACAAATGTAATATAAATAATAAATAATGAATCGTAAAAGTCGATGAGAAGCCGCTATTAAATATTAAACATGGATAGGAGAAGGAAAAATTCATGTTCAGCTCTCACCTCAGAGTGTAAAGGTATAAACTGCTCAGGAAATGTTATTAATAAAAATTATTTCTATTCCATGGACACGTCTTCACAACGATTCACAAAAGAAAATGTTAAGAAATGAGTAATGAATTGAGTCTTTTTAGTTTGTGGGATAACTGAATCCTACCTGGAAAAGGTGAAGATCTACAATTAAATCAGATGTAAAATAACTAACACCTCTGGATGTAGTCTGCACACTCTCAAATAAAATGTATTTAATTTATAATAATTAATCAAAATACTAATACACCTTTGTGACGTTTGAAAACTAATGAACTGCCTGTGGAATTTAAAGTAGTGATTATTCTTAAGAGTTCATGTTCCTTAACTTTTAAAAATGAATGGACTTTGTATTATTAGTATCTCTACAATGATATTACTGGTTTTCTATATGAAATGGCTGAAGGAAATGCTACGCTGAAAATATTAGTACCCGGTGTGAATTCTAGACATTTTAGACCTTCGGATTTGTTTAGACGGAGAAGAAGTAAGTTTGTCGCCCTCCCATCGTCTCTCTCTCGCTGTCTCTATTCTGTATCTTTTCTCCAGAATGCTATTAGTGTCTCTTCCTCCTCTGCAAAATGGTACATACTGTCAAGCAGACCATAAAATACTCCCTAAACACCGGCAATTAGGAAAATTGTGTCGCTACCGCCTGAAGTGTCAGTTCGATCACAGATTGTGAGGTCTGTGTGTGTCCTGGGTAAGCAGTTTTCCTGATGTCAAACTAAAGATCTATAATGTAAGTATACAGGAAGCTGCCTCAACATAAACCTACAGTCTATAACAAGGATCATAATCATATAATTTCATCAACCCATTAGGCAGCTGCCCCAAGGTGACCATATGCGTAAGTGCAATTATGTATCTTTTGTTATGGTACAGGGATTAATGTGAAAAAACTAAAGTATACGATCTACTAGCGGTGCAACATAATGGCACTACCTGTATCTGTTTAGTGCTCCAAACATCCATATATGTATCTTTATCAGGATTTATACCAGATGTAGGTGTGGCCCAGGTTGTTAATTGAATATGAACCCTGATACTACCTACACTTTCTCTGGAGAATTCATCATGGCCCGCCATGAATTATCTTAAACAATTATCTGCTGGAGGCTACGTGTTCTTTTCATTTAAACTGATAACCATCATGTTGCATATTAGCTTCAAGCCAGAGTAATATGCTTTGGTACTCATCAGAATGGAGCACTTACCTTCTTCATGGCTGCTGGATGGAGACAGAGAGAAACTAATTTACTATGGCTCTGAGTCTGAGGACATGAGACACATTAGAGACTGCTCCACTGCTCACACATCAAGACTGAGACGATGAGTCACCATTTCTCAGAGGCATTTTTTTTTTTTCCAGAGGAATATAATGGTAAATAATTGGGAAGGAAGGTGTCAAGACTACTGGAAAACTGACTGTGAGCAGAAGTCATTGCATGACCGGGACAGAGGAGGACATCTCGCCTTGATGACTGTTTATCCTATAGCATCTTTTGAGGTGACTGATTTAAAACTAAATAACATGAAGAAAACTTTAACAGAGAGAATTCTGTAGAATTCGGCGAAGATTTGACTGGAATCATCTCGTACAGCGTGACAAGAAATAATATGAAAAGTGAATAAATAGTGATAAATTAAAAAACAGTGAATAAATATTGACGCTATACACTGATGTACTGGTTAGTGAAGCCCATGTAAAAATGTATTTAATGAATCAAAATATATATATTTTTATAAGCAGTTTTTCCTCAAAAGCATTAGCTTTACTTAAAAGGAAATTATTTCCGCAAACAACTCCCCAGAGTGGAGTTCCCTGGTGAAGCTGGTTGAGATGATACCAAAAGTGTTCAAAGCTACATTAGAAATACTGTTAAGAATTTAAAATATAAAACAGTTTTGATTTGAGAGATATCAGTTTTTTGTTCATAGTATGTCTTCATAAGTGCAAAAGCGATGACCTTCAGTTGTTCAAACCTTTGAATGGTATTGTAGCTCTCTAACTAAGGAAGCAAGGTTGGTTATATAATTTCTGCATTCCTGCAGAACACTGACTAAACACTGTCTAGCACATATCCTTATTCCAATGTCTTTGATGTGATTATTTTAAAGGTCAGCATTTGGACTCAGCCATTTTGTAGAAGTCTACACTAGCTGCAACCTCCAAAAATCAAAAGCCAACAAAAAAATGTATAAAAAAATGTATAAAGATTGCCAAGAGTTTCTCCGCTGTCCTTTGAAGTCCATGATGTAACAGAAAAGTAGAGATGTAGCTGAAATTACTGCATTATTAAATGCTTTGTTAAATGAATTGGGGTAATTTTGGTGGCATTTCACTCCTGACCATTGTCCTTGGTTGAATCTTCTTCACATTGTTCCATCATGTACAGTATAGATAATGCCAGATAGAAATTTGGTAAAAGCAAGACTGAGTAATAATGACACATTATCACTAATCTCTCACTTTCTCTCTCTCTCTCTCTCTCCACCTCTTTCTTAACATCTTTTTTCCCGTAATTTGTGATGTATTGCTGATTCACCAAAAGCCTCTTACGCTTCTCCACATTGATTCTGGCCCTGAAGATTCCCTCATACACAAACACACGCACACACTTCATCAGGAAAGCACCACCCTGTGAATGGTAAGAGAAATGGAGAGTGGGGTGATGGTGATGGCAGGACACAGACAGACCTTGGCCAGTAAAATGCTGAATTCTTGATTCTGATAGGTCAGAAATTGTTACATGTTATCGCTTATGTCGTCACAATTTACACAGTGACTCGTGTGGCAGACACGTCACATAAACGATTGAAAAATGTGCACTGATGCTCATTGATATGTTGAAGCAAGGCGTCTCCAGTGTCAGTGCTTTGTAACAGTCAGAGGTAAAGCTGTAACTGTGTTTCCCACCTCAGGAGAGTCTTCAGGATAGACGGCTTTCCAATTTCCAAAAACATGACGAGCTGCATTACTTGTCTTATTCAAGTTAACGTCAAGAGAGAGAAAAAAAAGAGGTATAAAAGAAATAAAACGCTTCAGAATGTGCCGTTCTTGGAAAATAATCGACTTTGGGCTGGTAACAGTAACTCACAGTACACAATTTTATGTAATTTAAAAATGTTTACTGCAAGACTTTTTGGACTCAAATTAAAATTTGACAAAATTTGTTAAAAAAAATGTTCATAAAGATGCCTTCATCTCCAATCTCAAATAGTTAACACACTCCAATATGTTATTTTTCCATCCTTATCTCTAACCCTCTTCTCTGGAGTCATGGTCATCCTTTTCTTACTCAAAATCACAACAGTTCAACATCTTTGACAATAACTGAGGGGAAAAAAAAAAAAAAAAAAAAGTGCATTATTGTTTTCTGTCCTTATCTCTGGATGTCTTCTGCAGAATGATGACCATTGCACTCTTTCTACACATCTCTGACACCAGTCTGAAATCCCTCCATCCATCAGACCCTAGCTCCCAGATCAATTCCTTCTGGCTGCATAGAGCCATGGGAATACATGAGACAATGGAGAAAAATCCCCTGGTGTGTGTTGGGGTACCTTTGTGTCAGATTATCAGCTTCAGAAACAGAAAAAAAAAAATTCAGATTGGACTGATGGTTTTAGCTAAGATGCTATCCATTTAACTTAGCTATCACAATAAAGTACTGCAACTTTAAAGCTAAACACCACATTAACCCATATTAACCATTGCTATTTTCTTCCATTCTACCATTTTGTTCACATTAGCAAGCGACATGCAAAAATGGAAGAAAAACCATGGTTTCATCTAATCCTGCCAGGTCTGAACTCTCATTAAATATGTGTAAAGACATTAGAAAGAGAAATAAAAGCTTGGCAGGAAGCCACAGACACTGTGGGTATCTCTGGTGAGTTTGCATAGCTAGTACAATTAGCTTGTTTGCTAATCTGGCAATAAAGCTAATACGAAGCCTAGCACATTACACTTAAATCAAACAACCAACTTTTACACTGATTAGTACATTATGCAAATTGTATTAACTAATAGCTTTAGAAGTATTTACATTTTGGCTACTGCCATTTATCATTAATAACAGTCGCAGTTGCTACATGACCACAGGAGACAAACTAGAAAAGGCCCGAGCATGTTGTTTGCTAGCATGAAATTAGACTTGCTATGCAAGCACAGCCGTTGTTAAAGTAAAATGTGAGCTAGTGATTAGCTAACTAGTTTCTACACGCAACTAGTGATAGCTTAATTGTATCTGCTGTGCTTAATTAGAAAATTAAGCATCGGGGCAGAGGTGGCTCAGTGGCTAAGGTTTTAGCCTACTAATCAAAAGGTTATAAATCCCAGCAGACTAAATGCTGAGACTATACAAGTAAACTAGAAAATCCTCAAACCACTTTTCACGTAAGAGTATGGCCTCATGTCATATGTATTAAAAAAAATAAATAACTGGCCATAACTGGCCCTGCGCCTCTACAGCTTCACTGAAACTGCCAAAATTGGGTTTATGCACTGTCAGTAGAGGGGATCAGGATAGAGCAATACATTTCCATATGCAGTTAAAAGACTTTGCAGGAAAGGAAAAAGCTCGTGAGAAAGATAGTGAATCCACTCCTCTGTATGGAAATGGCTAATGAGGCATACACTTAGCATATGGACTGCTGAGTACTGTTGCTGTAAACCTTTAAATTCTCCATTTAAAAGATATTCGCCCGCTTCCGTGTTTTCCCTCGGCCACCAATCAGTGTGAAAAGCTGCAGGCTTTTTACAGATCCAGTTCCTGTGTGCCAAAAATTATTGGGTATGTGTGTCCTCTAAAAAGGCTAAATATACACAACAAAACATTTCACACCGCCGCATTTGCCTTCCCAATAAATAGTGTGTGGATATAAAGCTGAATAAATAAGATACCAGATAAAGAGAGGCAGACATGCTAATAAAAAGCAGCACACACAGAGGGTTAAACCAAGGTTACATGTTGCAAACACACTGCCAGCCTTTTTTTTCATTTTCCCGTATCCTGTTTTGGTTCATTTGCTATTTGGTTTAGTGAGCCAAAAAGCAAAAAATAATATCGGTTAAGGGATGAGTAAGGCTCCAAACATACACATAAAACTCTTTCATTCGTTGTTCAGAAATACAATAAAAAAAGAGATCGTAAAAAAATATCTTTTTATCAGTATTATTCAAACACATTTCCTTTGTATGACCTCCAAATTTAAAAAAAAAAAAAAAAAAAAAAAAAAAAAAAAAAAAAAAGAAAGAAAAAAAAAGGCAAAACCAGATCTTTTTTGTAGTACCAAATATATAAACAAATGTTTGCCAAGTATGTATAGAAATCACAAATGCACAGAGAACACACAGACGGCACTCAATAAACTACTAGGAAATTATATTTAAAACTAGTTTAATACTTGTGTATTGCAAATGCACCAAATATCGAGAATAGATGCCATTTCTGCAGCACCAAAAATCCAAAATTCAAGGCAAAATGCATCAATACAAAACTGCAAAGAGTACGCAAGTTTGCTAGATCACTGGTACACACTATACAGCCAAAAGTATGTGGACACCTTACCATAGCACTCATAAGTGCATCTTCCCCAATCTGTTGCCATAAACTTGGAACCACACAATTATAAAGGATAGTTTTACAGTTTCCCTGTTCCAACATGACAACGCGCCTGTGCACAAGGCGAGCTCCATGAAGACGTGGTGTGCCAAGGTTGGAGTGGAAGAACTTGAGTGTCCTTCACAGAGCCTTGACCTCAACCTCACTGAACACTTTTGGGATGAACTGGAACGCCGACTGTACCCCAGGCCTCCTCACTCAGCATCAGTGCCTGACTTCACTAACGCTCTTGTGGCTGAATGAGCAAATCCCCACAGCCACGTGCCAAAATCAGGTGGAAAGCGTTCCCAGAAGAGTATAGACATAAAGAGGGAATAAATCTGGAATGGCATGCTCAAAAAGCACGTGAGCGTGATGGGCAAGTGTCCATAAGGTTTTGGCCATATAGTGTAATTTTGGATTTGCAAAGTCCTCAAAGACTTTGACGCATTAAGTATGTGGAGGTCTTCAGTTCAAGCCACTTCCTCCGCCATGATGGTTGTTTAAAAGAGATTTGCTTCATAAGTAAAGCCAAGGAGGGAGTCAGAGGAAGTAGTAGTTAAAACTGGTCCTCAGGGTGGGCCTTGAGTGGGGTGCATACCGGCAGGTTGGATTTCGGAAAATAACATCAGCATGGTATAACTATGTAAAATTGAAAAATTTACAGCTAAAACGTATCCACTGTTTAGAGATACGTCCATATACAAAATTAAATGAAAAGCCATCGAGACATCCTGTGCTGGTGAGAGTAACAAACAGAACTAAGGCTTCTTCCTGATAAATATTCAAGTTTAATCTATGCTTTCTCGAAGTCAGTGTAGAGACGTCACCCTTAGACAGAAAGAGGTGAAAAGTCAAACATTACCGAGAAAATGAGATTTCAGATATGATCAATTCAGATATGTTACAAAGCTGTAGTCTGCCGAAACATGATTATGGCCTTCAAAGTGGCGTGCAGGTTGAGAGCGAGAAAGACAGAAATACACTCAAAGAATAATAGCAAGATAAGCTTATTGTGAATACTGATTTCTGTTTTGGCCTTGATGCCATCCAAAAATATTGGATCATTCTATTTATTATATTTCCTCACAGTGTGAAGTTTTTATTTCCAGCTGCAGTCCTGCATGGAGAATATACCTTCAAAAAGGAGAATTTTTAGAAAAGCTATTCAGGTTGCCACAGAAATAGTACACACATATATATAGTCATCCAGTGTCTACTAAGCTGCATATGAAACAACTTCAACAATATTGCAATTTATTTGGAGTGCGGCATTTCATCAAATTCCTCCTCTCCAGCCTTCAGTTTCCCAAAGGAGTTTGATCAAATCTTAAGTTACCCCAGAATCCTGGAATAAAATGTGACAGGTATGTTGTCATAGGAAAATAATCAATGACAGAGTGGTGTGATATGGCCCAACACAAAGAGGAGTTACTCGTACCACCGCAAAGTTGAATATTTTCCAATAACAGCATGATCCAAAGTATTTTATTCCCCTTATGCCACTGCAATTTGCCAGAGCTAATAATTTTTTTATTTATTAAACATCAAGTCATACTTTTATCCATTTATAGTTATATTTAATGATGTGGAACATCTGCAAACAAGTCATTTCCTGTTACATTATAGAAGTTATAAACAGACTTCCCCTCACCAGCCTTTTTTTTCTTGTCTTGAAGACCAAAAAATGTCACCTCAAAAAACACACACATTTTTTAAAATCCACTCACTTATGGAGTGTTCCTCTCCATAAGCCCCTGCACAAGTCGTTACTATAGAAACACTAATGCTTTAGAACGAGTGCATTAATATGAACTTCTGAATTGCCTTGCAGCCAGAACTACTGTCAGAGCTGCGCTTATAGAAAATTAGTCACCTTCTGACCTATCAGAATTGAGAATAACAGTGCTGTATTATAAACAGACTTAATACATATTTATTACCAGAGGCAACACAATCTGGTAGATCGCTGCAGACCGGTGCATGTCACTGACACACTGGCATTGTGGCAATTACTTGCTAACCGGCTTAGCAATAGTGTAGCCAGTTAGTGTCCAGACAGTGTAGACAGGTTATGTTTCAGGTGTCAGGTTATGTGCCAGGTGTCCAGAAGAGTTTAAAACAAAAAATATGCTTGGGAAAACAAAATGTCTTCCTACAGTCTTATAACCAATAAGAGGCCTGGTCCATGTGAGCCTCAGCTATTGGGAGAGAGATTCTAACTAACGAGAAGGAAAAAGAGTATGTCGTAGAAAAGAAGATCTTTTCAAAGCAATGTTTTGTCTCAAAAGCAGAACCTTGTTTCTACTGTTGTACAGGAAGTAGAAAGTAATGCTCTTTGGTGGACCCTAGGTGATTTAACTTTTAACTATACAGCAAGTTAGGCTGAAGAAGAACACAGAGTAAGCAGTTATGTCTAGAAGTCTTTAACTGTAGTATGACAAGGAAAACCATAACAAATACCTAAAGTTATTAATGAGCAGAGAAAGATTAGATAAGAAGAGGGGAAAAAAGGAGAGAAGGGCTTTCTAATAGGCTATACATAGACAACCTAATCAAGGAGTAACACAGAACGGGTGAACACAACTGAGTAACAAACCAAAACATACCAAAGACAGGACTCAAACAGAAACAAAGGCACATGGAGAATTCATAACAAAGCACATGGCACAAAAGCAGTGCTCACTGCACAAATAACCCTGACACGGACTGAGAGCTGGTACTCATAACACGTAGGCCATCTTCCTGCAGAGAACATGTTGGGTTTGTTTCATTTTGTTATCAAATACTGCCTTCAAAATGTCCGTGATGCTCCTGCACCACACTTCAGAATCAAATTTTAAAATGCAATGTTCTCCCTTTTTTAACTTCTGAGGGTAATCAGATCTAAAAAGCTAGAACTTCACTTATACTTGAGATACATGCAAAAGAGAAAAATATTTTAGCTCAGGAAGGTTTGCAGTTTTCAGAACTATATATAGAAGAAAATGTCAAATTTCACAAAGTTAAGGGTTTCCCAGACTGCCATACATGTAGAGTTCATAATGAACTTATAATTGACTGAAATGTATTCCTCATGCACTATTACCTAATAGGTGTTAACATTCTTGTATTCAGAATTGTTTATAATCAAATTCTGTCTCTTGTCTGGCATACCAACTAAGAAAAGCTACAAGACAAACCTCATTGCAGTGTTACTGTGACAACACGCACAATGGAAGCATAGCACTGAAAAGAAATTGGGGCAAATAAATAGAAAGCTAGAGCCTTCGTGAAAGACAGGAAGAAGAATAGACTGACTATATTAGATTTATTTAAATGTAAACTGCAAAAAGTCTGCTGCAGGCTGGTCTTGAGTTGAAATTCAAGTTCATTTCAATTGTAAATCAGTTCAGAAAGCTGGGTTTCTGCTTTGCTAAACCCAGCAACTTGCAATATTTGGTATGATACAATTATCAGCATATGGTAACATTAAATATTATAATGGGATATTTATTTACTTTTGGACCAAGCAAAATGAAGAAAACTTGTTCTTTATAGAATCCTAAGGTAACCTATTGTATATGGTTATGGTACTATATAGACCTTTTTTGTATATAAAGTGTAATTAATCAACACAGTTGTGTTTCAGAACAGTATTCAGCAAATAACTGGCTTTGTCGAAATAGTACACATTATACTGTATATTTTCGGATTTGTCCTGCTCTGGCAAATCTGAATAAACCGCTGAAATGCTTGTTAATTACTTGATGAACAGAATCACAGATGTGACAGGAGGGAAAGGAGAAATGTGCAGTGCATAAGATTGTAGACTGCTTATTTTTGATTATTCGACATCAATTCAAGTAGCATAACCGAGCTGCTACTCTCAGCTCAGACAGTTCTGGGTTATGTTGCACTGTTATTATCTCAGTCCCAGTCATGATTCTCTTCCTCCATTACCACTGTTCCTGTGGAAATATTACCCTTACCCTAATGCTGACTGTACAGACCAATGAGCAGAAAATCTGAACGTGATAATGTAAGCTTTAAAGCAGGCCACTGCTGTACACTGGGAATAGTCTGAGAAATCATGACTACTAGCTCAAGAAATGTATTATTGCTCACATAAGCAGAATTGATTATTTGATATTCTCTGCAACCCAACACATATACTGGTCTCACTTGCTGTGTGGAATATATCCCACCAGACCAACTGATCCAGAATCAACAATACCACCACCAATACTCATACAGAAGGAAAGATCTGACAGAATGACAATTCAAACAAGCATGTGGATCACTCCTAAGAACCCCTCCAAATGGTGAACAACTTCCCTTTAAAAAAAAAAGATGCCTTCATGGTTGCGTGTGTGCAACCTATTACAGCAACCGCATTTGGAAAAGCTGCAATGAAGTGAAAATCTTGAAATGCAATGTAATGTGGCGTGAGTGATAATGACGTGTCATTATTCGGCTCACAGATGGTTGGAAAAATGCAAGACCTGTCACCAATTTCTTGTTGAGACGTAGAGTAGAAAGGAATCGAGTGTGCGCAGGGATGCTATTATTCCAAAAGTGGGGCGAGTTGCCGGCAGAGATTAACTAAAATTGCACTGAGCAAACGAAATCGACTGATGAGCCACCCACCACTCTCAGCAAAGAGGTTATAAAACCACATTTCCTGTGCAAAGGTCCATCAATGTCTTTTATATGATTTTATTTTACATTTTATTTGTGTCACCTGTTAGCAGCTTTTTGTATGCCCCATAGTCAGCGATGCAGACATGACTGACAAGTGTGATTGGAGCTCCTCCTTATAAGTTTACCTGCAGTTACACATTTTTACCACTAGAGGTTTCTGCATTTGCATTATGGGTGTAACGCAAGGACACTATCTTATCATTTTCTAGCAAATTT
Organism: Pangasius djambal; assembly: GCA_022985145.1. NCBI lineage: Eukaryota > Metazoa > Chordata > Actinopteri > Siluriformes > Pangasiidae > Pangasius > Pangasius djambal. The sequence goes on from CM040994.1 coordinate 5,539,027, forward strand.
AATTGCTTCTATTTCCCAGAATATAAACCAAGTAGTAGACTTATTTATACCACAGCGACCAGGCAGTTACTAAGGATAAATAAATAAACTCTCTAAGTACACTGTTCATGTTCATGTTTATAGATGTGTTTTTTCTTTGTTCTGCAAGCTTCATATCTTACCGCTCGCTCACACCCACGAGCTTCATATCTGAACAACGGCCCACATGAAAATAAAAACCTCTCGCATACAGGATCCCAGTCCCGACATACACTTTCAGTGTCTTTCTAGCAAGTTTTCTTTAAAAAAAAAAACAAAAAAAAAAGTTCTGTGAAGTGCAACTTCTATTCATACCTGCATTTGTATTTGTTTAGAGCACATTATCTGTTCATTCCAAATATTGTATTCGTATTTTTATATGTATTCTTAGTCACACACCTAGTTCACATGGTCAGGAGTACTTGTAAATATATGCATATATAACACGCAAAAGAAAAACTTGATCACATTCAATGATTTACACACAAAACTATTTCTCCACACTAGGCCACGGAATCCACTGCCATAGTTTAAATCCTTCCCTACTCCCCGCTCTGCTGGCCCAATTCATGAACGGCTTGTTAAATAGTTAAATATTGCAAAACTGTGGGACTGGAACCTCTGATCTCAACAGATAAACCCGGTCTGAAAACAGTGCATTTTTTGCGAAAAACTGTTTTGCAAAGATTTCTATAACAAAGACTGACACTACATCACAGCAAGATGAGTAGAAGCTTTTCAGACATAACCACAGAGCCTGACATGGTGCTGATTGCACTAATAACAGTCATTTTTCATTTGAGCACTCCCTATTTCTATACAAAAAGCTATCAACTGATTCCATCACAACGCAGACGATGCAATTAGCTTGGGCAGTTTTGCATATGCCATTGCCATTCCATTTTTTTTTTTGCCATGTTTTTTTTATATATTCATCCATCTTCCTCCTGGCACCAGCATAGAAAATCTGCAGGATAAAGCTTATTCCGGTGTTACTGGGACAACACGCACCAGCACACACAATGAAAACAGAGTAACTGAAAAGAGATTGGGCAAATAAATGGAAAGCTGGAGTCTTAGTGAAAAGAAGGCAGAAGAATAGAGCGACTGTATTACACTCATAACACGGTGGATGAGGGGGAGAGGAGCGAAGGAGGGAGATTCGCCAGCAAATATACACAGCAGGAGATGAACAGAAGATTTCATTTTCACGACTATAGACAGCCGTGCTGCTCAACTGCTCATTTAATGTGTATTATACTTTTTATGGAGCCTCATTTGGCGCGATAATCTCATAAAAGAAGAATTATACGCATATTTGTTGCAATCAGTAGCCAAGACAGACTCTTCTTGGTTAGAGCAGAATAGTTTTCACCATAATAGCAGAGTACTTGCATATCAGCATGTTAGCACTAAAATAAACATGCAAGTCTCATAACCAATATGAGGAATCATCAGCAGAGATTTTCGCAGCCTTCGAGAAGCACAGCTCTGTTTATGAAAAACATACACATAGGGCAGTACATGCGGTGTGAAAGATTGAACAATAGCTTGAAGTGGAGAGGAGAGAGGGAGAAGAAGCAACCGAATGCAAAAACAAAAGACCTGTTGCCGAAAGCTTTGTGGGCAAAACCAAAGAACACCCACACAAGCACGCCTGACTCATTAAACATACTGCCGGCTGTTACCTTTGACAATGGTCTGACCCTGCAGCTGCTCCTGTGGGATAAACACAGTGTAGAAGTTCTGGGAGAATCCGAGTCTACATTGATCCACAGTCAGACTTCCAGC
>CM040994.1:5540935-5595334 GCA_022985145.1 Pangasius djambal
TTCATTTTATATATATATATATATATATATATATATATATATATATATATATATATATATATATATATATATATATATATATATATATATATATATATATATACACACACACACATACACCCTTCACACAGTGGAATATTGCCCTCCTTTACTATACATTAACTAGCACCTAGGCAAGCAGAAACCTCACTGTGCTCTCCAGTCCTATGTTTTAGTGTAATGGCACACCAAATTCAAAATGGTGGGCTCTCAATATGATAAATTTTCAATACAGCAAAAACAGGCCTTGCCTCGATATCTCTTCAATTTCCATTTTCAATTAATCAAAATGTTCAGCATTATAAAAGTACAATAATTGATTACAATAAGTGCTTTTTAATTGAGTACAATAAGTGCTTGTGTGATCCATTCAGACTCATAGCAGCATAACGCTGGTATATGGAACATGTTCCCTACATATGGGACCGGGTCCCTTATATTTACTGATGCTGTGACTACTAATAAAAGCATATGAATTCTGAAGTATATAAGCCTATAATTTCATATATGTGCTTCACAGTGCAGATGGACATTGACCCAAAGCATACATTTAAAGCAGACATTTTTAAGACAAAGAAATAGAATGCTATGCAATGGCCAACTCAATCACCGGACCTGAACGTGCATTTCATTGGCTAAAGACAAAACTGAAGGCAAAAAGCCCCAAAAACAACTGCAGAAAAGGCTTGGCAGAGCAATATTCAGGTAAGAAACCCAGTGTCTGGAGATGTCTTTGGGTTCCAGACTTCATGAAGTCATTGACTGCAAAAGATTTGTAACCAAATATTTTTTAAAAAATGCAATTTTATTTATGATTATGTTAGTTTGTCCAATTATTTTTGGGTCATTAAAAAGGAGGGGCACATACAAAAAAGTACTGTAATTCCTACATTGTTCACCTGATTTGGATGAAACCCTCAAATTAAAAACTGAAAGTCTGCTATTTGAGCTCATTCATTATTTAAGGTCAATTCCAATACCCCGTGCTAGACATGCTAAAATAACACTAACTTTGTCAATGTGCATATTTATTGACCTGACTGTATATAGGTCATTCAGTGTTCATAGAGATTCCTGTTTGGGATAATTAACACATAGCGACAAGAAGTTAAGTAAGGTAAAGCAGAACAGGTAAAAAATAAATAAATTAATAAAAATACACTGTATGTGTATTTACTTTATTCTCTTTATGGGGACCACATTATGTTCATATGCCTACCTTATGGGGACTTTGGGTATCTGCCTACTTCATGAGGACTTCTGGCCACACATCATAACTAGCCTAACGTCACATGAACTTCACTTCATGATATTACACACATATGGCTTTTAGGCACTCCATACACTCTTAGAAAAAAAATGGGTTTTAAACTAAACTTAACTTTCTGGGTACAATATACACACTAAAGGAAAAAAGGTGTACCCTTGATGGTACCATGCCAGTAACAATGAAAGGTATAGTTTAGTACCCTTTTTCTGATAATGCAACTTTTCCATATTTTTCACAAGTGGAGGGTGGAATTTTTGCATGTGGAGTATTTCACATGATTTTTAACGTGGTCACATTGTTCATGATGTCACAAGCGTTTACTTGAACTCGCATGCAATTTCAGGGCATAACACGTTGAATTGCACCTTCATGGTTTTTTTTTTAACTGACTTTAAAAAGTTTGTGGACAGCTGACCATCACACTCATACGTGCTTGTTGAACATCCCAGCCCAAAACCATGGGCATTAAAGTGAGATGGACTCTTTGTTGTTATAATAACCTCCATTCTTCTGGGAAGGCTTTCCACTAGATTTTGGAGTGTGGCTGTGGGGATTTGTGATCATTCAGCCACAAGAGCATTAGTGAGGTCAGGCACTGATGTCAGGTGAGGAGGCCTGGGGTGCAGACAGTGTTCCAGTTTGGTGTTCAGTGGGGTTGAGGTCAGGGCTCTGTGCAGGACACTAGAGGTCTTGTTAAACCAAGTCCTCATTAACCTCATACTGGAACAGGTTTAGGCTTCCTAGTTCCAGTGAAGTGAAACTGTAATATTGCAGCATACAAAGGCATCCTAGAAAATTGAGTGCTTCCCGGTTTGCCCCACATTTTAGTATGATGGTCAGGTGTCCACAAACTTTTGGCCATATAGTGTGTTACATAATCACATGTGACAAAAAAAGGCAAGATCATATAAATACTTGAGAAATGAGTGGGATTTCTCGGTAAGAGAATGCAAAAAGTTTTGAGCTTAATGCAAAAATAAAAGTTTGCACACCTTCATGTAGACAAGCGCGCGCAATGGCGCATCCTCTACTACCTCTAAGTTTCAACACAACAACAAAAAAAGAATAAAAACACTAATCTCTCAGCATTCAATCTGTCTTATGTTTATGTTTGTTTGTTTTTTTTGTTTTTTTTTAAATCTATTTCAAAAATCAGAAGCAATCACATACTGTTTCAGAGTCACTTATTCAGAGAGAACGCACACTGGACGCCAATAAACGGAATAAAAACTTGCGCAGAAATAAATAAAGGGACGCATCAGCACTCCATGAGGAACTTCTGGGATTAACTGCTGGAGCGCACCTGAACTTCAGTCATGTCTGATTGCATTCAGTCTTACCAGTGAGCTTTTCAGGACTAAAGCGCACGCCAGAGGAAGAACGAAGCCGACTTGCATTTTCGGCACCGACTCCAGCAGCTCCTCTCTAAGCGCCGGTAATTCCTCCGTTAAGAGCTGTGAAAGAGCTGGAAAGAGAACCGCGTCCTGGCTCGTCTTGCGCCCCGACTGCAGGTGGAGTAACGGAAAGGCGCTGTTCAACTCAGCATCACCGCGACACCCCTCCTACTAAACAGCGCACATGGACAAGAGGGATATGGAAAGCCAAAGAGGCCACAGAGTCTCTTGTAAGGCTGAGAGTGGATCCTAAGTGTGTGTGTGTGTGTGTGTGTGTGAAGCTGTGGCGTCCCCGAATGATACAACACATAATGATGAAGAAAAAGCCTGCGGGTTACAGGTATATTATACCAGAGGCCTAGCACTACCTAGCTACCTAATTCACAATACAGGAATTCATAGAGAAATGTGATAAGATGTATGGTTGCTGTTTGTCTTTCGGCTACTCCCGTTAGGGGTCGCCACAGCGGGTCATCGGGTCGCATATTTAATTTGGCACAGTTTTTACGCCCTTCCTGAAGCAACCCTCCCCAATTTTATCTGGGCTTGGAACCAGCACTGGGAGTCCACTGTTGTGTGCAACCGCAGTGTCTGGGGCAGAATCCCTGGCCGGGAATCGAACCCAGTCAGTGTCAACGAGAGCCCTGTGGCCTAACCACTAGTCCTCCATGGACCTGATAAGATGTATGCTAGTAGTATAATATGTAGGGCAGTCAACATACAGAAGTAGATACAGAAGGTGGAGTAGATTAGAGGATTGTCCATGTGCAAAAATGCAAATCTTATATTTTATGCCCGTGGACTGGAAGAGGACTCAGTATTCTAGTGAACCTAAATGAATAAAAATACTGCAAAGGAGATCAATATATAAAAAACTAGCCATAGTTCAGAGACTAGGCAAATGGGAAAGATAATGCTGTGTTCATGGTGCCTTGTAAGTGGTAATTTACGTAATTTCCCACCTAAGGTCATTCGATGTGTGAAGTGGAAAGAAAAAACATGGAAAGCTCATAAAAAGCTACTTCAACCATGCTTTTACAGATTACAGGCCTGAGTGGCTATTGTTACCGGTCCCCTATAGTGAACTTCAAACATTCATGCAGCATTTTGGACTGAAACTGCATTACAGCAACAATAACAACAACGACAATAGCGAGTAGCTTAGCAACAAGGTAGCCAGAGGACAATAGCAAGTAGCTTTAGCAACAAGCTAGCCAGCTAACGTTTGATTAATATGGTCAGTGTTATAGAGTTAATAAAGTACTGTGTCTGTATATTAACTGATCTAAAGCCAATACTGTTATAAACTAATTAAAAATAGAGAAGTGGTACTTTACACTGTTCACACTGTGCGTGGCCATGTTGATTTGACGTCACTCCGTAAACAGGGAAGGAACTGGTAGTTGAGAAGACTATCCCAAGTTGACGCGTTGAAATATCGGTGTTTTCGGTGGTTGTCACCGGTTGTAGGAAGGGAATTACTAGTTGTATTTGAAGGCAGCATAATATTTGCTTCCTCTAAGACAGGGCTCTTCGCTCTTATCCAGAAAGGGCCAGTGTGGGTGCAGGATTTCATTCCAACCAGGAGCCACACCTGATTTCACTTGTTTAATCAGTACATCTTGGTCTCCTACCAACTACCAAGTGTGCCTCCAATTTGGCTGTAACGAAAGCCTGCAGCCACACTGGCCTTTTCTGGATAAGAATGAAGACCCCTGCTCTAAGACATGTGAAGCCAGCCAAATGCATCTTTTCAAACCGCTGCTGATGCTGCATCAAAAATATATCTCTCATACTCAGAGGAAAGCACCATCTGCCCTCTCCCCCATGCATGAGCTCATGTTGATCAGTGTCACAGTCATTGATAGGAGAGAGAGTAACACCGCTTTTGTTCTCTCAGCTGTGGTATCATTGGGATTTGAACTCATTATCTCCAAACAATATTGTAAACGCTTTTCTGCTGCACCACTTAGGAAAACAGGGTTATAATTAATAGTGACACCTGCATTACTACATAATTTGACATTATCAAAGAATAAGAATAATAATAATAATAAAGCTCATTATTAGTGCTTCATGTGGCATTATTAGAGTTTATTAAAATGCTTACATGGAATCATTACCAACTTTTAAAAAATTACAAGCACAGTTATAATGATAGATGAATATTGTTTCAACCTAAGTGCTTAAACAATAAGATAAACAGTTACAAAAGGACATGGAATCTCAACCCTGGGTGCTTGAATAAAAGCCAAAACGTAATCGAAAAGGTGATCAATGCAAAGTAAGTGGAGAGAAATCTAAAGCGTGATGTGAAAAAGAGGGTCTTTAGGTCTTAAGTGAAAGTAATAAAGGAATGGAGGAGTGTGGGTGGAAATTCATTCCACCCACTAAAGAGCCAGGATGCTGGAGCTGTGAGATCTTACAGAGAAGAACACACCAGACACCCTGAGGTTGAAGACCTGAGTTGGTGTGCAGGTGTGTCGTTTTGAACCACGGTGCATAGATAACATGGTGCAGAGGCCATTGATGTCTGGAATGCAAAGACAAGAAGCCAGTGAAGTGACCTCAGTATGGGGTCACATGAGAGACCTTATGAAGCAGGTGAGCAGCAGTGTTCCGAATGCCCTTTACAGGAAATACTGCATATGAATTTAGACCAGCAAGCTGAGCGTTGCAGTAGTAAGTCAATAAATAACTAGAGATTGTATAAAAAGTTGAGCAGATTCTGAAGTCAGGAAAGGTCATATTCTTCCGATGTTATGCAAAAGAAATCAGCAGCTGTGTGTTCTGGATGGACTGCGTGGACGTTGATGGTGATTGACAGGTCCTTTAAGGGGGAGTTCTTTGTCCGTAGTTGTAGAAGAGTAAAATAAACAGTACGACATGTGTTTAAAGGAATGTTCAGTATGAGTATATTGTGAAAAAGAATCCTCGGATGAGCACAGGGCAGTCTTTATGATTACTGCAGCACTTCTTGGGTACAAGTTAAAGTAGTTAGGGAGTTAAAATTATTTCAGTTTTATTATGCTTTTGGGGAAACTCCTTCAAGGCCTCTCTTTTTACAGAAACAGAAACAATTCTTTTTTAGAATTTAATTACAGTTCCATTTGTTACAGTCCTTTAATAACACAACCCTCACATACTTGACACATTATTCGATTCACTTTTTGCACTTTTTTTAACTGAACCAAAAAGTTACTCTTCTCACACATCACTGTCGGAAGTAATGAACGATCCCCAGGGACCTCCATTCCAACATTAGTGTATTAATATAGCAATTTTTGTAATTGCTTTCCTAATTGTTTTTCTTTTTTTCATTGCTATAAAACTTTGCTCATGATGAACAACTCATGAACAAACATTCAATCCGGCACTCAACCTGTCTGCAGTAAAATATCTCTTCTGGCTGTTATATAATCAGTTGTCATAACGGAATAATTTATATCCTGCAGTGATGTTAAGTAAATTGCATAAATTGGGAACATGGATTGAAAAGTTTCGATATTTTGTTCCAGAGTGTTTCCTGTCCACCAGCTGTCTAAGACTAAAATCAGGCGGAATGAGAGATGTTGGTGGAAATAATGAGGGAAAAAAAGATCTGTAGTCTTAGCACTAGGTGGTAAGGTAATTATTATGATTACAGACTTCATTATCATTAATCTCTGTGACAGCATGTGCCAAAACGAGTTATTCCATATGCTATATTCCAGCATTAAAAATGCATTTGCTTGTTGTTTGGAGTAAAACGCAAATGCAGCATTCTGCTGAAAACGCGCTGTGCACATCCTGCCGTGTGTGTGAGAAGGGAAATGAATTAATAATAGATGGTATACGGCTGGGATGATGCTGGTTTCTGTAATGGCAAACTCGTGAGTTCTTATTGTCTCAACAAAACTGTGATCATGCATAACAATGTCTTCTGAATATTGCAGATCAGGAATGCATAAATAGTGAAATAGGTCTGATTTAATTACTCTGCCATGACAGCCAAGTCCTGGCGAGTGGTGCACACGGCCTGGTGCAGAATCCAAAAGGAGGTAAAGTGTCTGATCAGATGGAGCTTGGTGTGTACAACCTGTTCTGTCCTGCAGGCTTCCAGTCACAGTGAATGTGTCTCTATGGAGCACTTCTGTAGTCAAAGGTGCATTTTGTTTGATTTAGTCCTTGAAACCTTGAAACTTCTCTGCTAGAAAGGTTTTGTGGTGGTGGCGCACAAGGACAGGTGGGAATGTGTGTGTGAATGTGTGTGGACTGAGGATGTGTTCCTGCCTCATGCCCAATGTTCCAGGAATAGGCTTCGGATCTACCATGACCCTGTCCCTGCTGATAAGTTCAAAGAAAAAAAAAAAAGAGTCTTAGTAAGGTGTTGGGCCACCATGAGCTGCCAGAACAGCTTCAATGCTCCTTGGTATAGATTCTTTCATAGAGTCTCTGGAACTGTATTGGACAAATGAACACCATTCTTCCTAAAGATATTCCGGATGCTCAGTTGGTGTTGCGATGATGATAGTGGTGGTGGTGGTGGTGGTGGTGGTGAAGAGCTCTGTCTTACTACACCAGTCCAAAATCTTCGAGTATTTTCAGAGCTCTGGCTTTGCAATGATAGAATCCTAGACAGAGAAGCAGTTAATTTTACATAACAAACAAAAACAGACATAGCCCCCTCCCTTAAGAAATCTCACTTCATAACTCATATAAGCACGTGCCTTGAGTAAAAACTCCTTGCGTCTCAGAGCAAGATCATTCATCAAGACGTTCACACTGAAGTATCATAACTCTTGGATTATCAGGAATAGCCACCTTTCTCCGGCGGGTATATCAAGAGCACGGCATGTGACCCGTTGAAGAGCTCTTCAGTTCATCCTCCGCTTCCGAAATGAAGCAAAAAGCATGTTACTCACAAGAGCTGGCTTCATTATTCTCTTAAACGGAGCAGCACATCTCAACAAACCACTTCATTACGTCTGTTCATGTCTGTTAATAGCCAGTCTTTCAGAATGCAGCCTGCTCTCATAGGGAGGGAACGCTGCAAATTTGAGGCAAGCATTACAGCTTTTTCCTTCATGTGCAATTTAATTGTTTCACGTCATGGAATTTTCACATGTAGGGCATGTGTTTTTATTTTTAGACATGATTTTTTTTTCAGTTCATTTTCCCACATTTTTTTTAAAACAAGATCCATTTTTTTGTGATCGTTTTACATGATTCATTTAGGTTCACAATTCATGATTTCTTTCACTTTTCCACAATTCATTTTTACATTTTACATTTAAATTGTTTTACACATTACTTGTTTATTTTCAGATGTGATATTTTCACATGATTCATTTATTTTCATGTGTAATTTTCTTTCCCCGCATGATTCGTTTTACACGTGAGGTTTTGCCCCCACGTGATTCATTTATTTTCATATTCATTTGGTATGCACGAGTCATTTTCACGTGTGATGGTTTTCCACATGATTCACTTATTTTCAAGTCATCTTTCCCCACATGATTCATTTATTTCTTTGTACACATGATTCGTTTTTACATGTGCTTGTTTTGCACGTGATTTGTTTATTTTTATGCAATTTTTTGACACAATTCATTCCTTTTCACATCATTTACACTTGATTCATGTGATTCATTTTTATTCCTTTTTACATATAATTGTTTTACACATGATTCATCTGTGTATTTTCATGGGATTCTTTCCACATGATTCGTTTTTACATGTGGTTGTTTCACCCCAATTCATTTATTTTCATACGTGATTGTTTTTCCCAAGTTTCATTTATTATCATGCTTTTTGTCATTTTATTTATCATATCATTCACAGGATGTCACGTGTTTACTTGAGTTCACATTTGCAGTTTCGGGCTGTAACGTAGAATTTCATTGAATTCACATTTTTGTGATCTTTTTGTAATTTTTGTAATCATATACAGTACTGTGCAAAGACACCCTATTTTTTTTTTTTAGTAAACCTTTGTAATAGATTTTTCATTTTCCGACTTATACATTATCGAGTCAGTACAAAAACATTTAACTTTTCCAGCACAAAATTAAAAGTTAGAGAAAATGTTTGTATGTCAGTAAAGAAAGCAGGATATTATGTAAGCAACTCACTTTTCAGACAAAAGCAAGTCACTTTTCAGACAAAAAACAAAGGCTGCTGGGTTTCGCTGCAAAAATAAGAAGCAATTGCAAGAGTCAAAGTCTCCAGAAGAACTGTGGCTGCTTCTGCAAAATGCGCTCATTTCCTTATAGAACAAATTATACTTGAGACTACATTTTTTTTTATTGTAGTCACACCATAAAAGGATTGTCACACCAGATATTGACTTTGTTTTCATTTATTACTGTTTTCTGCCCTTTATAGTATTTTTTCAATGTAGAAACATTTAATTTCATTATTTTTGAAGGCATCTTTGCATCTTTGCTACAGCATTTCTTTTGTACTGTATTACTCACAAGATCACATATTAAAAGTATGTGATTTTAACCTAAGGGTAGTTTTGTGTTTAGGAAAGAAAATCAGACTTTAAAAGTGGAATGTAGATATATTCCTGTAAGTAATTAGAGTTCTTATTTTGAGTCTGTGATCCAGCCCAGCATATTGGCATTCAAATTACACAATGACCATGAGGCTAAAGTGCCAAATATTAGGTTTAATTTAGCAGTATTTATTGTGCTTGGCTATATTAGTTTGCTACTGATAAACATGTCCATTATATAAACTGTATATGTTAAACTATTAACAAGAAAACAGACCCATTTTAGCACCACCGAACCTAATGAACACCCACATACCATATTTTGTCCATGATCAGCTTTAATAAGGCTAATTACTTTACAAACACTGATGTGCAGGTCTGTTAGAGAGGCCATGTTCCGTCCCTGGAGTATTGATTTAGCACAGCAATTTCTAATCTAATAGAAAATCAGATAGTAAGTACAGAGAGGGATGTGCAAGTGATATGAAAAACTGCTAAAATGTTTGTTTTTTTTAAATTAAATTCAATGTTATTGCATACTATACTGTATATGCTATATGTAGATGCATTTATATGTATACTATATGATGCTAGAAGGAAAAAAGAGATTTCTCTCTCACAAAACCTCGCATCCTTCTGAAGGAATGCACAATGATTCGTAGAAAATGACCCAGCAAATCAGTTTATGGCATAATGGCATAATGGTTCAGCTTTTTATCACTGGGATAATGAAGAAGAATGACCCTTTAAAAAGGAAGTTCAAGAGAGCATCTCACTTTACCCAGAGAATGTAACGGTCATTAGAAAATGGCGAGTTCCATGCCTCACCCAGCCGTGCAGCAGAGATCGGCTGTCGTGTATTATACAAACTTGAGTCCTCGGAGTCCAATTTAATCCATGCGATTAAACAAAATTTTCACTTTCCTTCTCTTCTTATTGACATGATGATGATTTACTGCTACGCAGAGCACAGAGAGACTGCACCTTTCTCCTAATTTATCTCCTAACCAGCCAGAAGTAAGTTTCTTCAAATAAAGCCAAGTACAACTAATATTTCATGCTTGAATAACAATTTTAAGTGTTGTGTGGGTGAGTTAATCATTCTGTGAAGAATCAACCTCGCAGGTCAAAAGGAAGGAAACTGGTATAGAAGTCAAACTAAATTGCATACTGGGACAACTCCTGGCTCTCGCAAATAATGGGACAGAAGAGGCTGCGTGGTGGAATGGCACATTTTTGTTTCGGATTCACTCTGTCATGCAGACCATTCATTAATAGGCCAGCCAGTCTGTGTGTGTGTGTGTGTGTGTGTGTGTGTGTGTGTGTGTGTGTGTGTGTGTGTGTGTGTGAAAGCAACTTCTCTCCTTTTTATCTCCTCTAAGTACTCACTGATCTCCATACAAATCTCCAATGTCTCAGACAGATGGAGAGAAGAGAGGGAGGATGGTGTCTGTCAGGCAGAGGTCCAGTATGAGCTCTATGCCTCAGAATCAAAATGCCCAGCCCGAGTTCTCTGGAATCATAGGAGAGTGTGGTTCAAATCTTTTCTACCCTTACAGTGCTATAGCAAACAACAAAACAAAAAACTTACAATAACCTGGTTGCATAAGTGTGCATACTCTTTTATAATGGGTCATGTGACTGTGCTGTGAATTAACCAATCACATTCAAATGTTTCAAAACTAATTATCGTATACTTGTGATCAACAAAGTGATCCTGAGTCTCTCACACTTATGGGCTATGGGGTAGGGTGGCTAGGAGGAAGCCTTTTCTCAAACAAACATCCAAGCCCAAAAACATGTGGCAAAATGTGTTATGGTCTGATTAGACCAAGGTAGAACTTTTGGGCATAATTCTAAATGATATGTTTGGTGCAAAAACAAGATAGTTTATTACCCAAAGAACACTACACCCATGGTGAAGCATGGTGGTGGCAGCATCATGCTATGGGGCTGCTTCACTTCAGCTGGGACTGGGGCTTCAGTCAAGATTGAGGGAATCATGGGTGGCTCCAAATACCAATCTAAGCATTTTTGAACAAAACCTGCAGGTCTCCATTAGACAGCTGAAGATGAAGAAAAATTTCACCTTCCAACATGATAATGACACAAAGCACAAATGCAAGTCAACAAAGGAATGGCTTCAGAAGAAGAAGATCAATGTTTTCGAATGGTCCAGTCAGAGTCCAGATCTCAATCCTATCCAAAACCTGTGGAATGACTAGATCCCCTAACAATTTGATAGATCTGGAGTATTTTTGCAAATCCAGATGTGCTAAGTTGGCAGACTCTTACCCAAAAAAGACTGAGTGCTGTATTACGAGCAAAAGGTGTTTTAACGAAGTATTAGTTAAGAGGTGTACACACTTATGCAACCAGGTTATTGTACATTTTTTTCTTGTTCTTTTTTCCCCTAAAACATTTGTTTGTTTTTCACTTGAAATTTTGTGGTTGCTAAATCACATAAAAGGTGGAAAAAATCTGACATGATGATTTATTTTGGTTTCATTTCTCAAAAAACCTGCCATTTTAACAGGGGTGTGTAGACTTTTTATATCCACTGTACATACACACACCTGTCAGGTAAGCAGGGGTGTATAATACATGAAGAATTGTACTTCATTATTATATCACAAATCTCAAAGTTCCCTTCTTCTCTCATCTATCCAATGACTAGCATACAATCAACTTCATCGATGTAGAAAAAACTATTGAGGATGATGATAATTCATCATCTGAAGTGACCTTCTCATGCTGCACAGTTCAATTTATGCTTTATCTATCCGAAGATGGATAAGCCACCGGACTTCCACTGCAGTGTGGAATTTGTGCTGACTGATATTTACCTCAAGTGATAATACTAGAGAGACTGATGTGAATAATACTTATGATCAACGTGATTACTAGTATTTTTTTTGTACATTTTTTGGTATTTTATTTATCACATATTAAATTAAATCAGAACATAGCAATTGCTTTTAGACAATCAGTGTGTTGGTGACTCCCAGTGGAGTAGGAATCTTTAAAATTCTTTAAAATGCTAGAACCTCTGGTTGAGATTAGTAAGTAAGAGAGCAAATGAGAAAGTAGAAAATGTCAAAATTTGTCCATGTGAAGGGTTTTCTGATGCCACCACGCATTTATTCTCATACTCCCACACAGCCTGAAACCTACACTGGCGAAAAGAACAGCAAACATCCCAGCGAGAATATCCAGTGATATCCAGAGTAGCTCTCACATTTGAACCAGACCAAAATGATTATTTCAGAGCAGGTGGTAAACTGTATTTTGTACTGCCAAACCATAAAGGTGCTTATGATCTGCCTGTCGAGTGGGGACCTCTAATGGGGAGTGAGTTATGGCAGTAATAACTTGCCTCTTCATAATCAGGTGGTATATTCAATCTTCTGCCAATTGTCTTGGACAAGCTTTCCATCCTTGTTCCCAATGGGTTGTAATTGAAGATTTCCGCCATGGCTGACTACTGCAGTGCATTTTGTTCGTATGTGTCCAGGAATTTTAATAGACTAGGAGTAATATGTAATGGCATCGGAGCAGCAAGGCTAAGTTCTGCGTGTGGAACTGCACTCACAGGTGGTGATTAATGCTGAATAATTATAGTGAATATTACTCAGTGATTAGGACATTAGTAGGGTTCATTAGGAGTGGCTTGGCAGGGGAGTAAATTGCAATTGCCTTGCCATGACATGGTGACATGTCCAAAGTTTCTAATCTACATCAATAACCTGATCACACAGTGCCGATATTTGGTAAGTCATGAGACCTCAATGAGTTTGATGAGCATCCAGAGATGCAGTTCATACTATCTTGTGTTTCTCTCCTGTAAAAGAAAATAAGCTAAACTGAAGGTCACATATAGACAAAGTAGACTAAGGGTGAAATGCAGAAAATAGAGGAAAGTAATAGAGATAAATTCAACACTGCAGATTTAATATAGAAGAATATATTAGAAATATCCTTTAACCAGATTTAAATGAGTTCTTCTCATAAATAAAAAAAGAAACCCAGGTAATACAAATTCAATCAATGGAATCAGTCAGGGATACAGGGATTGGCAGAATTTCTAACAAATAAAAATATAATTGGTTTCCATATAAATGAAGTAGTAACACAAAAAAAAAAAAAAAACCACAACCACCAACCCAACCAGCACTTTTTAAGCACAGTTTGTCTTATGATAATCTGTATTGTGAATGTGAGACAGTGGTTGCAGTGGTTGCAATTTCCATCCTGGGAATCTCTGTACTGTGTATTTTGTTGTGTTTTCTGTTCTATAACACCTGACTGAGCTCATAAAAGATGTGATTGTGTGTTGTTTTCAACCAGGTGTATTACAGCAGAAAACTCAATAATGTGCATCTTATTCCAGGATTATAACTGAGAACCAGTGTTGTATGTAGAGAAATGAAAAATAGAGAGAGAACCTGTTTATGCTCATGAGCAAAAATGAACTGTAGATGAGACGCGCAGGCACAAAAGAAGAAGTACAGATCTCAGTTTGCCAATATCAGGCTACACTTGTTTGCCAACAAGAAAGAACAGAAAGTAGATCAAGCCCGCAATCAAATCTGTGACTCACCAGGTTATCCAAGGCCAGCATGGAGCTGGTAGAGACCTAATTCCAACAACAGTGCATGTTTAGCGCACATTCGAATCAGCCTTACCAGGACTAATTCATTACAGGACCAATTAATCAATACAGTCAATAATAAAGCAGACACAGTATTGTTTTCTTGCTTCAGCGAACAACCAGATAAAACATGACCTGCTGTGAAAACCAAAAGCACATTTTAAAGGGAACTCCTCACACAGCGCCTCATTCAATGCATGTTAATGGCACCAATAATATTTTCTGACTGCTTTACCTTATTGTATTAATACACACATGACCCAACCAATAAGAAGGCAGGATCCTTTTACCCACAGGCAAAGGAAATTCCATTTGCAGCTGGAAGTGTGCTTCACCACTTTAAATTATTTTCTTTCAGCTGTATGCGTCTATCAGGTTGCCGTGAAACAGGGTCGGGGTATGGAGCAGGCTGATGGATAGAGCAGCTGATTGCTGCTGGCTGTACAAACTGCGATTTCACTTCCTGCTGTGTAGACGTGTTTAATACGTATAGTCTAAGATATTTAAAGACAAATCGTAGACCATAGACATTACAGTTATTAGCCATAATGGCTCTGAATGTATTTCTGAACCAAATGAAAATGCTGTAAATGCAGCTCTCCTTTAATCAAACCAAACAAATGCCTGTGAAATTAATGTGAACAGAGTTATCCTGAAGCAAGATTTTGTGAGTATAAAGTATGGTAGTGGTGGGCAGAATGTAAAAGTTATGTAACAGGGTTATCACAGGCTTATCCAAATTCGTAGGTCAAATAAACAGGCAAGGCTCAAATACAACAAGGAATATGAACCATGGCTCAAGAAACTGAGGCTTCTTTGAAAACATCTGACAAGACTTCGCGATGAGACCAAGAAACAGCAGAGTATGAGTAGACAAACTAATTAAGAGATAAACATGGAACAGGTGCACACATATGGGGAACAAACCAATAACATGAAAGGGCTTGAAACAAGACCAAAATCTAAACAAAGGCACATGGCAAAACATAAAACAAAAACACATGGGAAATAATAAATACACACTACGCTGGGAACCGTGACAGTAAAAGTGAAACTGACTGTATAGTGGTAAAACTTTAAGACTGAGTAAGAGTATAATTTTGCCCCTTTTCCGTTCAGTTTAATGAGAAAAAATAAGGCCATTCTGAGAAAATCTTTCTGAGTTTTTATACTTTATTTATGTTTTCCATTTTCTTTCTCTGAAACCAACCATTGAATACAGCCATTGTTTGTGTGTTTGGTGATTCATCTTAGAGTTGTTGAAACTAAAGTACTTCAGGAAGCTACGACTCAACATTTCTAAAACTACTTTCTTTGTAGTGATCATTGTGGTTAAGGTCCATTCAGGCTACAGGACACAATCTCTTTCTCCAAATTCCCAAATAACAAATGTTGCAAAACGTGTTGGAAAAATGATATCTGAAAACTGCTTATTTCACTTTTACAATTCTTTTATTGGCAAGAAGTTTAATTTCTGACATGAAATGTTGATGAATTATTATTATTAGAATTGTAGCATTATACAGTATAAATACTTGTGAACTGTTACAATGTGAATGTTACAAAGGTAAAGTGTCCAGGCGGTCTATGATTCATCTTTTCAGGTCAGGTTAAACTTCTATTCTGAGGCATCCTTGATTTAAAATGCCTGGAGCCATATGGTGTTTTGACATATGCAAGTCAGGTCCCTGTAGCAGTTACCTGAGGTGTTTTGTCAGGAACAAAATATGGTCATACAAATATTCCAAGCAGTCGGCTAGTGAGACTAGTTCCAACCTCCATCCCAAATGCTAAGGTGTTTTATCTGGTGTTTATCAATTATAGCAAATAATGGTTAAGAGCAAGTCTGGCCTGATCAGCCAATTGGAAAGCACTTGGGTATGGTTATCTGGGTGAGGTAAGGGTAAGGGCCAGTTTAGCAGTCATAGCTTTTCTTATGTCTTTTCTTAATTAATATGGAATCACAAGCTTTTAATAATCTGACAGCCCAGTACAGACAATTTCACAATGGAAATATGAGTAACATTTAGGAAAACAAAATAAATCCGTTCTCACTGCCAGGATTTTTAAATCCCTGTTTTCATAATTTTCTCATTTACAGCCTATTGGTAAACTTTAACCCACTTCCTGACCTCTAAAACAGTACATTTATGAGGTCTGATTTTTGTTGATCTCTCTGTGTTCCAGATACACCAGTACAAATATGTGTTTTGTTTGCTTGAGAATGAAAAATATTTGCTCCCTGGTTGACCTGACATCACAGTCCCTGACTCATGCATAATGCCAATATGTTAGTAATAGAACATGGAGTCATAAATGATCCAAATAAGAAATACTACAATTTAAAAAGATGTTTGTTACATGTTACAGTAGTTCTACAAGCCAGTATTATTGTGAGGTATCAGATCTGATCTGAGAGACATGGATCTAGTATTTTTGGAAAGAACCATTATATACAGTATAAACAGTGGGATCCAGTGGGGTAGTGAAAATTCTTCTATTTTGCATTCTTTCCTAATTTAATACAACATAACATTATATTAACATCAATAATCGAAATTTTGCATTTTTGAAAGTTCTCCACAAATTTCAGAATTTCTATTTCTTAGCATGCATGTGGGTTGTTCCCCTTGTTCTTTAATGACAGAGTGCAGGAAATTTAACATGGTCAATATCACACTTAAATAGCTTACATTTAAATAGTGACCCAGAAATCTGAATATCGAATATACAAAACATTTCTTTCTCCTTTGTTTTTTCAAAATTCTAAACTTTCCCAGTGCTGTCTTCTGATCCCTGTGAAAATAATCAACTTACGGTGATTACCGAGTAGAATTTAGTAGCAGTGAGCCAACTAAATCCCATATTACCAGCAGAAGCTATGGCAGTATGCCATCTAATTTAGGAAGTGGCATAGCCAGGACCTAATTTCAGGGGAGGATGAGGAAATGTGCCATATAAAATCACTGCACGATCTATACAATTAAATTGACAAGTGCTACATGCTCATGCATTTTTGGGTGGATATCAGACAGTAGTAGAAGCAGTGATGGTAGTCAGAATTTGTCATTTAATTATCGAAGGCACAATCTAACATCAACCAATCTTACCATATTTATAAATGTAATAGGTGTAGGAAATATAATATCTTTATGACAGTCCCACTTAAAAAGGTTCAATCAATGATGTCTTATTTTCCATAAACAGATCTACCCTTCTTTTTCTCTTCCTGCAGTAGACCTCCAGTATTTCATCAGCTGCCCTTTTGCTCAGAGTGTAGCTAGCTAGCTAACAAAAAGAATAATCGGGAAAAATACATTATCTTGATTTCAATGTAGTACCTAATACCCACCAAATTGTGATTAAACAAGCTAAAGAATTGACATCTAGCATTGGTTAAATACAGAGGAATCATAATGATGACTTTGTTGACCTTTTATGAACATTATTATAGAACAATTGCTGCACAAAACAATGTTAACTAACACATACAGTATATAATTAGCTGTGCTTTGTGTGTGTGTTTTATATTTTATATAACCACCCACAAATGAGTATTGGAACTGTCATAAAATATTTTTAGCTACGCCTCTTTTGCTTCTTTATAGAGACAGCAGTTAATTTCAGTTCCTCTAGCTGTATTGACTTAGCCTCTGGCTCTATAAATGCAAACATGTCTGTTAAATCATTTGGTGCTTCAGATTTGTAAAGTTCTCAGTAAAACTCAGGGAAAACATTGCTGGCCTAAGATGAGTTATATCAACCTCAGATCTATCTTTAATAGCGTCTATACAAGCAAGCTGCTCAGCAATAAAAGCAGTCCGCTTGGTTTGTTAGATTATAGCTTATAATAACAAGAATTATGCCTTCACATTTGTTATACTGTATGTCTAAATTCTTCCTTGTATAAATTCAGAATATTAGCTCTACTCGAATCGTAATGCTGTTTCTGCAATAACTCCAAGTGTTGAAAAAAAACACGTATTTTCTCTTTTCAGGCCCTAGCAGTTTTAGAGGAAGAAGATATACTGTATGTACATCTGCCTTTGATTACAGCTTGTGTGGCCTCCCAAAAAATGCAAGGATTTACATCTGAAGTGCTATTTTTTTTAAAAACTATGGAATATAGATCTTTCCTATTCTTTCCTAGTCTTGAAGGAGGAAAGTATTGAAATGTTTTGTGTGGCCTGAGATGAGTTTATGAATTAATGCAAGGTGGACGAGGCAAGGGTTAGATATTAAGAAGGGAAGGATGTAAATGACCCCAATGGATTTCACCAGACCAGGAGAGATAAGGAAATCAATTCTAGGAAAGATTTATGACATGATTTTTTTAAAGGGTATAGTCCCTCTTATTTGGTTTCATAATACCACCACATTTAGATCAGTCATAAAAGCTGGTTAGCTGAGCATGCTTGACTAGAAGTAGGCTCTATCCAGACAGCATATTATGATCAGCATATTACCTAAAGCCAGCATATTGCTTTTTATTTCATCATTAAAAAAGCAGGTCAAAATATTTCAGACATACTCCGCATACTCCAACGCTAAACATGCTTACATAATCCTATGTAAGATTTGTATAACAGAATCTGCCGGTGAAATCCTCTCCTGATATGGCTATCCGCTATCCGCCAAGAGTAAGAACACCCTTCATTTTATTATGAGCACATGACTTGCGATGATTTTGTAGCGTTTATTTTGGTACCCGTGCACATCCTGCTGTTTTAAATGAGTTTATTGTATAAAAGCAATATGGGCTTTTTTTTCCCTATAAAGGAAATCTAAGCATTCCATCCTCTTGACAGTCTCATTAAGACCATGTACGGTCCAGGAAATGAAATTATAGTCATCTGTGGTGTGCATTTACAATACAGAAGCTACCATCATAAAAGGTTTACAGACTTGTATATACTTCTATCATACCATATTGATCAATACAAATAATCAGAACTAAAAAGGTATAAGCCCCATCAGGCTTATTACAGTATTGCATGAGAAAAAAAAAAACAGCAAATTAAACTGTACTAGCATATCAGGGAATAAAATGAACTCTTTTTATAGAGGGATTTTTTATCAGTGCAGTCTTCAGTGACTTAGAGAAGATGAGCCATTTACTATTTGTAATACATCTGATTTCAAGCAGCTGAAAACATCGTTGGAAATTTTAAGGTCGCAGTGGTGGTAGGGTTCGAGGGGGGCTTTGGTGATGTGCTCAATCTCAGAAAATGGCAATCGGATTCAGTTTGTTTCTGAAATCACTAGCTGCATCTGATATGATTCATTTCCTGCTGATCATTTTTATGGCCAACTAAAATTAGCAACTAATGTTATAGCCTTGGCATTTTTAGCTGTTTTTCTCACAGTCAGTGAAAACAATCTATCAAAACAGGAAATGTTGTTTCACATGAAAATTGCAGTGTTTTTGATAAACAAATATCTGTGTCCTTCAGGTGCTTGCGTAAGTCCTGTAAGTGCTTAGATAAAAGGACTCTGCCAGATATGTGCAAATGATAATGATTGTTCCGAGCACATCTGGCAAGCCATTTGGCCCAGAGCTGAAGCAGTGAAGCCGCTTCTGCTCTGACTTTCTTTAATTGTGTGCTGCCAAGCATCGTGCTCTGAGAGAACCGAGCAGATAGCTTTCTATAATGACCGTCTGTGTGACAGTGACAGAGAGAGGAGAATGGAAACTATGTTGTCTTGCTGACTCTTCATTTGAAGTTCCTGCCATTAAATTCATCCTATATGTGCATTTATTTTGGTAAGTGTTGTTGCCATGTGAGCCAGAGACAGGGTGTGTAGGTGAGCAGTTTTGTAGCTGTCGCCTTTCCACTTTTAGCTGTGACCTATTATCAGGCTTGGGGAGTAACAGAATACATGTAACGGTGTTACGTAATCAGGATACAAAAAACTGGTAACTGTAATCTGTTACAGTTATGTCAAAAAAAAAGAAGAGAGTAATCAGATTACAGGTACTGGGAATACTATCAGGATTACAATTTTCCCATTTAAAGCTAAAGAAATTAGTTTTTTTGGCATAATGCAATATAGGCAGCTGCTTGATTATAGTTCTGGTTCTTTCTTGTCAGTCGTGACTCTTATGAGCCACCTGCATGTGCAAATAACATCTGTCTCTAATCATTCTAGAGGCATGCTGAAATGGCTGTTTATCATGATCACGTCCGCTGGAAAAAAAATGCATTACACTCCTGAAAATTTCGTAATTATTTTGTTTATAAAGGAGAAAATAAAAACAACATCACAGTACAGTGCAAACTATGCCTTCCAGCTGTGAAGACTCTGTCTTTATCGAAGGACTCGATATCTAATTAAAGAGCATTTAAGCATGGAAGTCAAGTTAGCTCATGTAAACACCCCCACCCCTCCACGATCAGCCCACTCCATCCATTCCCGGTACACGGGATGCCTACTGTCAAAGCCAGTAAGGGGAACTCGCACCAACTCCCCCAACATCCGTTGGTGAAGTGAAGAAAGATCACGGCCTTGATCAGCATGTATTCTGAAATAGCCTAATGTACAAGTAGATGGTATAAACATTTTTTTAATGCTGTGTGTGATGCCAATGACATTTTTCCTTGTACTTGTTAACATTAGTTAATGAAATATGAATGTGTAAGAACTGGATTTTTTGCTGAATAAAAATTTTAAACAAATAATAACATGTTTAGCAAGGACTGTATTTAAAAGCTTCTAAGATCATGTTGCAAAATTATAAAAATTAATAATATTTTCTGTCTTCAGTTTTTTGATTGGTCACTGCCCTGGCAGATATGTGCTCTACTGTCACTTCTCATTTCCATCATAACTCCAACAAAGTTCTTCTCTGCAATGCTTTTGTGATGTTGTTCATATTGCTCTCCTCGTGACTTTATTTACATATGTGACCTTGAAGCAATCCAGTAATCCAAAAGTAATTAGATCACATTACTTTCATATTGTGATACTTGGATTACGTTACTGATTACATTTTTTATGAAGTAATGTGTAACTGTAACGGAATATATTTTTAAAGTAACCCTCCTAACCCTGCCTGTTATACCCCTAATGATGCTATGATAAGATAAGACAGCTCTTATAAACTGACTGCTGTAGAATAGGCCTGACATTTAACTGCAGTATGTTATAAATACATACATACTGTACACATACAGCCCTGAAATATTAACTTTAGCAGCCAGGTTTTTAAAAAAAAATAATGTCTAAAAAATTAATGATGAAACAGTCTAACTAAGATGAATATTATTTGCAGCAGGGAGTTTTATTTTAGCAAAATGGACCGATGTGTTCTACAGGAGAGAATAAGTAGCTTTATTGCCTCCTTAATTTATACTCTCTATAAGCATAAGGATGAATACCAGCTTCCCAAAGTAATCATCCAAATTTTATTTACAGAGGTTTCTTCAGACCTGGTCGGGCATTTAAAAGGCATGAGAGGATCTTTTACATTGGCCTCCTTGCTGACTACAAATGAATGCATATTATTCATCCATTAGAGCACTTTCTCTTCCTTCACCCAAAGGCAAATAACTGTCGGAGTCAATGCTTTAGCATCTCTAAAAGATCCTGTATTGTGAGTGGAAATGATTAGTGGACACTCTGCTTGCTATATGGTTGAATCTCCCACCCCAGCATTCTTTAATTCTTTAGTTGATGGAGGAAAGTCTTAAGATATTTGGTTAATTGGCCTTGACCAGAGGCTAAATGTTTCATCAGCCTTCCCGTGTGGCTATCTTTCTAATCAGTGTGCTTCCGACAGCTAATTGGCAAGTTTATACACTTATTCATTTGATAGATGCTTTGATCCAAAACAACTCCAGGTAGAATACAATTCAAGCAGTGGTTCTCTGGGAGTCTGTGGGCTTTTAATTCACAACCTTCTAGTGCCTAGAACAGAACCTTCACTAATGTGCACCACTAATAATACGCAACAGGATACAAATAGCCTCGCCAACTCTTTTCAGGAGAAGTAGCTAATATACGCACAAAAAGTAGCTAGACGTCATCAGATGGCATCACTGACTAATTTGCGTATTCATTGCATGATCATTTGCATATCAAAACGTATTACATGAAGAAGGAAAATTCTCTGAAAATGATGTTAATATAGAATAGAATAGAGTTTTAAAAATTTTTATCAAATTAAAAGTAATGGATTATAATTTATTTCTTATAGAAAGAAGTCATCTTTGGTCCCAGCAAACTAACTATTTATGTATTTACAAAATACTATAATTACTTTTAAGAATCCAGACAAAAAGAAAAGAAGCAGTGGTATTGAGTAGTCGGGAATTAGACACGAGGGAAACAGTTACGGATGGAATAAGTCACATTTATTACTTGTAAATATCACTATGAAGAGAGTTTAAAATGAAGAACAAAGTGCATGGATGAGACAAACAATGGTGATCAGTGACTGGTCATAGGGAACAAAAGTGATTAGTGATTGGTCGCTGGACAGAATGGTGAACAGTGATTGGTTGTTGGGAACAGTGCTGATCAGTCACTGGTTGTTAGGGACAATGGTGAACAGTGATTGGCTGTTGGGAACAATACTGATTAGTGACTGGTCGTTGAACACAAAGGCTCACATAAGCACTACTCTCTGGTGGTGACTCTACCAAACCCTCTCTCTCTGTTACTACAATTCATCCACAAGCCATTATGTGATGACACATACTGTATAATTGCAATAATTAAAACAGGTATATACTGTTATCAGATAGGAGCATGAGCTCGTTAACTAGTGATACATAGACTTGTGATTTTACTCAATATAGAAAATGAGCGAGGACTTGAATTCCTGGCAAGGATTCAACTTTATATACAGTAGTCCTTATCCTCTGCTGATAGTGACCCTGATGTAGCATGTTTTTGATACAGAAGCAAGTCTTTGACTTACATTTTCTAAATTTGTTGTGGTGTTCTCCCGCTATGCTGTTCTGTGGGTGCCTCTGTGTGTGTGTGTGTGTGTGTGTGTGTGTGTGTGTATACACTCTATTATTTGATTTGGGCATGAAAGCAGGAAACAGTTGCGGCAGTGGACTCAGCTGTTGAGAGAGATGTAAGTGACAGGACAGCTCATTATGGTCAAATTGCACTGCCACTCTTGCTGAAGAACATCATTTTTGTCACCTGCTGCTTCTGCCATCTCAAGTGTGACTCAAAGCATTGTGTCCAAACATGAAGTTGCATTTAAATTCAGCCACAGTGACATCTGATGGGTTTTCACAGACCACCACACACATACCTGTTTTATGTATACCTATAAAAAAAAAAACTACAAAACAATGGTTCGACTACGCAGATGGGAGAATGAGATGTGCTGGATAGAAATAAAGCACTCCAAAAAATAACAATGATGATATTATGTTCAGCCCCATCAAATGTTCTAGCTAAAATATCCCTCTCTGTCTAACTATAAATCCTAAAAATATTTAAAATTATTAACATATTCTAAAAGACAGGGTCAATCATTGCTAAGTATGTTATTTGCATTGTGGCACCCAATGATAATGATGTGAAACTATTTGTAAATGGATAAGAGAGATTTGTTCGAAAGAATAACAAGGGGTGGAAAGATGTTCATTTTCTCACTGTTGCACCTCAGTTTCCAGTTAATTACAGACAGAATAGCAGGTCTTTAGGGCAAGATGTAAAAATGGTTCAACTCTTCTCTTCCTTGTCTCACACACACACAAAATTAAAATCCAAACCGCACTCCAGCAGGGAGCACACAAAAGACATGGTTTTGGAGAAAGCTCCTAATAGCTTGTTTAGTAATTGAAGACCTTTTAAAATTTTGCAAGTAGGAAATCAGGAGAAGTCTAAGTAACCATAATTTCTCTGATTGTAAAAAAGTGCAATTACTGAAATCACTTTCTCTCTTGAAATCTGTACAAAGAACTTGTGCTTTGTTTTACCATTTAGAGCCAGTTTAACATTATCTTTCTTATTCATAAAATTGTCATATAAATATTTTGGAATTATTTCCTAAGCAATCTTGCTCACATGAGTCCTAACTATCCTCCTATCTTTCACTGAGCTTTCACTTACAACTTCAGTGTAAGGTTTTGTTTCAGGCATCCACATCAGATTATTTGCTGTTAGCAAATGTTTGGGCTTTTGTGGAACCAAGCACAACAGCACCACTAAGTCATAAGTAAAATATCCAGAACGGTATGAAGAGTGAGGCTGGGGCTAATTTCTTTCTAGCCCAGACTGTAGATTCATACAGCCTGTCAGTAGCATTCGTGTCAAGTGATTACACAGAGTGAAATGAGCCCTAGTTTTTATCTCTATTTGGGTCGATATTTTTCCGCTCGCTTCTTAACTGTTAATACATCTGCAGTGTGTTAACATTTATCGAGGAGGCGCATGTGAAATACAGTTGCAGGTGAAAAGAGGGTAAACGAGGCGTAATATTTACATAATATCATCGTTTTTCCCCAAAAATACCTTTAGAGGAGAAATTAAAAGTAGCTAAACTACACACACATTATCCAATGAAAGTATAAATTACCCCAAATGGACAGATGTAAGTTTAGTAGGTAATTTTAGTAGGTTTGTTTTGTTTTTGTTTTTTTGTTTGAATGAAAGAGGTAAGTTGGGCATTACAGACTTGAAACACTTAAAACAAAATTTTAATTACAATTGAAGCCTGTCTGTGTGTGATAGCTTGCCCCAAATCATTCTTATTAAACCATCGATTAGACCTTGTGATATAATGCATTGCTCAACCCTAATAGTTTCAATGTCGAGCTATTCATAGCTATTAGATTTTAGCCCTCCCATCTAATATCACCACCAGCCATCAGTGTATGAATCATATGAAGTCTACAAAGCATTGCAAGACCAGGTTCTGAATACCAACTATAATGACTTGGAGTAAATATATAATATACCACTGAGTTATGGCTGCTAAGTTCCCAAAATTAAAGTTTGCAAAGATTCAGAGATGAATTCTCTAGAATGTCATCCCAGATAGCAGAAGCTCTTATAAGCCTGAGTGCCCTTTAACATCAAAGCTTGAAATTCGGCACCAAATTCTCATGTCCTACAAATAAGTTTTTTTTTGTTTTTTTTTAATCTTTCTCCTCTGTGTCTAAACATTCCAGTTGAAAAGAATCTAATCTCTCAAGTACTGGACCAACTTATAAAATTGGAAATATAAAGCAGTTTTAATACAGCGTGGTATCATAAAGCAACAACGGGTTCTTTGCACTTTGCAGGAAAAAAAAGGATTATGCAGAGTGCTCTGTCTAGAGAGACTGAAATAATTAAAAGTTGCTGACATTTGAGAGGGAGAGAGAGAGGGAGCAAGATATGAAATACAGAGACATTTTTAATAACTAATAACTCATATGAAAGGCAGAGAGGCTGAACGTGCAGCTTATTTATTCTGCTCTTATTGATTAACTGCTGTCTTTTATTTATTTATTTATTTATTCAGTCATTAATTTATTCAGTCATTAATTTATTCATTTATTATTCAATCATTTCTTAGAACAGTGCCACTAATACACAGCTGTGGAATGTACTAGTATGTTTCAGATAAAAAGGTGTAGCTACAATATTTACCACGTTCACTCTGTCTAAACCAGACAGTTAATCCTAGACCAGCTGTATGCTCTTTAGCAATTCTGAATTTAGATTTCAGGATGTTAAATATTGTATATAGCAAAGCCAGTGAATCACAGAGTTGCTTACCATAATCCACAATTGTGCATTGCCATTTTGTTTTCTGCAAGCTTTCTATTTGAAGTACATACCAGTTGGCACATCTGCTCTTCTTTTTTGCCAATTAACCTTCAGGTCCTCAGCATCTTTCCTCCATCTCCTCACCAGCCACTTGAGTGACAGCAAAAAGATCAGACAACGGGATAAAAGTGTCAGCTCCACTAGCCATTTCCCACTAAACATCCTGATTCACTGGCACTGAAAGAGACTAAATCTGGCTGAGATGTCTAATCACAGTGTCAGATCAATGTGCACACTAACTCTTCTGGAGGTTAAATAAGTGAAGAAAACACGCTTCAGTTTGAACCATGTCTCTTGGGAATTTTGGTTCAAAATTTTCAGTCTGGTCAGTTGCCTCCATCTCACCATAAACACAACAAAGGAATAGGACAACATGTCAGAAGGTTTATTATGATGAATCCAAGAATCATAATCCAAGTCACTAGAGCAGGGGTCGGTATACCGGCGGACAGCAATGCAGGACAATTGATTAACCAGGGGAAAAAGCCAGGGTCAAATAAATGAAAACAAAAACTGGAGGAACTAGAGACTTCACAAAGTTACAAGGAAAAATAGAGGGTGTAAACACACTAATACACTAAACTAATATAGGGGATATACGATATAGGTGCACACAACAGGATAACCAGACCAATAGCATGACAAAGCTGGGGACTGAACCCAAACAAAAGTATTAAAAAAAAAAAAAAAAAAGGGTATGTGTTATGAGGAGAAATGTGTGTGTGTGTGTGTGTGTGTGTGTGTGTGTGTGTGTGGTTGGGTGAGTGGAGGGGGGTAATGTTTTTATATCTTGGTGGTGGGGATCAAATGTCCCCACAAGAATAGGGATATCTGACAGTTTGACCTTATGGGGACAACTGACTGTGAGAGAGAATGAAATGTCCCAGCTCTATTCAAACACATGCTCAGTGTGGAGAGAGAGATGAACACAGAGGATGGGAAAGCCAGACAGAAAGAACGAGCAAAGGAAGACAGAAAAGGAGAGAGAGAGATGAGGAAACAACCATGCTTTTCACTGAGTTCTGCAAAGAGACAGCTGAAGAAGCAGAGGGTAGCGAGATGTCACAGTTCCACTGAACACTTAGTCTCAACACATGACTTTCAAGACCATGAATTCAATCTATTGAGAGAGTTCACTGGAGAGAGTTCACTGCGAGTGAAAGAGAAATGCAGTGAGAGTCCCAGTTCCACTCAGCCCTCACTGTCATCATAAACACATAAAATGTAAGAAAGAAACTCAAGACTTGATAGACTGATCCTCTGAGACCTCGTGGCAAGCTGTGATTGGTGGATGGCCTGCACCTGTTCCTATTTCCTCTTCATTTCTCCTTGTAATCTACTGTAGGGAGCAAATTTTTGCTTACGCCTCCCACTTTGCTCTTAACAAGTGCCCTATGCACAGTGTCCATGCATTATAAACCAGTTCTGAAAATGGAGTGCCAGGCTGATCTAAGAGAAAAGTGTTTTGAACAACAGTAAAGCCCAATTTTCATTAATATTTGATTTCCAAGCTGTCAGGCATCAAGGTTCAGTTCATTAATGACTGTCCCAGGCTGTGAAAACAGCGTTCTTACCTCCAGAATAGAGAGAGAAACTCTCTGTCCCTTACTGTGTATTAAATGTATGCTATCAGGGAGATTAAAGGGAAAGTTTTCCTTGCTTCTCAGTCTAGATAGAGCGATAGGCTATAATAAATGATAGGCACACTAGGACTCTGCAGCCATCTCAAGAGGTGGGCTTAGCAGTGCGCAAGATGTACAGCAACACTGAGTTTTGTCCCAAAGCTGTAACTAAGCTTTCCAACACATGGAGGTCTTCCAGACCATTTTTTTTTTTTTTGTATTATTTCAAGAAAAAAGACGCTGGTGAGGGAACCACTGTTTAAAGCTGCTATAACGTTGTGAAAGCAAAATTTGTTTTGTAGACATTCCACAACATTAAATGTAACTACACATGGATAAACATACAATGTGTTTTTCTTTAATGCAGGAAAAAAAAGATTGTATTCATTGGCAAATTGCTGTGGTTTAAGAGGAATAAAACACTTCAGGATATTTCGTTATAGGACATATAAAATCACACTGCATCACACCACCTCTTCGTTGATTATTTTCCTACAACAGCACGCCCTTGTGCTGTGTTTTATTCCTTACTGTTATGCATGACTGATCAGAATGATCAATTAATTTGCCCAAAAAGAAGCTGCATTTCCTTGCTCTAGCTCTGTACCTTATTCTGATCTTTTTCTCCCCGACTAATTACCTTAATTAAAGCATTCGAGCAGGCAGCCAGCAGAAGTGTGCACATACGTCAGGAGATCAGCTTAGAGAAAAGTTCAGAATTAAGAGCACCAATGCGTTCTTAATCGTGCAGTTAATGTTGAGGAAATGGGGAGATGGCTGACAGTGCGAATTACCTTTTACAGTTCATGAAGGATGTGGTGCCAGCTGGGGCCATGCCTCTGCGCTCCAGTTTCACTAACTCTCAGCAATGAACATGTCTTCTGAGGCACAGTTTTCATCTTTCTTATCTAGGCCTACAGATCAATCAGGTTATTATTTTTTGCAGCCATACCTTATTCTGATTTACCGTGAGGTGAGAGAGAAAGAAAATAATGAAGTGAAAATACTGAGCTACTGGAAATTGGAAGCTAAGCAAACAATTTTGTTCACTCTCTCTCATTTCAGCATTGTTAAATGGAGGTTATTGGACTTTATATAACCAGAACGAAAGACCATATTTTAAAATGGCTTATAAATTTTACTACTGCCATAAGTAATGTTCCCATTGGTGTAATTCAGAGTACAGAGTGGAAAAAGACATCTAGAATAAAAAGGTACATCCTGTTCACTACAAAGGCCCTTATTCAAGCTGTGTATGGTCAAATTTGATCATAAAACAAGTGTATGTAAATGTAATATTTCTTTATTTTATGTACTTTAAGCAGTATTTGTATGATGAACTCACATCTGGTGGTCGTGTTGAGATGTAAATCTGAACGTACAATTTTCCAACCCTGAAAATGTTTGATTTGCAGTTAAATTATCTAAATCAATATCAGCATCAATAATTATGGACTCAAGATCAAGAGATCAAGAGGATACAGTACCAAGATGAGGATACACTGGTTTCAAGAAGAGAACAGTCTCAAGAACTCTTGTACCCATTATGGTACACCTTTTGGACACCACCTTTTGGACACTTGGATTTTTCAACTCTGCCTCATTCAAAATTCATCATAGAATTGTAATGGAAAACACTGATTTTCACATGAGTCATAACAGGAATTGTGGAGAAGAGCCACATCTACTCGATGCAGACTCTCCACTGGTGCCCCACAAGGCTCAGTGCTAGGTCGTCTTTTGTACTCCCTCTATACCTGCTGTCTTAGTCATATCCTCACATGGGTTTTCAAACCACTGCTCTGCTGACACTCAACTCATACTGATGACCTTGTCTTTATTTCTTTAGACACTCATGTTTCTGCACAGATCTCAGCATGTGTGCCAGACATCTTGTCATAGATGGCAGCTCATCAGCTGAAAATAAATCCCAGCAAAACTTTATAGCCCTGGAGACGCATCCCCCATGCCAAGATCTTGTGATCTCCCTGGACAGCATTCAGATCACAAATCTGTCACTACACACAGCCTTGGGGTAGCTCTGGACAAAGATCTATCCTTCTCACCTCACACTGCTAGTCTGACTCAGTCATGCAGTTTTCTTGTTTACAACATCAGGAAGATCCAGCCATTTCTATCCATGTACTTGTTCAGTCCCTTGTCATCTCAAAACTGGAATACTGCTATTCATTCCTGGAAGGTCTGGTCGTTCCTGGAAGGCACCTATGCACCATCCCACCCTTGCAACTGATCCAGAATGCAGCTGCAAGACTTGCTTTCAACTTCCCCATGTTCTACCACACTGTCTCATTGCAATGTTTCCTCCACTGGCTTACTGTAGCTGCCTACATCAGATTTATAACACTGGTGCTTGCCTACTAAAATGGACTATCACCCACCTACCTTAAGAGATTTTTCACACCCAGCTCTTCAACACACTCGCTTTGTTTGACTAGACCCACCGTCCTTCAAGGTACATGTAAGACATGCATCAAGACTCTTCTCTGTCCTGGCGCACAGGTGGTGGAATGAACGTCCTCTGGCTGTCTAAACAGCTGAGTCACTGGCTGTCTTCAAACGACCTACCTTTTCATCATACTCTTGGTCTTCTTAACCCCTGACCTAAAGAACTAGCATGAGGATATGTTTTTAATAGAGACTACAAAGCTCTTCTGTAAGTCTTGCTGGATAGAGGCATCTGCTGGAAGCGTAAATGTAATAAAAGCTCAACACCTTCCCTCACCCTAATCATATCTGTTTGTAAGTGTTAGTTTATGAGTTGACTTTTTTGGATTGTTTTTGACAATTTGATATGTTTATATAGGTTGAGATTACAATGCATTCTGTATGATGCTCTGGATAACAGAGTCTGCCAAATGCAATGCATGTAAATGTGAATTTTTACAAATTAGCAATAGTGGGAATGTGCCAAAATGTCATGAATGCAGTGAATATTGGAAAAGTGGTAGTCATGTCTAAAAATAGTGGAATAGTGTGGGGTTTTAGACATAGTAGAGGTTGGTGATTCCATTAACCACATAATGGATAAATCTCCATAGCTCATTTGTCCATGTATATAACCACTGCAGCTGTCCCCTTCCCCATCTATGCCTTTATGCCACTTCTGATAGTAAGTAATGGTCCAAAAATGGAAAGCTTTTATTACATCAGAGTTGTGCATCAGAGACAGAAAAGAGGGAGAAAGTTAAGAAAGACCTCCATTATACACACAGGATGGGAGAGCTATTATGGATATTCTCACATTCATTTTTGCCATACCGGGTCTGAGACAAGGCCTGAAAAGTTATCTTCAAAAATGCAGATTATTATTCTACTTTATTAACTCTGTTTCACTAAGACCCCATCCAAACATCATGCACATGAATCCTTTTGATAACAGAGTTTAAAAAAAAAAAAAAAAAACAGCATTTTTGAAAACATGTTCATCCACGTGAAAGCGGTTTGAAAACCAGCTTGAAGATGCCAACTCAGTGATAATAACATTATAATAATAAATCAAACTAAAGAAATTAAACTGCAACCAATTACCAGATAAAAAAATTACAGATCAAAGTTTACACTGCCGTGCCAGTTTGGGAACAAAGCGAAGCAGAACATGGTTTTAATAATATGGTAAAATCACTGAGTTCTGGGAGTAGGAAAAAGATATGCTCACAATGAGTTCACAGTATTTACATATTGAAGTTAAATTAGGGGCAAGGCATTGTTTTCTTTCTGACATCTAATTTAATAGACTTGGCATGCACAACTTAACATCTTTCATTTCTGCATTTTTCACAGCTCTGTTACCCAATGATAATTACTATGCCACGGTTATTAATCTTAAAGAGGAAGAGGTCAGTAAACTGTTTATAATACAAGCTGATTAAACCTGCAAGATCTTCATGATTCAGAATTCCTGTCATAACGGAGACTTCTCTTTTTTTCCGTCTATCGATCGAGGTTTAAACTGGTGAGTCTCCTTACACATTAATTTACACAAACTCTGTCATAGGAGTGCTCATAGGATACGAATGTTTTTCGAATTATCTGAATTCTCATTGAACACCACATGTGTGTTAAAGCTCCTACAAATGATTTCACGAACAAACCTGTTCACATCCACCTCGATAAATGAGGCCCAGTATGATTGATTCAGGTCTCTGTATGAGACTTATTTTCTGCAGCTAGAAATGCTGAGCTAGACATAATCCATCAATACATTTCCATTATTCGTTTTTTAGGAATTAATTTGTAGATGACCCTACATGGTTTTATTCATGACAACCCAGTCTACGTTAATTATTCGAAAAACAATTCACTAGATATCGTTAGTCCAGAGATGCAGGTTGGCTCCCTGCACAGAGCGCTTGTAAAGGCTGGATTTATCATGTTGACATTTTGCAGAATAACTGGCTTAAGTGTAGACTTCCTGCTTTTTACCACATTCTACAGCTCAGCAGAACCGCGCTGCATCTTTACGTGATTTGTTTGCAATAATACCGCTATGATAGGTTACATTTTCTTTTGTGAGTGTTGTAACATGATGGCCTGGTGCCATGACAAAGGTCAAAACAACTGACATTAGTGCCTCTCTTGCAACACAACAGAATCCCTCTGCATAAAAAAAGTGTTAAGCTGGGTTATGCTGTACAATTTTCAGCCCGGTTTTCCTGTCACAGACAAAAATCACACTTTGCAAGAGAATTCTTTGCTCCTGAGACCAGTGGCAGTGTGAGATTTTTTTAATTAA
This sequence comes from Pangasius djambal, assembly GCA_022985145.1. Lineage (NCBI taxonomy): Eukaryota > Metazoa > Chordata > Actinopteri > Siluriformes > Pangasiidae > Pangasius > Pangasius djambal. The sequence goes on from CM040994.1 coordinate 5,572,927, forward strand.
AATCTCTATGTGACTCCTGCTATGACTCTCGATCAAAAGTCGGCAATGGAAGTACGGTGTAGGACTACGCAAAACTAACAGGACAGCTACAAATGCGTTAGTTGTTATGGTAAATGTAAACAAAACATAGGATTTAAAAGAAGAGTGGTGGTGTTGTTTGATGTAGGCCACTATTATACCGAGGGCCTGTTTCTGTTTCTTTTCTGCATGAAGCGGAATGTACTAATTTCCTTCAGTCTACGTCTATCATTAGGGGGATTTTCAATCTGAGATGGGTATCATGAGATCATATTGTACAGCATGGTAAGTAATAATCTTACTCTTGAAAGAACTGAAAATACATGCTTTAAAGCCAGCTTTAAGGATGAGAGAGAAAGGAAAAAGTCTGCATAAGCCATCTAATTAACGAGTGCTGGCTACAAATAGCACCATAACTTCCAGCTCTTCTTTTCATTTATAGGTCTTTAAGGCACTTTTTTAAATAATGATAAATAACTGGAGGTAATGAAGTTAGAGAGTAGAGAGTGTGCAGGTGCGGAACAGAGAGAATAATTGGAAAGTGAGCTATTTAGGTGTGACTGAGCTAATTATCTTTGAATATCTGTGTGTGAAAAATGTATCTATATTTGTTTTAGTAGAATAGAAAATCATATGCTTAAACTGTTCAGTGTTTTTTTTTTTCATATGAGCCAAGGATAGTGGACTTTGTGTGTATGCACTCATGTAACTATCCAAAACTTGATCAAATTGTGAGAAAATCATGCTTAGCTAGAGGTTTTAGACATCTTTGAGAAGCCTGACTGCATTTTTTAATCACTGCATTTCTTCACTCATTAAACGAAGTTGTATTAAAAAAATGTAATCCTACTTATTTGCTTCAACACTTCAATAGTAGTCCCACTGTTTCAGCCGTATCTTTCACATAAATGCAGGATAAAAGCATGAAATCTCTCAACGCTATACGACGCCATTGAACAGACCTACTTCAGGGAGCACTTGTATACATATTCATAGTTGCTATTAATGTATAGCACATCATACTTGGCTGTGTAGGTGCGAAGACGGCTTGAGTTTGAATAATCAGGGACAATTCGTGATCATTTCTAAAGGACATATCGGTGGAATTGGTTTTGATAACTGAATGCACATATGGTCTCTTTTTGGACAGCATGTTATTTGCTTAACTTTTTTGATTTTTCACTGCTCTTTATCAAGGTTATGCACTTTCTCTCTGTCTTTCTCTCATCCTCCCACACATCCTTCCTCCCATTTCACACTTTGCATGCCTGGAAATACAAGCTGAAAAGGGTATTTTTCTGAGCTTTGTAAAAGTTTAGTCAGTAATATAGTATTTACGTGATGAAATGGTAGGTTTTCAGAGATAACGTTGAGGTGCGTTCTAATTCATGGAGCCCTCATTAAGCCCACCATCTTCAGTCATTAATATGCTTATTATGTGTTTGGTAATGCGCAGTAGCCCTAACTAGACTCGATTATTATCATAATGTTATAGCACCACATCATTTGCATCATGGTCATGTATCAAGTACTATTTGAGTATGCTTAAATCCACTTTATTCAAGTGAAAAGTAGATATGTCAAAATGATATTTGGTTCTTACTCTTTTTCCCCGAGTGAAATCAGCCATGAAGTCTAAGCTGCATAGATGCAAAATAGAACTGAAATATTTAGTAAAGTATTAGTATATTTTTCTGTAAATGTTTTCGTAGGTGAAACCAAACTAAAAATTCCCACCAGATTTGCAAAAGTTTTGGTAACACAGATTGTTCAAGTACGTTCAGGACACTGCTTGGAGTTTGCATGGTCTCCCCGTGCTTCGGGGGTTTCCTCACCCAGTCCAAAGACATGCATTGTAGGCTGACTGGCTGTTCCAAACTGTCCGTGGTATGTGAATGTGTATGCGACTGTACCCTGCGATGGGTACAACTGCCTTGACCTTATGTAGGATAAGCAGTACAGAAAATTAATGGACATAGTGACCCTCACAAAATGATAAAAAGCAAAGCTCACAAAGAGCTCAAAATGACAATAGTGAAAGAGTACTTAATAAACATTGTGTTCGCTAAATCTTTCAGCCAATGCAGTACATTGGCTACCATACACACACTAGCTCTTCCTCCTTTTATTTCCATTTCTTTTGTCCTAATTGAAAACTGACAAAATAATCTGTATATACATTTACAGAAATTCATTGCCAATTATATGATTTGAAGCTGATCAATAGGGAGTCTCCTTATATGTAAATGTGTAAATGTAAACTTTTCATGAATATCACATTTCTTGTGTAAATTTCCTTGCGAATAATTTCATATCAGGTTTGTAGTCGCCTCTTACTGAGACACCTAATAGTAACTGCTTCACTAACTATCCCAAGAACACCGGCACGAGGAGAAAACACACCATAAATGGGACTTCAGTGGGAAGTTATATTATTTTCATAACTGTTTTTTTAACTATTGGTAATAGACAGTTAGAGTCCACAGTAGAAAAGTGAAAGATTTGTCTTAGATGTTTATTTTTATGGCTTCTGCATCATGCACCCTCTCATTTGCATGACTTTTTTATGTCTTTATGTACACTCTAGTGTAAAAAGAAAGAATAGTGTGTCTCCTATTTGTATCTGTTTAGAATACATCTGTTCATTCCATGTATTTGTGTTTGGTTATATCCTTAGAGAGAAAACCACTAAATAAAGACAGAAGAAGGAGAGAGAGAGAGAGAGAGAGAGAGAGAGAGAAAGCAACAGTCTATAAGGCTTGTTTTTTAAGTGGCACATGCAATTTTGTTGCAAATTAATTTTGTTTCAAATAGAGGAGCAGAAACGGATTTTGGCCATCAAAGCAGGTGCTGAGAATTGTGAAGGCAATCTATATAAGACAAAAACAAATCCTTATCCTTATATTAAACACAAATATGCAGAGGCGTTTCAATAGCATGGGACTGATCCTAATGAAATGATGGTAATATATTACCATCGATTTTTTTTGTTTTACATCTTATTTGTTCTCACTGTGATTGCACAAGGTTTGTAATATTCAATATGAAGCGTATGATATCGAAATGATATCGATTTCAGATGCCATATGGTCTTACAATTACCAAAACATTGCACAAGCTAACTAGATTGAGGCTAAATAACTCGTTTAAGGCTAAATGTCCACAGTTAGCATTGCATGTGTTAAAGAGAGCGGTTCATTAGGATGGTCTCTACAGCACAACATGCTCTTTCTAAGAGGACTTCTCATTAGGTTTTTCAGCTGGCTTTTTTTTTTTTTTTTAGTGTTTTTCATACAATTTCTTTTCCATATTCATTTTTATAAAGACTATGCCAACTCAACTGTAATGATTGTAGTGTATTAATTTCTTTAGACTCAGGCTGAGCAGTTCCCAGAAATAATGGCACTCATAAGGTCGTGATCATTTCAAGCACTTGCAAGTTATTCATCTAAATAAGTTTTTAAAAGATTCATTCTTTTTTTTTAATGTTCTTTATTTGCTTTGTTTCAGTCTGCTCTGGTTTTGAACAGAATACACAGGTATGCAGCTACTTGTACTGGCATTTCTGCATTCTCAGGTATGTTCAGAGAATGCTGATAGATCTTTTTCATAATCCTGAACTGCCTTGAAATTTTCAATATTAAGTCTTGTAGGAAAAAGATGATTGAGCGCAGTTATGCGCTGTAAAAAAAAAAAAAAAAAAAAAACCAAGTTACTATGAGACTTTACCATTATTCACTGCTTGTTCCTGTGTCATATACTATAAAACACTACATTTTTTTAGGTTAATAGGCTTCTTAGTTTCTTAACAGTATTCTCTACGAAAGGGTTCTTCAAGGAACCTTTAGGGGTTACCCTAAATGGACAAACCAAGGAACCATTAAGGATAATAGATGTTTTAGTGTAACTAGCTCTTCCTATGACTCTACTAAAAGCCTATGAAACAAGTTTCCTATAATTATTTTTTTATTTTTTATTTTTGCAGGATTGGGTTTCACTCTGAGGCTCAACAAAGGGTTCTTTGGATTAGAAGCACTTCTAATTTTGTGTAATCTTTTCTGAAAGGCTCTCCCTCTGTTTCAGGACTCTACATTGAATCTTCCCCTATAGTGACGAACTGAATAATATATAAGGTGCTACATAAAGTGCAGGTATTGTTGCAAGTTGGCTGTTGGTCAGGTTCCTGAGCTGTCTGGAGATGGCGCAAATTACCAAGCTGTCCAGGACCATGCGGAGGTGACAGGCGCCAGGAATCGAGTACCAATCATTTGCCCTGGAGCGCTACTCAAGAATTCAAGCACTCTTGATTGTAAGCCTCACTGCACATCTTTTCCAGTCCAGAGCAAACTCATGTGATTCCTCTCAGGTCCACTTCTGGCTCTCTGATTAAGCAGGTGAGCCAAGTGCATTTTTCAGCTGTTGCCAAGCAGACAAATTAGCTTCTTTTGTTCACTTTCAATTCAGGGATGCCTCAAGATTAACTGAGAACACACTGCATTCTCTCAGTGCTCTCTCTCTCTCGCGCGCTCTCTCTTTCTCTCTCCCCACCTGCTGCGATTCACTCCTGTTTGTATGGTCTGGACTTTGGTGAGGGATCAATGAGGAAGAGGTGTCAGACCTCTGGACTCCATCAGAGAAAGGCTTAGATTTGGACTGAGGGCAAAAAACATTTACATTTTACCTTAGGCACCACAGAATACGAAGGAAACAGAAGGACAGAGTTAAGTTGGGCAAGCTGTCATTTAATACAAGTGAAATACAAATTAAGGAATACAAATTGCTTTAAGGTGTGTGGAGTTTGCATGCTCTGCCCGTGCTTTGGGGGTTTCCTCTGGGTACTCCAGTTTCCTCCCCCAGTCCAGAGACATGCAATGTTGGCTGATTGACATAACCAAATTGTCTGTACTGTGTGAATGTGTGTGACTGTGCCCTGGGATGGGTTGGCACCCCGTCCAGGGCGTCCCATGGCTTGTGCCCCAAGTTCCTTGGGACAGGCACTAGGCTCCCCACTGTCATTTACAGTAATTGGCAATAAAATGACTCGATAGTTCACCATCTAGGACAATAACTATTACATATTCCATGAATATGCAGGTGCAGTGTCGTGTCCCTGAATGCTTAAGTGGATGTCTGGTTTACAAATGAGAATCTGTGCTTTTGTTTTTGTTTTCATTAGTGTATGAGAAATCTGAATATCAGTATGCAGATAATTAAATGATTAATCAGAGCTTCAGGAATAAAGCTTATTGGAGTGAGATGATGCATCAGAGGCATCAGCTAATTTCATTTGAAATAATCTAATTCAGTTTTTCTACTGAAACATAACCACTGATGGTAACAATTACCTAAAAAACCAATGCCACTAATTATAAACGAAACCTAATTCCCAAACAGAAATGGCTTTTTAACTATTTGTCCCAAGCAGTCATGCAGCCAGAATATTTGTGCTGCCAATTTAATGCTTGTCTGATTTTGACGCATGTAAGAAATTTCAGACAAGTTAGAAGTTTGTGCCTCTGTCACCTGTATGGAAAGCTTGAATCTAACCGGGCAGCGTGTGCAGATGAACTGCCACACATAGTCATAACTGGGGCCTGGCCAGTTCATTTTCACAATGAATCTAATCCTTCATCTATTCATCGCTGACACATAAATTGCGTTCGGAGCCAATGCCTCAAGAGGCTGGGTTTTAGACTTTCCCTTGAGCGCCGATGTTAAATGACCTTTGAAACAATTTGATTATGATGTTCTGCAGACAGGGCCAGATTTGTCATGAGCGAGTAGAGAGCAAGAGAGAGAGAGAGAGAGAGAGACCAATGAAGAAGTGCAAGAAAGCAATGTCATAGGGAAATAGGAAGAAAAGAGTAGTCAGAGGGTGAAAAAGAGGAGAAAGGATTGCTCCAGTGATGATTGGTTAGATGTACTGCACAGCAGTCTAGATCATTAATAAGTACAGTGGTTAAGGTTTGATCCACTGTTGTCTCACCACCGATACTGTTTAATAAACAAGTGAAAGGTGTTTCAAGACAGCAGGTTTCCATTACACACAATATAATACTCAAAAGCATGGATCATGGTGGTATCCCAGGAAGACTGGGCGCAAGGCAGGAATACACTCTGGATGAGATTCCAGTCCATCATAAGGCATCATACACACACGTTCATACACTCGTAGAGGCGATTTAGTCCCCAGTCCACCTACTGGCATGGATTTGGGAGGTGGAAGGAAAGCAGAGAACCTGAAGGAAACCACAAAGACAGTAACTTCAGGTCAGGATCGAATCCCAGACCGTGCAGCGCTGAGCTATCAGCAAGCTGACTGAAGATAAAGCAATATATGCAATGCAATGTGTAATGTCAAGATGTACTGTACATATAGTTTTATAGTGACTGAATGTACATGTGAGGATTTTTTTTAATTAATAACTATGTCCTTTAATTACTAATTAATATTAATTAAAGTTAGGTGTTTGTGTAGGACTTTGTAGGATTTTTTTATCTAGGTTTTTTGTGTAGGATGTTTTATCTATGTTTTTTTTTTTTTTTTAAATGTCAGAATGGAAATATCCCATAAAAACAGAATTACATGTGTGTAGAATTTCTTTAATTAAATATGTAGCACTTAAATTGAAAAACTAAAATAGACCAAAAAAAATGTGTTTAGTTACTTAGGTTAAGGCTAGGGTTGGAGTAGGTGTAGGCATAACATTATTTGAATACGTTATTGCAAAACTAGTGGAAATACCTCACGTGGATAATAATGTGTGTGTGTGTGTGTGTGTGTGTGTGTGTGTGTGTGTGTGTGTGTGTGTGTGTGTGTGTGTGTGTGTGTGAGTTTCTGTTGAAGAATGTGACCCGCATTCATAAAGAGCATTTAAATGCCACACAGAGGTCTGGTCCTCTGTGTTTAACAGTGTGCGCTCTTTATCGTCTGTGTACACACACACACACACACACACACACACACACACACACACACACACATACACATATCAAAATTTCAGCACATGAAACTGGCATTTAATAATGCAGGATAACAGGTGAGATTTGAAACTTAACACCACTGATAAGAAAGACGTACTGCTGTCACTACACTGCATGTTTTTACATAATAAATGTCACTAGGGACACATTTCACACAGTCGAACTTGAACAAAAATATTGGCTCTGGTTTCAAAATGGCATCATTATTTTCATCCACATTCTGCATAATGCCACAGTACTCTTGCAGGTATTAAAATAGGGCAGGCTCAATTCTTTCTCAAAACGGGCGCTTTGTCTGCATTTGCCCCTGAGCAGAAATTGAGCATTGCCCTATTGATTTTAACTGTCTATTGATTTCATGTCTCTCTGATACAAAGAAGGTAGCTACAAGGAAATATTTGGCCCTGACCGGCTCTTCATTCAAAAGTGACCTCTTGCAATTAAACCAGAGCGACTTCACACAAGCAACTGTAGGAATTCTAATAAGCAGACGCACAATAATGCGACCGTGGTGGTGTATCCGTAAGGGATGATTCTCTAGTCTGGTAATTCAATAACAATACTACCAGTCTCTTGAGAAATTTGAAGGAATTACAGCTACCGTGAATTCATCCATACTTCATAACCGCTAATCCCTCACCAACCAACTCGTCCTCCACCGTTCATTCTAGATTAACTGTACCGTAACATTTCGGATGAGTTAGCTTGGCTCATGATCATTCTTATGAATCTGCAGCTGCGAACTGTGACTGTGCATTGAGTGAAACTACACAAAGCAAAAACTTCACAAAGAAATATACTGTGAACTAATACGCCATTACACTCTTTTTAAACCTGTACGAGCATTTGGGTATTTGTGTACACGTGAAAATGCCCATATAGGTTACTGCGTGATTGATTTCTTAGCCTGTTCATTCGTAGCAAGCTTCATACTCAGCCTTTCTATAGCTCTGGGATCAATAGCAACATAGGTATATTACTCAAGAGCATTGATTATTCCTGGTGATCTCACAACCAATCTGAAACTGTGCATGAACCATATATGAGTTATATGAAAGACAGATAAACACTGATTAGATGTGGATTCCTTAATTAATTATAGATGTTACTGAAAGCATAGCAAAAACTACAGATCGTTTATTAGCCAGGATGTACATACACAGACAAAAAGTAGATTTGTACCTTCTGCTCTTATCATAAAGACTTTCCTGCTTATCTCAGGACTCTTATTCACAATATGCTCATATCACACATCCTTTCAACACACTTAATACTGTTTGTCTTTACTTCTCTCCTCCTGTATACTGTAACAATTTACAATCACACTATTTAGGGTCACCCAGGAGAGGATGTTTTTTTTTTTTTTTTGAGTCTGGTTCCTCTCAAGGTTTCTTCGTCATGTCGTCTCAAGGAGTTTTCCTTACCAATGTTGGGTCTGCTTTACTCATTAGGGATCTAAATCTACATCCAGAATTCAATGTCTATTATTAAAACTGCTCTATAAATAAAACTGAATTGAAAGTGCCAAGCAGGTGATATTGCCATGTAACAATACTCTCCTTATTGAATTCTTATTATACAGGAGAACATGTTGCTATTTTTTAGATAATTTTGTTACGGCACATTATTTTCTTTTGTTTGCTTGTTTTTGTGCATGTACTTATTAATAACAGAAATAAGCAGTTCCCAAATCAATCCCCAGGTGTTTTTGTTCTATCACAGTTCCAACCACAGCTGAAGCAAGCAATCAAGAACACGGAACATCTGCTCAGGCGTGTTAGGAGCCGGGCTGAAAGCAGAAACGTGTACAGGGAGCCCTGACATCTGGTTTGAGAAACACCACTCTGAAAATGAATGCCGAATGAAGCCATTACTTTTTTTTTTTACATGCATTCTCTCATGTATTATTTATTATTTATAACACAGTGCTGTTGAATGCTTCATTATGAGCGCCTAGAAATGGTTAATTGTCTATAACAGCAGCTCAGACAGTAGTTTTGGCTGCAAGATTAATATTAATGCTCTCACTGTAATACAATATCGTTTCTATAATAACAGCTTACAGAAGGACTTGTATGGTGGACGCGCTACATAAACAGATGCGTGTAATGATTGATATGGTGAAGAAAAAACTGCAGCTTGCCAAGTTCTAGAGAAATCGCAAAGCCCTCCATCCTAAACAGTTTTACCTCTGACTGTTACAAAGGGTTGACACTGGAAACTCCTTCCATATATGCAAAATAACCATCTCCTCATAGAAAACTTCAGCATATCCATCTTTACACACATCTGTTTATACCTGTTTATAGATAGAAAGTCCTATACATCCTCTACTGATCATCCTAATAATACTGACACATGATTTGTTTTGTATATGGCTGCCTAAAGCAGCAGATCTTAGCAAACAGTAGTTTTTGGGGGAAAAAAAAAAAAAAACTTTGTTAATCCATTAGAAAATGTTTCTTAAATACGGAGGACAAAATCATACTGATTCATGGATCAGTAATCTGTATATCAAGGAATCTTGATTAAGAGCAAAACATCCTACCTCTTAAAATGCAGCACGCCAAATTACAGTAGATGCTGATCAGCAATCAAGTGTCTATTTGGGGGGGAAAAAAATCTCTAACACGGTTTCTATCTTGATAAATAATCATCATTAATCTCACATTAGACTGGGAGAGTGCTCTGTGGTTTAGAGAACTGCTCTCAAGCACAAAATAATGTCTTTAATTAGAAGAAAACTGAGCTCATGCTATGGGGTACCATTCAGAGTGCGCGCGCACACACACACACACACACACACACACACACACGTACAAAGAAATATTCAACACCAACTACTGGAAATGTTCTAGCCATTTTATCATTTTGCTGCCATTGTTTTATATACTTCTGACCATTATTGTTTATGCTATATTGTCATAATTAAATTATCTTAACTATTTGAAATAACAATACAAAAATATATATCTTACCTTGTATTGTATGTATATCAATACACAGTGCTGCTGAATTCTCAAATCTGATTGGTCAGAAGGTGTTAATTACAATAATCTTCTATAACAGCAGTTCTGATAGTAAAAGTCTAAAAATAAACAGAATAAATACTTATTCGACAAAGAAAAATGCATAATCATTGGTATTGTGAAGTTTTCTGTAATGAGACTTTTGTTTATGGAAGGAGTCTCCAGTGTCAGCGCTTTGTAACAGTCAGTAAGTTGCTGCCATTGGAGAGTCTTCAGGTTCCTTGGAAACATGACAAGCTGCATTTTTTTTTTGTCTTATTTACGTCAAGAAAGGAAAAAAAATAGGCTGGTGAGGAAAGCAAGTCATAACAGGAACTAACCTGACTTGTGAAGGTTCCACAACATTAAATGTAACGATAAACAGTCAAAAAGCAAAGACATGTTGTTCCCTTAACAATAGGCCACATCACACCACCCTGGCCTTGGTTATTTTACTACACATATCGTATGTTTTTCCCTACGTAATCACTTAAAACATAAAACAGGTACTACATTGCGTGTGTTTACACTCTGAGAAGTGTAGTAAATAGACACTAGATGAAATTCAGCCTGCAGATAGGTGTATAAAGTTGGCAATCAAAATCAGACTTAGCAATAGAATTGAATTGAATTGAACTCCACTCACTTGTCTGCTGGTCACTTTATTAGGAACACCTGTACTTTGTGTTGCGGCAGCAGTGCAATGTGTAAAATCATGCACATACATGTCAAGAAATTTAATGTTAATGTTAACATTTAACATAACTGTGTGGAAAAAACATGATCCCAGTGACCATGGCATGGTTGTTGGTGCCAGACTGGCTAGTTTGAGTCTTTCAGAAACTGCTGATCTCCTGGGAAGGAACAGGTAATCTACGGTAACTCAAATAACCACACTTTACAACCGTGCTAAGCAGAAAAGCATCTCAGAACGCACAACAGGAATCTTGAGGCGTATAATAATGTTATAACCACAATAATAATAAAAAAAAATGTGTAGCTATTCTATAGCCCTTTTATTTAATTTCATATGAATAATTAGGCATGTGTATAGCTTTGTGAACAGCACTGAGCAATAAGCAAAAAATAATTTTTTAAAGGCTTTCCCAAGTCATCATACATAATATCCACAAACCTCAAATTATATGTAACCCACCTAAGCTTTTTTTCTCAGTGTAGCATTATATTGGAGATTAAGCTGATATACAGTGTGTGTGTGTGTGTGTATACACACCCCCAAAATTGTTTCATGGGTTTTCTCATTGCCCATAGACAGAATGGTAGTGATTCAAGAATGACACATTGTACATTTGATCATTTTTAGTTATGTTTAATGTTCTGCAACAGCTGTGAAACAGTTAGCTGGTGCTATCATTTAAAGACAGTTTAGCTAGCTATCACGTTATACATCTTTGCCATCTGTCATGTTGCATTACACTCAGTACAGTGGGTAAATTTAGATACAAGTACAAACAAGTAAATGCTAGCTAATAACACATAACTGTGCTAGTCAGCATTACTCAGAATCTCTTCTCTGGTTCCAACATACCAGCAAGAGTTCACCTACAATGTGAGAACTCATCACATTTTTTTTCCCCTTTGGCACTCTGACAAACAGCAGCTCTGATAAAGGAATAAATGTCACAAAGAGAGAGTGGTGTCGAGCAGAAAGACTCTTCTGGCTCCCCGTTTTTGAGCTGTTAGAGGTAATTGGCCCAATGGGGGATCATTTTGTGAGGCTCCCACAAGTGCAGCTAGGCGTGCCTTTCCATTGTGGGAGGTCATTTGCTCAGAGAAGGTAACAGTGTAGCGCGCACACTCTCAGTGCATATGCCCATATTAACTACAGAGAATGTCCTTATTTTTCTCATTAATGTCACCAGCTGATTAGCACACATACTGCACAAAAACATATACCATGGTTTATTAGCCACTGGGCTGCCACTGAGAATTTAGAAAATCCATCTTATCATTAAGAAAAGAAATAAAACCAAATGGCCCATTGTTGGTGATGAAACATTATTATTCTTTAGCTGTGGCTCTCAAAGTGGTGTCCAGGGACCCCAGTGGTCCATGAAGCATAGGCATGGAGTCCATTCATTCATTCATTCATTCATTCACTATCTATCTATCTATGTATTTTGTTGCAGTGGAAATCACACTTTATCATATTCATTATTGAGTTCTATAGTTATTAGTCTGGTCACTTGAATTCTTAGTTAGTGGTTTTCATTCTAAGGATAAATGACAATTAAAGATGGCTATAAAAGCATTATACAAGCAGCACATTTTAGGCCAACTATCCACTATATGAGTGTTAAGTCATTTATACTTCCAAAGCCAACACAACACAAAGCACTATATAAATAATAACGCTTGTGCAGATACAGTGTCTCAAGATAATAGAGAGACTGAGAGAGACAGATAAGGACAAAAGGCGAGAGAAGGCTTATACAGACATTGTGTGCTGATCTGAAAAGGGAAATTGCATCACATCACAATGTCTCACTGCCCCTGAAGCTTACAATGATGCCAATTCCTCATGTCGCCAAGGGTTTATCTAACAGACTTCACTGGAATACCCTCAAGATGGGTTTGTGGATTCCCATAAATGCCACAAAGTCAGTAATCAAACAAATGTAGCAGTTTAAAGCAGGGGTTTGTTACCATAGATTTTGGTGCAGCAGGGTGACATTAATAATGACAAACGTAAGTCGAGAGGCTAACACACTTGATTTATGCTATACAGTATAGCAGCTCGATTTGAGTGGTTTTATACATTTTTTTTTTCAACTGTGTTCAATACAGCAGCTGAGTTTGCCAGGTTTCAGTAAAATTTCCAGCCCAACTACATTTAAAAAAAACACACAAAAGACCTGAAACTAGCCCAACAAAATGTGGTGGCACCTATCCACTAGTGAGGAAACAAATGATCGAATCATATTGACGCAGACAACAGAGAGATTATCACTAATTTTCAACTGCTATTAACAGTTTACATTAACATATCAGACAAAAGCAAAGTCAGTTTCCAGCCTGGCAAGTTCAAATTCACTCAGACAAGTTCAAGTTCACTTGGCAAATCTGGTCTCATTAATCAAGGTCCAGTCATTTCCTCATTATTACTCTCAACTGTTGGAAACATCTGCAGTGGACAGGCATCCCATCCAGGGTGTATTCCAGCCTCACGTCCAGTGTTCCCAGGATAGGCTCGGGATCCACCACCACACGATCAGGATAAAGCACTTACTGAGCGAGAGAGTGAGTGTCGGAAACTTGTTGTCTGCAAAATTTGATGTTTTCTGACAGCAGTTCTAATTTTGTTTCAAAGTTCCCTCCGGCACGTTTGTTACACTAATAACAGACAGTATCTACTGTTTTTTAAATATTGTCTTTGGAAACAGTTAACAGATAATAATAAGAAATGATAAAGTAACAAGGTGAGCTCTGAAAAGCAGTGCAGTGTTCTGTTAAAACAAACTGAAAAATAATTAATAATTAAGTAATTCAATTAATTACTAATCGCTCACGATATTTCATTCTAATCATTTTTACCTTCTTCAATTTTTGGCTGTTTTACAGAATTTAACCACGGTGACATCATTTTGTCCCAGACAACCTCTGAGTTTCACTGACCATCAAAAAAATAAAAAATAAAAAAATAATAAGAATAGTTTGCATTGCTTTGTCTAGAGACACATTCATTCTGAATAAACATACAGCCAGAGTATGATTACACAATTTCCATCTATGATTAACGTACCTTTCCAACCTTATACAGAAAACATTAAAGAGGGAAATTCTCTTTTCAAACTGATTCAAGTCATAATGCTAACAAGACATGTCTGAGTTTCAGAAAATATTGCTCATCACTGTTTCTGTTAAAGAGAACTTTACAGTGCAGTGATGACAAAACATCACGGAGAGAATTTGATGTTTGTCATAGAGCGAAAAAAGATAAAAGGAGAAAACCGGGAGTGTAAAGCTGAATTATTTAGCAGTGTGCCACTAAATGAAACATCAATTAGTGGCATTCTGCTAAACATCATAGCAGTAGAATAATTCTCCACTTGTGTACTGCTGGCCTGGAAAGAAACTGGTTAGAATTTTCTGCTTCAGCTCTTATGGTTTACTTCTGAAATTTGACAAAATTGTATTGGTCTTCTTTGGAATTTAAATGAATTTAATCTACCGTGGCTGTTGCTTGTTATTCAAGTTTCCGCCACAAAAGCAGATTTTCTCTCTAAAATGAAAAAAATGTGATAAGCAACAAATTAAATGTAATGCCATTTGATTGAAATGGTCTCTTGACGGTAATTTTACCACTTATACTGTGCATCTAGAAGTAAATTGCCTATGGCTGACAAAAATGTGGTCTTTCAATTAATGAAAGAAAAACAGCATGACTTCTGAACACAGCACTTTTGCACACAGCAGTGAGTGACAGTTAGGCATCATTCCATTAACAAAAAGACTGAAAGAAAAAATCTTGAGCTTGGATAGTCAAAGATGCATTTACCACAGACACATACAGGCAATTTGTCCCCAGAATAGCAGGATGTAGTCAAACTGACACCATGGTCACATACTGGCAAATTTGCAACAAGTTGAACTACTCGAGTCATATGAAAAGACACTAAATTTAAGATGAAATGCGGGGCATATTTTCACACCATTTGAATGAAGTCAAACAAAATCCAACCACACAAGTTTCTTCGAATTCATATCAAAATCTCATTAGATCAGGTTAAGTTTAGGCTTAGAGTGAGGATAAGGTCTGAAGCTGTAACATTTCACATTGATTATATTCTTATCAATGTCAATTCAATGGCTTTTGCTCATTAAAATTCCTACAAATGCTGCATGAGGCACCACTCAAGCCCACATCCTGTCAAGACAACACTAATGCTCATATTCCTATTTTATTCTTTGGTAAGTTTCCGACTTCAGCTGTCCAGTTTCGTGGAACCTGTGCCGATATATATATATATATATATACTTTTTCATGGAATGTATTATATGTACTTAGAGCCATAGATATAAAATAAAATAAACCCCATGAAAAGGCACAGTGGATGGAGATTCATTTTGAAATAGCAGACAGACAAGTGAGATTGTTCCTAAATGACTGTTCTCTATAGCTGTCTTTGAGTCATATTCAGTTGTGTGTTTGGTCAATGTATACAAATTACTGCTGAACATTCAAACAGCAGGTCTTCAAATGAGGGAACATTAGTAAAGTTATTAGTAAAACAATATTCTATCCATAGTTTAAGGCAGTATAAATAGTGTAATATCATCAGATTTTTTTTCCCCCTCATTTTACTATATTACTACTAATATACTAATATACTACTATTCATTATCATGAATTGTCTAAGCAGCCCCGGGAGGCAACTGGATTCAAGAATCAGTAAAATACTGACAAAGTGACTTCGTACCTTTGGAAACCTATTGTAACTGATGATACCAATATTTTCGCATTGTGCAAATATCACTGCTTGGTGATAGCCATCTAACATGAACTAAATTACAATGCAATGATTCTCACTATAACAGCCACACTTATAGCTGGTTTTCCACTGGAAGATGTGATTTAAAGACAGATATCATAGAAAGACCACTATCGCCATCTTCAGGTCAGAAAGTGATATTGCAAACAAGACATTACAAAATAGATTTCGGCATATGCAAAGACTTTAAACTGTGAGGAAAATTAAAAATGTTCATACTAATTATTGTTTCCAGACTCATTCTGTGTATGATCTTTTTATTTGTGTGTGTGTGTGTGTGTGTGTGTGTGTGTGTGTGTGGTGGAACTCATAATCCAGCATCATCAAAATTATTTATTATTCAGTTATTATAGTCATTAGCCAATTTGACTGGTCACTTGAATTGAACTCAAAAACAAGTCAACCTATAAATAATGTCAACAACAAACAGCCAAAATATTGCTCATATTTAAATAATGCTCCTAATTTTGAGGGGTCAGTGGAATTTATTTTACAGTTAAATGGGTAACTGGCTCCAAAAGGTGTGAACCTACTTATCTAGGTAGTATATTTTGTCTAGGTCTGGTAATTATTCTGTACTCGATTAGTTTGGACACATCTTTCTAGGTTTTTATGCCACTGGCACTATTTTTTTTAAGCAAAACTGTTACTGCGCATTTCCTTCGGCCTTGGTTGCATGGCAAATAAAGATTTTATTCAGGAAAGTCCATTTTTATACATAAGTCCAAAATACATAGCTTAGTGTAACTCCCCATTTTTATGACCTGATTCAGCTACTGGTACAAGACTTCATGAATACATGCGTAGTAGAGAATGAGTCTGAGGATCTGTTATTCCCGTAACCTCATTATTCAAAGTAATGAAGCTTCCCAAATCATCTCATTAGTAATTATTCATCTTCTAATCCAGTGTTTCTCAACCAGGGGTCCGTGGACCCCTTGTGGTCCGTGCCATAATTACAGAGGAATTGTGTCTAAAAATAAATCAAATATATATCTATATCTATATCTATCTATCTATCTATCTATCTATCCATATATATAAAGGGTATTTTTTGTTAAATATTTCAAAATATACATTAAACACATTTTTAGGCCCATTGAATTTCAGAAAAGCAGACTTACTGTTTTTTAAATAAACCTACATGCTTAGTCATGTGTATTCACAGCTTTCTCACTAACGCAGCCTAGGTTGCTCATTCTGAAGTGATCTGTACTCACCGTGCCGTGATTAGAGCAAGCGTTATTTGCATTGGGTCCAGCATTGATGGGGTAAATAAACAAACTTCAATTTCAAGTTTAACATTGACGGGTAAAATGTAATATGTATGTCAATGTGTGATGTGAAATGTTAATGTCATTGTACAAAAACGTCACTGTTAATGTTAAAGCAACGTGAATAGCAGGCAGTATATAAAATCTAATACTGAATTTAAAATTTATTACATTTGACACTTGTTGGTTTATGAAAACATTGTAGTGCAAAATACTTATATATTATCATGCATTATATAAATTATAATAATGTATTAATATATACAAATTACGTGAGGGGTCCACGAGGATCAGTCAGAATATGCCTGGGGTTCATGGGTGAAAAAAAATTTGAGAACCACTGCTCTATTCCATACATCACATTCCTGTTAGTAGTGTTTAGAAGTCAGTATGGTCAATATGATCACAATCCGGAAGATAGCAGTTATAAAAAGTCGTTCCCTCTCCACCGTATTGCCTCTTGAAATTAATGAGGAAAAAAATGCAGCTTGTCATGTTACTTAGACACTGGAAAATGCAAAGTCCTCAGTCCTGAAGACTTCCTCTTGGGGGAAAACTTACTGTTACGAAGCACTTGCACTGGAGACTCCTTCCTTCAATGTTATCTACTCACAGAATGTTTCACCATATCCATGATTATACATTTTTCTTTTGTTAAATAACAACACTTTTTTTGAATCTGTTTATTATTACCCTTAGATTATGTAGATTGTCCCTTAGATTATGTAGAGTTGTTACTATAGAAACAAGAACGTATTAGAATTAGCGCATTAAGGCAAACCTGTGATCTAGATTACAGCCGGCACTTCTGTCAGAACTTTTTGACTTTTTGGTATAAATAGTAATAAAAAACAACAACAACAAAAAAACCACTCATGTAACTGTTCAATTTTATGTAAATTATTCAAATTCTTATTTGCAGTCATGTGTGCATCTTGTGAATTTCTATATTCAGATTTAAATCTATAGAGACTGCCTTCTTGTATAGGAACCATAGTGAACAGGCTTTGGAGGTCCGTTCAGAGAACCCGCAGTTGAGCTGCATCCAGACCTGCAGTTTGATGCCCTTTCCACCCTGTAAGACACAGAATTGCAAAAGACCGAGTTTGACTGGCATGCCTGAAGCGCTGAGAATTTTGACGATGTCGACTTGAAGCTGTCACAGCAAGTCAGCCCACAGCACATCCAGGAACAGCAAGAACAGAAGTGACAAACAGGAAGCAAGGAAGGAGCAGACATCATCTTGAGGACTGGAAATTCTTCACAAGGGGTGGCAATGAGGTTGGTGCAGCTGTTTCCTTCAGCTGTGGGCAAGGAGAGGGTGCCACACTCACTGCGTCCTTCCTCTGCATACGGTTGGTGCTCTGTTTGCCTCTCTGTCTCCCTTCCATCCTTTTTTGAACTTACAGTGAGGAAGCGCAGCACCACAAGATTCAGGAACGCTCCACTCACGCTCAACCCGACGAGGATGTACAGGAACGTGAAAGCCACATACAGAGCGTTCTTCTCCAAATCTTCCTTCTTCTGCAGAGCAACAAAGTCTCCAAAGCCGATGGTGGTGAGTGTGATGAAGCCGTAATAAAAGGCATGGAAGAAGTTCCATCCCTCAAAATAAGAGAACGCCACTGCACCCACACACAGTGTAATAAGGCAGGTCAAGAAGCCCACTGAAACCATGTTTACCATTGACACACCACACACACCTATGTACTTGTTGACACGGCTCATCAGAAAGCATATGAATGTGTTCATGCGCTCCCCTACACTCTGGAACATGATGAGTGTTAGTGGAATACCCAGAAGAGCATAGAACACGCAGAACACTTTACCAGCATCAGTGCACGGCGTCGAATGGCCATAACCTGTCATAACATACAAAAACATAATGAATATTAAATACAATTTGAATGGACTTATTAGAACTAAGATGCCTATTTGTCTATAGGACCTCACTACGTACAAAGTTTTACTTTTTGCTGATTAGTATTGGATGTTAAACAAAATGTCTGGACATTTATTTCATTAAAAACTGAAAATCAGAACCAGATTTCTTTTTAAACAGCGGCCTCTGGTGGCAATTTTATGTTTTGACAGAAAGTAGCCTTTTTACATTAAGTAATATATTACTTGATATTTAAAAAAAAAAAAAATTGCCTGCCTTAATCTCAACATATTGAGTGCCTATGCTCAGTAACAGCTGGATGGCTGCATTGTTAGCTAAGCTGATCTTCCTGTCCTTCTATAACATCTATAATATCTATAACAAATCTATGTATGTATATGAAGCTGTATGAGTTATTGTATATGATTATGGACAGGGAATCTTTGAGTAATTTATATACTAGGAAATTTTATATTTTGACTGATAAATGTTTTTTTTTCTTTGGAAAATGTTGGAAAAACAATTTTTAGGTTATTTTGTGTAGACACATGACCTACCTTATAAATCCAGTTAAATCTATTTTAATTCATTTTTTAAGACTACAAAATGAATACTTGTGGCAGGCACTGTAGCCAAAACACCCTGAAGTAATACATACACACACACACACACACACACACACACACACACACACACACACACACATATAATATAATATGAATAATATTGATTATCTCATTACAATAGCACCTGTCAAAGGGTAGGATATATTAGGTAGCAAGTGAACAGTCAGTTCTCGAAGTTGATGTGTTGGAAGCAGGGAAAATGGGCAAGCGTAAGGATCTAAGTGACTCTGACAGGTCCAAATTATGATGGCTAGATGACTGGGTCAGAGCATCTCCAAAACGCCAGGTCTTGTGGGGAGTTCCCGGTATGCAGTGGTTAGTACCTACCAAAAGTGGTCCAAGGAATGACAACCGGTGAACCAGTGACAGGATCATGGGCACCCAAGGCTCACTGATGCGCCTGGGGAGTGAAGGCTAGCCCATCTGCTCCGATCCCACACAAGAACTACTATAGCACAAATCGCTGAAAAAGTTATTGCTGGCTGTGATAGAAAGGTGTTAGAACACACAGTGCATTAGAGCTTGCTGTGTATGGGGCTGCGTAGCCGCAGACCACTCACAGTGCCCATGCTGACCCCCTGTCCACCACTGAAAGCACCTACAATGGGAACGTGAACATCAGAACTGGACCATGGAGCAATCAAAGAAGGTGCCCTGGTCTGATGAATCATGTTTTCTTTCACATCATGTGGACAACTGGGTGTGTGTGTGTGTGTGTGTGTGTGTGTGTGTGTGTGTGTCGCTTAACCTGGGAAGAGATGGCACCAGGATGCACTATAGGAAGAAGGCAAGCCGTTGCTATCACAATAACCTCCACTCTTCTGGGAAGGCTTTCCACTAGATTTTGGAGCATGATTGTGGGGATTTGTGCTCATTCAGCCACAGGAGCATTAGTGAGGTCAGGCACTGAGGTCAAGTGAGGAGGCCTGGCGCACATTCAGCGTTCCAGTTCATCCCAAAAGTGTTGAGGTCAGAGCTTGAGGTCAAGCCACTTGAGTTCTTCCACTCCAACCTTGGCAAACCATGTCTTCATGGAGCCTGTTTGTGCACAAGGGCACTGTCATGCTGGAACAGGTTTGGGCCTCTTAGTTCCAGTGAAGGGAAATTGTAAGGCTACAGCATACAAAGACATTCTATACAACTGTGAGGTTCCAACTTTGTGGCAACAGTTTGGGAAAGAACCAGATATGAGTGTGAGGGCCAGGTGCCCACATACTTTTGGCCATATATGCTGAATAAAACGCTAGAAAATGGGTTCTTTAATGATTCTTTGGATAATGAACAGTTCTTACCTTCTTAAAGGGGTTCCATCTCTGACAAGGAAGCATATTAGACTTGAGATGAATCAATTTAAAGCTGCAGAGCTCATTTTATTTTCTCATCGTCTGAAAATATTGTCACTGGTTGAGTCTGAGTCTGCCTAAGGGTTCAGCTCTATGACAAATTGCATAGGAGTAATAAAACCTCAGAGATGTGTTGTGTGGTCAGAGTCATGGTGGCAAGTGAGATGATACGACTTTTTTTCAAGGGGGCTGCTACCCTGTGCCACCAGTGAGACCACGCCCCCTGCAAGCAGGTGAAGGCTACTTCCTGTTAACTATAACAGTAATTAGTACATTTCATTCTTTCAGCAAAAACAAACCTATATAAATTACCTCACAATGATGCAAAACCTACCAATCGTCGTTATGATGGTCATGGCAAAGTAAAAGGATCCCGCAAATTTCCACTGCCGTCCCGCACGATGACTTTTAGTCAACAGGACAAGTTTCTCGATTTCGTTGTAATCATCGTCCGAGAGATCGTGTTTTCGCTTCATTGTCGATTGTTTCACTTGAACAACTTTGGCTCTGATGCTCTCGGTTTCCGACTCGAGCGTGTAAAACAACGCCGCTCCCGCAAACAGGTAGGCGAGTGCGCACAGGACCAGCGCGAGCGCGCGCGCGTTCTGCCTGATCATCTTTCCGCGACGATTTCAGCCAAACGCAAACTTTTCTACCGACTTTTGTTGTGTGTCTGTGTGTGTGTGAGATCTGTGACCCACTCAACAACTCACAGTCGGTTGCAAATTTGCTTTATATACCTCCAAGGGCGTTGTAGAGCCACACATCTCTCCGAAGTGCTGAAGGACAGCTCATGTCGTCTGATTGGACGCAATCACGGAATTTCCAGTTGCATCATGTGCAATATATTTTATTATGTCTTATTACACTCAATCCAGAGCCGTCTGATTGGATTGTTTTGTTTTTTTTTTGTTCGCTTCAGCTGACCAAATAACAGTCTAAACTTTTAAAGTTTAGACTGTTAAAATAAAGTCTACAACTTTTCCAAATATAAAACCAAGAAAACTATATAAATAATTAAAGCAATAATCCAAAAAAAGCCTTGCACCTCCGGGTTGGGGCTTCGATTCCCACCTCTGCCATGTGTGTGCTGAATTTGCATGTGGTGGCTTCCTCTGGGTACTCCGGTTTCCTCCCCCAGTCCAAAGGCATGCATTCTAGGCTGATTGGCATCTCTAAATCTCTGAGTCCATAGTGTGTGTGCGATTGTGCCCTGCGATGGGTTGGCACTCCGTCCAGGGTGTCCCCCACCTTGTGACCCGAGTCCCCTGGGGTAGGCTATAGGCTCCCCATGACCCTGTGTAGTATAAGCATTACAAAAAATGGATGGATGTAATATCATACAAAGCCATCATTTCCACTTCAACACAGACAGATTTTCTTGTCCAGTACGATGCTGACTATTTTGCGTTTGAGGCATGTAGTCTGTTGAAAAAGGCTATGCACACACCGCCAATGACACTGGCTAATGCAATGACCTTTTATGAGACACACTTAGCACCTCCTTCGTGGACATGTTATCATTAACAAAGGTAACTTGGGAAGAAGTACACTATATTATCAAAAGTATTCGGTCACCTGCCTTGACTCACATATGAACTTAAGTGCCATCCCATTCCTAACCCATAGGGTTCAATATGATGTCGGTCCACCTTTTGCAGCTATTACAGCTTCAACTCTTCTGGGAAGGCTGTCCACTAGGTTGAGGAGTGTGTTTATAGGAATTTTTGACCATTCTTCCAAAAGCGCATTGGTGAGGT
>CM040994.1:5595434-5612583 GCA_022985145.1 Pangasius djambal
CTGGAATTCACTGAGCTCCTGAGAGCGGCCCATTCTTTCACAAATGTTTGTAAAAACAGTCTGCATGCCTAAGTGCTTGATTTTATACACCTGTGGCCAGGCCAAGTGATTAGGACACCAGATTCTGATCATTTGGATGGGTGACCGAATACTTTTGGTAATATAGTGTATGAGAGGCAGATTAGTGAGATTGGCTTAGAATGAAGATCCACACTGAGACTTAAATGTCTAAATCACACTTCAAACCCATAAGCATGGCCGTAATGTAGGAACATAGACATGGAATTAAATATGACGAAGAGCTCTGAGTAAGAGCTCAGAATACGAGATTCATAAACTCCTCTCAGGAGGGATCCAGAGTCTTATTCTGGAACACTGGGTGTGAGACGGGAATCAACCCTGAATGGGACATCAGTTGATCACAAGGCACCATGCTCACACACACTCATACACTCACTCACACATCGGGCAATTTACAGTAGACAGTTTACAAACTGGCATGTTTTTGGGGGTGGGAGGAAACCAGAGAACCCAGAGGAAACCCATGCAGACATGAGGAGAACAGTGATTGGATTACTGACATTCAGTAATCATTTAAAGGAGCCATTGCAGCTCCTTTAATAAAAATGTAATAATAATCTGTCATTGTTTTCAATTTAATACTCAGAGTATCTAAACCAAACTGACTTTGACTATATCCTGGTTATTCCTTTAAAAAGCAAAACTACATGGCACCTTTATGGCACAATCGAGTCTTTTGTATGTATGTGGATATATCTGATCCACCATTTTTTGCTGTTCAGAGACTTACTGGCTCTTTGTGGCAGATGTATAAAGCTGTAAGAGGCGCGCACGCACACACAAACACACACACACCATTTGAATGACCGCAAAACAACTGTTAATGTTTTCACATTACTGTTAATTATATACTGAAGGTTGGAATGTAGGTTGTGAGTTACAGACATACACACTAACTATGCAAAAGTTACTACAATGTAATATAATATAATATCATACAATGCAATGCAACACAAGACAATAATATTATAATATAATAAAATAAATTGGGACAAAGTCTCTACATTATCCTGTTTGCCACGTCCCTACTGCTAAATTTAATAATAACCATCAGTGAAATATTTAAAGATGATGCTTTTTCTCATTTCATTTGTGACCTTGGTATTATATGGTTCCATCTGGGTTAAGAATGAATGAGAGATAGTGATTTCACTATAGTACATGCAGTTGTGAGCTGAGAAGCTAATGTTGGCCATAAAGCAATGCCCTTCTGTACACATCTGGAACCCAAAACACAGAATCGTAATGTGACGAAAGCTGCACTTCTGATAGGTAGCTTGGGAAATGGGAAATGGGTAACAGATAAGCTGTTTTTACAGATTGCAAAACCTCAAACATATACAGAGACACATATGTTCGATTCCAACACATGGCAGCATAAACGTCGTTTGCAGTACTTCCTAATGACATGTAATGTGTAATGTTCAAGGCATTTCTGAATTAATTATCATTCCACTATTCTTTAATTAAATGATACATGTTCCCCAGTTCCATTTACCCATTTGTCTTACTGATTTCTTCACCACTTAATTAAATGGTCTTTAATTAATTGGGTTAAATTAACAGGTCTTGTTTGTGAGAAGTGACAGTTTAGTCAGTCTCGTATCGGTCTAAGACGACGACCGAGGAAAGGAAGCATGGAGCTTCGTTATGGACTTTCATGTACTGTTGATTATATTTTATACCACTGCACTGCAATTCTCAATTCTCACTGCTCAGAAGGTGTTGATTAATTTTCTATAGCAACAACTCTGACAGTAGCACCAGCTGTAATTCAGGTTTATAATATTGCATTAATGTTTATAATAAGTCTGAACATTATAGTTTCTGTAGTAACAACACATTCACAGGGACTTGTATGGCGAACGCTCCATATAAACTAGGTCTAACAAGAAACTGATTTTTTTTTTTATGTGATGTGGGATTATTTCCTGCTTTTCCATGATTATTCCTGAGTTTGTAATATATTCTGATTTTATGGTTAATGGATACATGATTTATTCTTTTTAAGATCAATTCAGTTTAATGTGATTTATGTATGTATTGCCCATGTTCTTAGCCTTGGACAGCTATATGGTCTTGCATGTGCCTTCTTGTTCATACACATCAGTATAAAAAGACTGCTGTGTCAGGCTTTTGTCCGCCCAGGCTGTCTCACACATACAATAAACCATCTCTTTTTATTGTAACCTGGCTCTTGGTCTCCTGATTCTTCAGTCATCTTACTTCTGATTAAACTGCAGTGTTTTGATGGTCATACAGAAATATTTTTTTACAACAGTGGCATATATTTGTTGATATTCTGAGGCCTTCTGTAGGGAGGTGTTCATTTTAATTTAATTTAACATTTATAAAAGGAGTCTCCAGTGTCAGTGCATTGTAACTGTTACACTGTCACAAGAAAGTCTTCAGGACAGATGTACTTTCTGGTTTCTAGGTAACATGACAAGCAGTGTTTTTTTTTGGGTTTTTTTAAAGAAGCTTGTGACTGGGTCAAAACCCGACACTAGAAATGCAACGTATGAGCAAACAAAACAACGAAAGCAACACAGCTCAGGATTACAGCAGAATGCATTCAAACAAAGAAATATAGTTACACTGCTGAGACAAACTAGACTCATGATCACTAAACGTATCACTAAATGATACATCATTCATAATTCGTATAAATTAGAATTTATATATGAAAATGGACAGCACCATTAGCAAAGATAAGACAAGCCTGCTCTCTGAACTGGATCTTGTTATCACCTCTGCCATTTCTTTTTCCTTTTACTTCCCTATTGCTAAATGGTGAAAATGGCTTATCAGTTAAATATTAAACTAGGTATCTAAAGACCCAGTCCTATATCCTATTGCCTGGAAATAGCAGGAAATTGAGCTGCTTTTACCTCCTGCTAAATTGCTCACTGAGTAAACCTGATCCGAGTATGTCTTTTTCACTTTCATTCTAAGTGAAAAATACGTACTTTAAATATGTGCTCACATGTCAAAAACATGGGACGGTGCATTTTACCTTTCATTCAAGACATCCTGTGAGCACTGTGTGTTCAAATGTGACAAATGAGATTATTCATGTGAGAAAATCGTATCTGGGAAATTAATTATAATTTTTAAAAAATTCAATCAATAATGAAGAATTAATGAACATGTAAAAATCACACATGAAAATAAAAACACATGCACCGAATGTGAAAATTCCACTACCTGTGAGAAATGTGTGAAACATAACATGTGAAATGGGTATAAAATCTATTTTATAATATATTAGAATATAATATATGATTAATGTTTATATATATATATATATATATATATATATATATATATATATATATATATATATATATATATATACACAGTACTGTGCAAATGTCTTAGGCACATGCAAAGAAATGCTGTAGAGTAAAGATGCCTTCAAAAATAATGAAACTAAATGTTTCTACATTAAAAAAAAATACTATAAAGAGCAGTAAACAGTAATAAATGAAACAAAGTCAATATTTGGTGTGATAATCCTTTGCTTTAAAAAAAAAGTAGTAGTCTCAGGTAAAATTTGTGCAGTTTTGAAATGAGCTGTCATACAAACACTTTTCTGTAACATTTAATTTTGTGCTGGAAAACTAATGTTTGAAAATCCAAAATGTTTTTGTACTGAATCAATAATGTAGAAGTCCTAAAATAAAAATCTATAACAAAGTTTGTACTAAAAAAATAGGGTACCTAAGACGTTTGCACAGTACTGTATATATATATATATATACACACAACACATTCACAGGAACCTGTATGTACTTATCAGACTGTGTTGTAATTGGCCAAGCATGAACACCCCAGGAGAGTTATATGTCAAAACAGGGAGACTAGTTTAAAACCAGAAACTCTAGAACAACTAGATGCAGAGTATAGACAAACAAAACAACGAACGCAATGCAGCTCAAGAGTACAGCAGAATATTCAAGATTCTGCACTACCTCTAGGTCCCTATTTAAAAGTAAGCAAATTTAAGATATTGACCATGTTACCTGCTTTGTACAAAAGGTCAGATTTTCCTCCTACCTAATCTCTTCCACTGAAGCATGTTGGATGGATTTGGCAATAAGGTTTTACACAAACTTGTCAAGTCCATGCCAACATGAGTGCACGCTGTCATTAAAGCAAAAAAGGGGACATACCAAATATGACAAAATTTGAAATTCATGTAAAAATTTCTTTATATTTGTAAAGATCCTACTTTTCACTCAAGTATCATGTATCATGAGTCAGTGAAATTTGTTGTATTCAATTAGAAAAGAATGAAGCATGCGGTCTCAGACTTTTGGACTCCACTGCATATATACTGTATATGTACAATATATGTTATTTTATTTTTATTTTCTAAGGTGAATAAACACTATTAACAAAGCATTAGAACTGCTTTTGGTGTGAATTTATCTGTTTGTTTGTTTACTTATTTATTTACTTATTCATTGTCATCATTCATGTCTCTGGCACTTTACAAAACAGTACATTTTGATAAATGAAATAAACCCCTACAGTATTTAGCAGTCATTTTAGTCTACGAGTTCCATTGTATATGTTTGGGTATTTGTACATAATGCATGTTATTCATTAACCTTAGGTAAGGCTTACCTTTAAAAAGTGGGCGTGGTCTAGTGCTGAGAGCAACTGGTGTTACATACAGGGCTGTGATTTCACTTCTTGTTTGAGCATGCTAGTTCATTCTCGAGATCCATGAGTAGATGCTTTACTTTATAAAATGGGCTGTGAGGGAAGTGTTATGGGTGACCCTGATAACGAATATGACTCCACATGGGACGATGAGTATGAAGAAGAGCAGTTCGGCATGATGAGGGTAGAGTAATGTTTACTCGTTTATTCTAGCTCTTTGGTCATGTTTGACTTTCTAATCGCACACATTCTAACTGCATGCAAAAGTGTTACAAAGTGTTGGCTAAACTTTTTTTTAAGCTGTTTTGGATAGTTTTTTTTGTTTGTTTTTTTTTGAGTAAGCTACAGTAATCTGTCTTTAGAGACTGTCTAAAGCAAAAGTGAAATGGAGAGTGAATTTACACACAAGGTGTGGTCCAGAACAGGTTGGACTGGAATTTGGAGCTGTACATACATTTCATGTGTGATCATCTACTTTTGTTTTGTTTTGTTTTCGCATGTTTCTATGAGTAATATGTAATCACAAGTGCAAAACATGTGAAGGTGCAATTGAACAACAGCTTGCTCCCAAGTTTTTATTTCTTACTTATCAAACTGTGTTGTAATTGAGCAAGCATGAACGCCCGGGAGAGTTATATGTCAAAACAGGGAGACTGGGTCAAAACCCGACACTAGAAATGCAAAGTATGAGGAAACAAAACAATGAAAGCAACGCAGCTCAGGATTACAGAAGAATGCATTCAAACAAAGAAATATACTTACACTGCTTGACAAACTAGCCACATTTTATATTTAAAACGAGGGAAGTTCAATAACTTTAATACTTGATATTCAAGATTCTGCAGTATTTCTAGGTCCCTATTTAAATGTAAGCAAATTGAAGACACGTGAGTTTCAGCAGTTTCATTTTGCCCTGAAATTGCACATGTGAAAAAAAATCAAATCTGAAAAGTAATACCACATGCTCCACGTGTGTGTGTGTGTGTGTGTGTGTGTATATATATATATATATATATATATATATATATATATATATATATATATATATATATATATAAAATAACTGAAATAATAAATAATACTAATTCATACACCCTAACAAAACAGTAATTAAGCCTCCTGCCACACTCACAATCATAGTCGCTCTTATTTTTTTCACTTTTTTATAGGCCTATATGCAGCTTATCTTATAAATTATAGATATAGTCTAATCATAGTTTAATGATTATAGTTTAATGAAAATAAACCTATTAAGAATAATGAGCTTGAGCTAGCAGGTGCTATTATAGGTACTGTTAGTAATGATAATGAGAGTATGAATTTGTAGCTTAACTGACCAATAACAAGATTCCTTGAACTCATGCAGAATTCAGCTTTGATTTCAATACAATTTGCATTTTTGTTCTGTATAAACTTTAGGTACCTAAGCAGCGGGCATGCACAACACCGAGAAACCTGCAGGCTGCTAGGGACATGCAAAACTTCAGGCATAGGTGTCGAGTAAGTTTAACAGCCATCACAGCCCTCAGTCCCAGTCATATCGAGAAGAGGTTACCTGCGTATCCCAGGCCAGATTTTTTGCTCTAAATTCCTCTGACTTCTGCACAATACAGCTTTGGTATACTTTTGTGTTTTCATGTTTTCTGAACTAATACTTTGTTTATTTTTATTCATTACAGTACCACAGTCATGCTTATCAATCAAATGGCCAAGTGACTAGACAAGTGAGCAATGTGAGTATGTATATATATATATATATATATATATATATATATATATATATATATATATATATATCATTTGATCATATATATTGTATTGTATATATTTTGTATGATATATAGTTTAATCATTATTATTGTTTTGTTTTTTGTAGAGATGTCAAAATCTTCTTTTCTACCAGAATAGAATTCCATCTCGCCCTGATGGTATGGCATACTTATTTGGTCAACTGATGTATCTAGTTAATTGCAATTATAATAATTTTTATAATAATAGATTTTTTTTTTTTCTCTGCAATTTTAGTTAGTTTGTTTGTTTCTTTCAAGATGTATATATTGAACAATTTCACACCTACTGGTTTGGTGATTACACAAGGCTGGAAAGAGTGCACTCCTACATTCAGTGGTAAGTGAATAGTAATAGTAACGTCTTATAGGCTACTACTGATTATACAACAGTTAGTTCCGGTCCACTAATCTGATTGGACGAGCGGCGTTCCAAGAGTGCTTATATTTAGTATAACTGCACTGGAACGTTTGACTGTTTGTATCACTCTGCTTGTCTGTGTTCGCCACGTAAAAAAATTCCACTTCTAGCAACAGTAACCACTGAAACAGTTACTACAGTAGAGTTATCACCATCATCAGATTACATGGCAAATGATACATTTTTCATGGATATAACTATGAAAGCTCATTAGATGAAGATGAAAAGGAAGAATGGAAGACAATTTCACTGGATGTACCTTTAAGAGGCTATCAGTGAGTGTGGCTTCTTCGGGATCTATTTCCATTCGCGGAGCAAAAATAAACAAGTTATTTGGCCGTATCGTGTCCGGAATGTCAGTTTTTCCATATTAATTTCTTATTTATAAAACTGTTGTATAAAAGCAATATCGCACTCGTAATCGTGCTGTTATACTGAATATCAACATGGTTGTGAATATCTACACCTAATCACAGCAGTGCTGATATTCACTCTTGTTTGTATGATATTGCTTAATTATAATAATTTCCACTTTACGTTATACAGGTTGTTTCCAACTCAAGAGCCAGGGGTAAATAATAGTGCACATGTCCTTAGGCCAGCGGAAATCAGGGTAGGCAATGTTTTTTATTGGAAAGGTTTTAGATATACACTATCTGCACTATTGTCTCCACTAACTGCCAAATCTACATCTTTTTTCCAGCTATAGAAGAACTTGAATTATATGGAATATGAGTCTTTACGAAAGTCAACACTAGAAAGATTAATCTTAACAGATTCTAGCTGAATGAGTGATTTATTTTTTAGCATTTCGAAGAGGATGTGACAGTGAAGAAAAGACTGTTAAAGTCTTACGTGCTCATGTTGGACTTCTACGGCATAGAACTTGTCAGTGAGGAAACTGGAAAGGTGCAACGTGCAGTAAACTGGAAAGAACGATTTGAAAACCTAAACAGGTTAATGCTGACTTCTGTTTCAAGATCGTTTATCTCAGTTTAGCAATGAAAACCTGAATGCTCATTTTACATTTTGTCTTTAACGTAACAGAAACACACACAACAATCTTCGCATCACCCGCATCCTAAAGTGCCTGGGTTTACTGGGGTTTCATCACTATCAAGCACCGCTGGTTCATTTCTTCCTTGAGGAGACTCTGGTGAAAGGCACACTTCCACGAGTCAAGCAGAGCGTTCTGGACTACTTTATCTTCGCCGTTCTGAACAGGTCTGAACGAAAAGAGCTGATCAGATTTGCCTTCCGGTATTTTGAGCCAAAAGCGCAATTTGTGTGGTGTCCTAGAAGGATTCGAAGAAAACTTTGGAAAGGAATCTCAAAACAGAAATATCCTTCACGAACACCGGCTGGTGCAAGAAGGGAAGTAATGCACCGTGAACCAGCTTATAGAAAGTTGAGAGTGGTACTCCCTAGATTTCAAAATAGTGCCACGAACAGTAGGGCACGACAAGTAAAACAGAACTATACACTGGTATAACAGAGTGCAGAGCCATAGCCAGAAGCAGAACAGTGTGACCAGGATGGAATTGCTGATTTAATTATGGTGGCAAACGTGCTAGGAAAAGCAACTCAACAAACTCAGTATGTACAGTAAAGAATTTTTATTTTAGGTGTCATTTATTTGCTTAGCACACAGTTCAGCTAATGTTAGCTAACATTCATTCATGCTTGTGTGTCCATTTCTTTATCCTCTAGCAAACTAATGATAAAGATGGCCGAAAGTCATTGCCATGGTTACTTGTGTCTCAGTGACCTAACACTACCTGACAGCATGTCTAATCTGCGAGCTAGCATTATCCTGGGTACAACAGTGGTGGTGTTCACCATATTTACAATAAATCTCCATGTGAACAGGGCACCTTAGTTATAGCTGTGATGCAATGGTAAAGTTTTTCAGTATGGTGGAACCAATGGTTTAGATAACAGTCAAAGCTAATTGTAATTACAGTGAAATTTTAGTCATTGGGAGACCTTTTAAGAATTAAATAACACATCTGAGGGAATTGTTGGTATTTCCTGTTGTTCTGCATCATTCTGAATCTCATTGTATCTCATTATGTAGTGGTTAATTTGAGATAGAGCATATTCACCTTTGATATGATGGTGTAAACTACTTTTTTTTTAATCACTTCTACATACGTTTCCATAATATTTGTACTAGTAAGAAATTAACTATTGAATGAACTATTGCACCTTTCATTAGAAAGTTGAGTAAGATTTAATAAACCAATTTTAGCCAAAGCTACGCAGAGAAGATTAATTACTTTGTCCAACTTCAATAAAAATGTCAATGAGTCATTTGGGAGCCGATTATTCGTGAGCTGAACCAAATGATATGACTCACTGAAAAGAAGCAGAATTCACATCACAGAAAGCAAAACATGAGTGCCACCGCGTACACACACACACACACACACACACTACTGTGGCTAACCATGAGGAGAAACTAGCACTGTCTGTACACTCAAATATAAACGAATATCATTAAACAGTAACAGAACAACTCTGTTATGTTGGCATCAGGATACTGGTACTGTACCTCCCCACAGTGGAATTGTAATTTTAAATGAAAAGATGTAAGCATTCCAATAAACACCTAATACTGTACTGTCTTTTTTTTTTTTCTTAATTCATTATACGTGGTAGTGAATGTTTACACTCTAAATGCAGTGTATTTTTTGCACACTACTATCGAAATCACATTTTGATAGACAGTGCATCGAACTCTGGAGAAATTCTCTGATCGCCCTACAATATTTTTGTTGAATGAGTAAGAGGGGAAGGAGAAGATGGAGTGATGAGAGAAGAAGAACGAAACAGAGGTAGATAACAGAGAATAGAGAAATAAAATGAATGTTTTTATTAGATTATTTCGGTGAAAATAAAGAACAATGAATTCTTCTAGAAATGGCCTTTTAGTAATGAGCCATGTATTAATAAAGAGGAATAGCCCATCTGTTAATCTGGATCATTATGAACTATCACCTTGTCCTTATCGCCTTTATGACGGTGAGTTATGGTTCTGTTTGATCCTGTCTCCAAGAAATGATTAACCCGTAGCTCCACATTAATCAGATTCTAAACTGACAAGACAGATTTACATACACTGCCAAAAGTTGCTATTATTTAGCATCTTTGTTTTAAATTATCTCATTTTAAATAATCTAATTTGAAAATCTTACCGAGGAATAGGTATAAGTGAACTGAGGAATGGCTATTATTAAATGGCTTGTGAACTGAGAAGTGTTGGAAACAAATGTATTTTATTGGGAACGTCTAGATCTAATCGGAAAAGGCCAAAATCTGTCACTATAATTTGACACGTTAGACACATCACACATTTGATGGTTATTCCATCAACTTTTTGGGGGATTTTTTTTGGGAAAATGCATAAATGTATTTATTTTTAAAATATGGTGAACCTGTAGTACATTTTTTGTTACAATATATAAAACCTCTGTTTGTAGCATTTTTATTCATTTTATTTTTTATACAAACAAAAATGCACATTGTTTTGCATTGTTTATGATTCAGAAATTTAAAAAAAGGGGGGGGGGACCTTTCAGTTATATTTTTTCTTCATTAAAATTTTTTTCAAAATATTCTGAGAATCGAATCGAATCGTGAAGCCAGTATCGTGAATCGAATCGAATCGAGAGCGGAGTGTATCGTTGCACCGCTGCTCAGAATGCTTCCTGCTAAAGCTGAGTACAGAAAAACATGAGCCTAGTCACGTGACACAAGTATAACCTTTAAAGACTTTGAGACTTTTTCCACACACACACACACACACACTTAGACACACTTTGTGTGGAGATGTTAGTCTTAGTCTTGATCCGGTCATGTCCGTTTAACTGTTAAATTAATGGTTCATTTCGATAGCTGTATCTAACGAGAGTTATTTTTGAGACACATTGTTAAGCCATTAGTAAATAAAGCTGACGCAGGAAGAGCTTTCACTTTCGCTTTCTCTGAAATGTGAAGTATGGGTGTGTTTCAGTGTGCTCTTAAACGGCTGCAGAAGGCTCTGCTGTTTCTCATTAGAGTTTTCTCCTTAATTACGAGGCTATACGGTGTTATGGATAAATCTTGGAATCCTGTGAGACAGAACCGGGCTATGGGTAACTCACACAACTTTTCCTTTGACGAGGAATATGACTCTACATGGGATGATGAAACTGACGACGAGGAGACTAGAGAGGTAAAATTAGCAAGTTATGCGAATTATACGAGTAAAATTAATGATACAAGCTATGTTAATATTTCATTTACTTGTCAGTGACTATATATGTATGTATGTACGTAGGTATGTATGTGTGTGTGTGTGTGTGTGTGTATGTATGTATGTATATTATATATATATATATATATATATATATATATATATATATATATATACACGTCGTTCACAGTATAGTATATTGTTTTTCAACTCTATGTGAGTGTGAAAACTTTCATATGGTTTTCATCTAGACTATCATGCTTCATTTCCATTATCAGAAAAGTTATTACAAGTAGCGTTTATCTCTCAGAATTGACCGACCTGACCTAAACCCTAATGAAATAACATATTTCAGATGGAGAAATTATTCATTAGGATTCATTAAAAAGTCTGACCTCACAGTAAATACCTGACTTTTTTTCCCTCATCTTTTTGTTGTAAAAGTGAATGCACACTATTAAGAAAAAAAGGTAACACTCTAGACCCCTTAAGCGTTCTTTGGTTGTCCCTCTGGGGAACCTGTAGAACTGTACAATAGTGCGGGAGGAGGTGGGTGAGGGGATCTCGGATTTTAACTGTAAAATAAATTTTAGATTTACTGAATTTATTCATTCATCATTCATCTTCAGTAAGAACTTTATCCAGGTCTGGGACACAGCGGATCTGGAGCCTACCCCAGGAACATCGAGAACACTGTGCTCAAGGAGGGAATTCAGCCTGGAAGGGGCTGTGTACAATAATTTTTATCAAGTTTTTTATTCCTGAACTTTCCACTGACAGAACACAATTAGGTCCAAACTGACAAGTTATTGAGTTATTGAGTTATTAACCTGAACTCATTCAATACAAGTGACCGCTCAAACTGGATAATAACAATTTTTTGTACCATTGTAAAAAAGAAAAAAAAAAAACCCTAGAACCCCTTTTGGGAAGCTAAGAACGTTTAATGAAGTGCACCTTGAAGAACCTTTTTTCTAAGAGGGTATGTATGTACAGTGTGTCTTTATTTGTGGTTTTAAGGAAAAAGTTAATGTAATAAAAAGGTGGTATGTTCTTTGGTTGAAATCTATTTTAGATATTTATGTACAATTTAGATTACTTCATTTTTAGTAGGCCTCTGTTTTAACCATTCATTAATAAAATGGAGCACACGAATGATTTTAATTGTATACAGTATTTAATTGTTTTAAATGTGAACCATTAATTAGTTAAAATGGTAAGATTATTGGAGTATTCATAAACAATGTAAAATATATTTTTATTCATTTGTTTTGGTGTGTTTGCGATTTAGTGCATTAGTGCATATCCCTCTGTCTTAGCCTTGTGCCAAGTTTCAGTTTCTCAGAAATGATGGGAATGCTCCATCGTGTTGCACAACTGGTCTACCTCTAAATTTCTTGTACATGTGGTTCAGTGTAGAACCCCACAACCGACAGTTTCAGAAAGGGTTCCAAAGAATACCTGAAAACACTTATATCATGTATCTTAATATATTGTGTATCTTTAACAGAAGAGAATCAGAAGATATTTTAATGCCAGAACAGACAAACAGGGAAAACATAAGGTTTGGCCAACAGCTTGTATTAAGCAGAAACAGAAATATCAAAAACCTGGTAACCGGTTGCTGTAGTTGCTATTCTTTAGCAATACTTAAAAGTAAGGTACACTGCTAGTCTACTTTGTTCAAAACACTAACCAATGTGTAGTGACATTTTTATGACTACTGCAAACCTTAACACCAAAATAACCATGCATATTTTTTCAGTCCCCTATGCATTGGTCCTTAAGTCCAAAGAGGAACACGTATGCTGCGAAAGACATGCAAACCTTTAGACACAAGTGTCAGGTAAGTTGCAACATGCATCATATACACTAGAGTTTTTAAGGTTTCTCTGCAATCCAAAGTTACCTGTACACATTCCAATCATATCCACTGTGTGAACCGAGGCTTTTCATGGGTACTGGTTTGGATATTACTACAGCCTGGGCTATGTACAACTCCTACATTCATTGGTAAAAGTCTCTGTGCTACAGAAATATGGGAACAGTATCACCTCATAAAGTGAGTTATCTGCTTGCACACCAAGTCAAGTATTTTATGTGAAAAAAAATATTGCTATATATTCTATTCTAATTATACAATTCTAATTGATCAGAAGGTTTTCTATAGAAGGTTCACTACATCTAAATTTTGCAAATTATATCTTTTATAACTGCTCGGCTCAGACTGTAGTTCAGGCTACAACGCAAATCAAAGTTTTATATTAATGCACATGTTCTAATATGCTATCATTGCTATAGTAGACAATTTACACAGGAACTTTTATGGCAAAAGCTCCACATAAATGAATAAAAAACAATGTTTTCTGTGAGAAGATTTTTAGCATTTTAGCATTCATCTCCAGAGTCAAAGCTTTTTAACAGTCAGATGTAATGCCAACACAGGAAAATCTTCAGGACAGCTTTACGAATTCTTTGTTACATCACAATTTTTTAGTGTTTCTAAGATAAGTTACTCTGGATAAAAGTATCTGGAAAATTAATAAATTAATAAATGCTATGCGTTTCATTTTTACTTTAGAAAACCCAAAATGATGACACGGCAGATGATATGGAGAATGTGAGTATTACATTAGTCTATATATCATCTTTTCTTTTGACACATTCCCAGTGTTTCTTATCTCATATGTTTGTACCTCTTTATTAATGATGGATCTGTATGATCTGCAATTGTTGTACCTGCAGGACAAAGACGTACCAAATCTGAAGTTTTACAAAAATCTCATGCGTTTCCGCCCTGATGGTATGACATACATTCGATGAGTGATGATATAGATGTTAAATACAATCATGTTCAAATATACGCTTGAGATGGTTTATAATTTGTTCTTTGTCTTCAGGTGTGTACATTGACGATTTTCACATGTACTGGTTTGGTGAATATGACAGGCTGGAATATGTGCACTCCTACATTCAGTGGTAAAAGGTTTATATTAATATATTCGATCTAATAAGTTATTGTTTCTATAGACTGAGACACGACACTCTGACGTCAGCCGTGCCTCCTGGTTGCAAAAACTTGAGACTATAGTGATTTGTGACAACTGGCCAACATCATTTCTAAAAATGATTTTTCTAAAATATTCTAGGATTGAACAGGCTTAGCTTGCTAGATAGAAAAATCACTAGCTATCTAACTCTAGATGTCTAGGTCACATTCTTACTGAGGAGTTGCCTATAATGGACATCTTTAGCTAGTTTATTTTTTAGCTAACAAATTAGTTTATATCATCTAGCTAGCTGGCACATCGACTTTCAGTGAAACAACATCCTTAATGTTGTAATCATAAAACATTACATTATAAAACATTAAATTTCTAAGGGGCTCAGTAGGCATGCCCTAATAAAGGGACTTGGATGGCGGATGCTCCACATGAAATGTGTTTTAAGTTTTATCTGTTTATGTTAATTGGTGTGAATATTTCATGCAAACTAAACATGGGTTTCCTGCTTTTAACCTGTTCGAAACATCTTGTGTGTAAGTGTTACATTCAGATATTGTACAAATTTCTTCACAGGCTATTTCCAATTCAGGAGAAGGGAATGAACTTTGATTCACATGAACTTAGCCTAAAAGAAATCAAGGTAAGTACTGAAATACACACAAAAAAAAAAGTCATGTGATCATGTCATGTCATCCAACAGAACATTTTCAAAGAAATACTTATGAAGTGACTTGTGAAGTGTAAAATGAAAAATGCAACACTGCTGTTCTTTTGCAGCTGTTCCGTAAGGATGAGGAGGTGAAGAAAAAATTGTTGATGTCTTACAAGCTCATGTTGGACTTCTACGGCATAGAACTTGTCAGTGAGGAAACTGGAGAGGTGAGACGTGCAGTAAACTGGCAAGAGCGATTTGCAAACCTAAATAGGTAAATATTGTACTTTACTGTTTTTTGTTGCTTTTTTTTTCAAATTTAGTACAGATATTTGTGTATATAAGAGACTATAATTCTGCGGTTTTACATTTATCTTTAACGTAACAGAAACACACACAACAATCTTCGCATCACCCGCATCCTAAAGTGCCTGGGTTTACTGGGGTTTCGTCACTATCAAGCACCGCTAGTTCACTTCTTCCTTGAGGAGACTCTGGTGAAAGGCACACTTCCACGAGTAAAGCACAGCGTTCTGGACTACTTTTTGTTCGCAGTTCTGGACAAGTCTGAACGAAAAGAGCTGATCAGATTTGCCTTCTGTAATTTTGAGCCAAAAGAGAAATTTGTATGGTGTCCTATAAGGATTTGTAATAAATTCTTGAAGGAGAAAAGAACAGGGAGCCATAAATTACATGCTGGTCCCAATGAAGGAGTGTCAAGTGATTCAACCTCTCAAAGCAATCAGAATGATCTGATGAACAGCATAGTACAAAATAAAGATGAAATCAAAACAGATACTAATGAAGACACAAGTGATGAAAAATCTCTTAGCAGCAAAATCAGAAATGATGAGAATGTGTCAGATGAGTGTCAGGATTCTGAAAAACAAGCTTTACCTGTCCTTGCTGCAGGAAATGCAAACACAAGTAACGCTAATGAAGAAACTCAAGCTCAGTCCGGAGTTGATTCTCAGAAGGAAGACATTAAAGCAAGAAATAAGAAGATCCCAAATTCTGTACAAGAAGTTACAGAAAAATCAGATGATAATGGCAATGAATATGCTGACTCTACCAAACAAGCAAAGGTTTTGAGTGGTGATAAGAACTTTGACAATAGTACAGCCAGTGATGAAAGCACCAATGAAAACCTCACACAAACTTCTAATCACAGCTCCACAAGCGAGAATGTTGCAAACAAAACACCTCTATCAGGTGGAAACTCAGGGAGTGAGCAGCAAGATCATGAAAATCAAGAAGACAAATCTGAGCAAGGCAATAAAGATGAGTTAAAATCACAGCATACTGATAGAGATTCCAAAGAAAATGATTCAGAAGAAATTCAGAAGAGTGGCAGTGAATCACCAGAAGACAGTGTTGGGACTGGAACTGCCACAGACAATGAGGCAAATCAGTCTGTGGAAGGTAATGCTGAAGACAGGCTTACTGATAAGCATGTTAGTACTGCTGTCACATCACACAATAATGAAAATTCAGACTCAACAGAAGTTAAGAATAGAGAGGACACTGAATCTGAACAAGGCATAGCTCTCAGGAGTGATGTTAACTCATCTCAGGTTATTCCTGGTAAGGATACAGAGACAGGAGAGAGCACTAAAGAAAAGTCTGCTGAGGACAAAAAGACAGAAATAGGGTGTGTGAGAGATGGAGGAACTGAAAATGAGGGAAATATCCAGACTCAGTTTTAAAAATTGTTTGACCAGAGATGTTTAAGGAATCGTGTTTGATGGAGGTACCTAAAATGTGATTTTGCTCGTTTTTTGAAAATGCAAAAAAAAATCTTCTTTTTTTTTTGTGAAATTGACATTTAATATGATTGTTTTTCACGCCAAGGCTATTTTAATTTTCATCTTCAAAGTCATGGTGATCCGGAACCTATCCCAGGAACAGGTGGTAATCCACCCTGGATGGGGGCGGCAGTATATTGTAGCCTATTTTAATAAACTGAACAAGAAAGGTTTAATAGCAATAATCAATTTCTGGTGCTGGGATTTTCTGCAAATCTATTGCTGGGTGCAGACTATATATTAGATATATTAAATGTATGAATTCTGATGCTGTCAAAGAATGTGTGTAATAAACTGGTGATGAAATAATGACTGTGTCTCCCTTTAATGCCTCAAAATATGAGGTAATGAAAAATACAATTCTCATGAATTAGAAAAAGATCAGGTCATAGGGGGCTATAGAAGCCGTGCTTCAGGGGATTCCTATCAGGGCTGGCCAGCAGTTGGTGCTGCATTAGCCCTTCAACAAGCAGGCCTTTCAACAAACAGT
>CM040994.1:5612683-5652741 GCA_022985145.1 Pangasius djambal
CGTCAGCCCTTCAACAAACAGTCCAGCAGTCGGCGCTACGTCAGCCCTTCTGCACACAGTCCAGTAAAGAATATTATGCAGTCGGCACTGCATATTAAAGAAAACATATTTAAAGAAAACAATAGTCAGACTCACCAATGATGATATTTAAAGGGCTTTGAAGTAGTTTGCAGTGAGGTAGGTTGCAGTTAGATCAGCACGGCTGTATATCAGATGCATAAGCACCGCTACAGATTCGTACATATTGTATGTCAAAACTCATTTAACTCCTCCGAGGCCCCCTAGTGGCTGAGGCCCAGAATGCACACAGTGCTTCCTGCTGAGACTCAAGCTTCAACTAGAACTTTGTTATATGCACACGGTTCCTTGTACAATGAGCTTCTTAGTTTGCACGCTCAATAAAGTAAATTTTTAAAAAGTTTTAAAGTTTAAAGTATAGCGGTACAATTAAAAATAAATAAAGAAATAAAATACATGGAAGAAGAAATATCTATCGGTATAAATATAGAAAATATCGTAGAAAATATATATGTATATATACGTAGTAAGGGTCACTCAGTTATATTTAAATGAGGTCGTGTGCTGGATAAACGTGTTTGCATGAGGTATTGTGCAACAGAAGCAATATGCAAATTGTATATGCTACAGCTAATTACGCATACGCTGAGCCAAGTCACGTGACACACGTTTACACGCGACTGCACTTTGCGCTCTAACATGATTGTTTAAAGCTCATTTACTCCTGCTGCCTTGATGCCCGTTAAACAGTTAATAATTAATTTAGGCAGCACATTTGTTTGAACAATGTGCCTTTGTTTGTATAGGCACATTGTTTAGCTATTCATAAATAAAAAGTCGCCCAAGAGCAACTTTTATTTTCACTTTGACAAGAGTGGGCGTGTTTCAGTTTGCTAGTCAGCATTTCAGATGCTATTTCATGCTATTCAGAAGGAAAGACTTCCTTGTCATCTCTTCGTCTTGATCACTTGTTTTGACGGCTCTGTGTAACAAAGCTTGATAGTCTATGAGACTGAGTATGAATATGGGCAACTCAGAAAGCGCTTTAAGAGACTATGATTCGACATGGGAAGATGAAGTTGACTATGAGGACACTACACAGGTAAAGGCCACAGAGATTTAGTTATATTTACATGCATTATGTTCCTGTTGTGTGTAATGTCAGATTATGTACTGTTGCCATTGATGATATAGGGTGAGTTTTTGGGACACCCTAAACACATTATTGATTCAGTACAAAAACATTTTAGAGTTCAAAACATGAGTTTTCCAGCACAAATTAAATGTTCCAGAAAAATGTATGTCAGTAAAGAAAGCAGCATATTACAAAAGAAACAACTTTTCAGACAGAAAAACATAATGAAGGCTACTGAGTTTTGCTGCAAAAATATGAAGCAAGTGTGACAGTCAAAATGTCCAGAAGAACTGTGGCTGGTCCTGCAAGATTTTCAGTAAAACGTACAGCTCATTTCCTTAGAAAACTGCACAAATTGTATCTGAGACTACTTTAAAAAAAAATTTTTTTAAAAAGCTAAGGATCGTCAAACACCAAATATTACTGTTTACTGCTCTTTATAGTAGAAACATTTACTTTCATTTCAAAACTTAATTTCTTTATGCAAGGTAGCTGTCAACTGCTGTGCGAATCACTAAATATGTTCATTTTTAAAAATTTAAAAGCTTCTAGGCGGTTAAATCTAAAACATTTATACCTTTGGTTGTCCATCTGGCATTGTTGAACCCCACAATCAACAGTTTCAGAAAGTGTGTATCTAAGATTGCATATCATATATCTTTATCACAAGAGAATCAGAAGACATTTTGAGATCATTCAATGGCAAAACAGACAAGCAGGGACATTTTGGCTGCTCAGATGCACTTTAATGAAGCACTTAAGAAAGAAACAGAAATAGAAAAACTTGTTAGTCAGTTGCCGTAGTTGCTATTTCTCAGCAATGCTTGGAAAGTAGACTGCTAGTCTACCTCGTTCAAAGCCCTAACCGACACACAGTGACATTTAAAACAAACCTGACCATGCATATTTTTTCAGTTCTCTACGCAGTGGTCATGGAGTGCACAAAGGAACATAACTGCTGCCCAAGACATGCAAAACTAC
The DNA here is from genome assembly GCA_022985145.1 of Pangasius djambal. Classification (NCBI taxonomy): domain Eukaryota; kingdom Metazoa; phylum Chordata; class Actinopteri; order Siluriformes; family Pangasiidae; genus Pangasius; species Pangasius djambal. The sequence goes on from CM040994.1 coordinate 5,614,818, forward strand.
AGACGGATGTGTCGGGTAAGTTGCAACAGGCATCATATATAATTTGGAATGGCATCCAACCTTACTGGTTGGTGATTATGAAACCTGGACTATGTGTACTCCTACATTCAATGGTAAAAGTCTTAAAGCTATAGTCTGAGAATTTGGAAAAACAACACTGGCCCTTATATTAATATGAATTCATGAATTTTATGGAAAGTCAGATATTTTCTGATTGGTCAGTAGGTTTTCTATACCTACATTTTCAAACTTGTCTATATTTTCTATAACAGCAACTCTGACAGTACTTCCGGTTGTTAGGCAAATTACAGGTTTATATTAATGTGCTTGTTCTGATACGTTATCATTGCTGTAGTAAACAACTTACATATGGACTACACACTAATAGTATTTCTGTAATGTCATACACTCTTGTATCCTTAAATAGTAGGTCTAGTTTTGATAGCTGCAAGGTTTAGGTTCTGTGCCAGTCACTGGAAGGTTGCTGGGCTTTTAAACAAAGCCCTTAACTGCATATCTATGCTAGGATTGGGTTCTGCTTCTTATAAATTACTCCGGAAAAAAAGCATCTGCATTTCATTTTCACTTTAGAAAGTCTATAATGGGACAGATCATGATATGGATGATGTGAGTATTACATTAGTCTATTTACAAAATTTCTTCTCTCTTACATTTGTACCTCTTTATTAATCTGAATGTTCTGTCATTTTCATGGCTGTAGGAAGAAGTCTCGCCAAATCTGTTGTTTTACCAAAATAAGATCCCTTTCAACTTTGATGGTAAAATACAATTTTTATGAAGATATAGATATTAAACACAATCACGTTCACATGATGAAGTTTAGCATGTTTTTTTTTTGTTTGTTTGTTGTTTTTGTCCAGGCATGTGCATTGAGGATTTTCACATGTACTGGTTTGGTGATTACGAAAGGCTGGAACATGTGCACTGCTACATTCAATGGTAAACATCTTACCACAATCAGAGTTTTTGGTTCAGCAAACCAACACTGGCCCTAATTAAAGAGTGGAAAGAAATGGGGAACATTTCAGGAACAGGAATTTTCCATAACAGCAGCTCTGACAATAGTTCCAGCTGCACAGCAAATCACAGTTTTTAATACGTTTGGTCTAATACAGTATTGTCTGCATGGTGAGCATACCACTTAAATGGATTAAAATGTTTTAAGTTGATTGGTGGGAATATTTCACAAAAACTAAAATCGGTTTCCTGCTTTTAACCCGTTGAAAACATTTTGTGCAAGTGCTACATTCAGACATAGTAAACATTTCTCCACAGGCTATTTCCAATTCACGAGAAAGGTATGAACGCATCATGTAAGCTTAGCTCAAAAGCAATCAAGGTAAGTATTAAAATATATTAAAATCTTATTATATATATATCTTGTATACTATATACAAACATGAAGGAAAAACATATGAAGTGAATAGTAAAATTAAATCTTTTGCAGCTGTTCCATAGGGATGAGGAGATGAAGAAAAAATTGTTGGTGTCTTACAAGCTCATGTTGGACTTCTACGGCATAGAACTTGTCAGTGAGGAAACTGGAGAGGTGAGACGTGCAGTAAACTGGAAAGAGCGATTTGAAAACCTAAATAGGTAAGCATTGTGGGTTTTTTTTTTTTCAGTCTATACAAAATAATTTAATTCTGCAGTTAACATTTTTCCCTAAATATTACAGAAAAACACACAACAATCTACGCATTACCCGTATTTTGAAGTGCCTGGGATTACTGGGGTTTCAGCACTATCAAGCACCGCTGGTTCACTTCTTCCTTGTGGAGACTCTGGTGAGAGGCACACTTCCCCAAGTGAAGCAGAGCGTTCTGGACTACTTTATGTTCGCAGTTGTGGACAAGTCGAGAAGAAAAGAGTTGATCAAATTTGCCTTGTGTTATTTTGAGCCGAAAGAGAAGTTTGCGTGGTGTCCTAGGAGGATTCAAATTAAATTTTTGAAGGAGGTCGAGCGTGCACAGAAAGAAACAGAGAGATACCAAAAGTGAACAAGTGGAACACAGGCTAGAAAACAAGAGAATGCCAAGTAATTCAGCAGTTCAGACTGTTTAGAATGATCAACAGGGTATAAAATCAAGATAAAATTGTTAGATTATATTGATTTTTGCTACAAAAAAAATCAGCAGATGAGAACAGAAGTAAAGATACTTTGTCTACTTGACAGGCCAATGCGTCAAAATAAAAGGTTTGTTGGAAGCTTCCAACATAACTTGAACCAAACAAAGATGCTTAGTCTAAATGTCGTCACATACCACATCATGCTGTTGATCATTCTAAAGACACTGTAAATCACACTGTAAATGTACAATAATTATCACACAACCAGTGAAAACAGCCAACAGCTTCCAACTAGGGGGAATAAGTACTGAGAACTGGGGGGACTGTATTTGTTTTTATTAATACTAAAATTTTGCATTCATTTGGTTAAGGCATGGCACTTTGCTGCAAAAATAGTTTCCCCTAGAGGGACAATAAAGGTGAAGTTGAGCACCAAAACGAAGAGGATGAAACACAAAATCACCAAAAAGCCACAGCAGAAGCAAATACCAATGAACAGGTGTAAGACAAGAAAGACAATCCAGTATCACTTTTAGACAAACTCTTGAAGATAATATGCCTACAAACATTGAGACATAAAGAAATAAAGGCAAAATTATCATGAAAATTCACACACAAATGTAGCTAATCATAAAATCTCTCTGAGATAGGAGAACAGTATAGGAAAATCTGTTCATGACAAAAAGACAGAAATTGGGTTTGTGAGAGATGGAGGAACTGAAAAAGAACATATCCAGACCGTGATGTACATTACACACAATAATCATTAACTTTTTTTTTTTTTTTTTAAATCGTTGGTTGACCAAATATTTTAAGGGATCATGTTTTAGGGCGGTGGGGACTTTGCTCATTTTTGACTTGTTTATGCTCATGCTGCTAATATGTGTTACTGAAAAATACAATTCTTGCCAATTAGAAAAAGATTAGATGTTACTCTTTTTATTACCAGTATACCCAGTTTATACTGATTTTAGGCAGAACAGATCCTCTGAACTAGCTTAAGCTAATAAGCAGAAACAAGAAGTCTGTGAAATTTAACATGCCATGAAAGTATGCTTTAAACTCAGGAAATACATGGACTATGCAATATGCTGATCAGAGTTCACCCACATGCTGCAACACAACAGGAAACACAGCTTAGTGACCTAATACTCAGAAAATAACCTTTTATGTTTTGTTTTTTTTTTTTTTTTTGTAAAAACAATTGTTTGCCACATCATACAAGAGCTTGTAAACAGGGTTGTAAACTCCTACTTGGATCTATGAATAATTATAAATAAACTTTATAACTTTGCAATGTTAATAAGACTTTGTGGGATCAGTAGTTCACTAATGTCTGTTACTGTGTTGTACAAGAAAAGTTTGGTCATTAACCACCATCTAGATACAGGCTGGTTCATTGGTTGTCCTTCTTTTTTCAGCCACAAGATGGAGGTGCCAGACCAACAGTCAGGGTTTGCGTGGTGTGTAATAATAAATAATGCAATATAAACACAAATACACATGGTTTACTATTTTAAATTTGCAGCATACAAAATGTAAAAACAAAAAAAAAAAATCACAGAGATGCAAATCTCGTACAAAGAGGGGTTTAATAAACAAAACCTGATAAAGCTTACAGAACATCTGACTGACGACTGCCTGCAGGCTTATCTATTGACTGCTAAACAAGTTTTACCATACAGAGACCTTGTTCATCAAGGCCACGGTTCATCCCTCTTACATTAATTCTTTTAAGCTATATGGCTTCAGTTCTCTACTAGAAAAAACATAGTTAAAAACATACATGTATGTATATACACAAATACATATTTACATGTCTTTATTTTTTTATGTACTTTTAAAATATATTTTACCAGGTGATGGGTAGCATGGTATGACATTATCCCTCTAATAAGATCTTTAAATGAAATTCACAAGACCAGTGTCCTTGAACGTAACCAAGAGCACAAAATGTGTCATGGAAGCAGCGAAAAACGTTCAAAATGGACTTTAAATTACCCATGTATAATAGTTTCACATACATGCAAATCCATTTAGAAAAAAATTCAAAGTAGCAAAACTTGTCAAATATGAAGGATGTCATGACCACTGTAGGAAAAAAAAAAAAATTAGGACATGACTTCATTATCAGTAGACTTCTCAGTGTCTCTTGAGTTCTCAGGTTTGTCTTTTTTCTCCTCCTTTCTGTCTTTGCTTTTGCTCCTCTGTCTCCTGTCCCGGTCTCTTTCCCTGTCCCTTTCCCTGTCCCTGTCCTTGTCCTTGTCCCTATCTTTCTCCCTGTCTTTCTCCCTGTCCCTATCTTTCTCCCTGTCCCTGTCCCTGTCTCGGTCCCGCTCTCTGTCCCGATCTCGTCTATCTCTATCTCTTCCACGGTCCCGTTCACGGCTTCTTGAGCGTTCTCGTCTTTTGTCTCTACTGTCTCTATCTCGGTCACGGTCTCTATCCCTTTCTCTATTCTTTCCTCTGTCTCGGTCATGGTCTTTCCTGTCCGATTCTCTCTCCCTGCCACGATCTCTATCCCGATCCCGTTCCCTCCTCTTTTCCCCCTCAACTTCTCTGTGCCGGTCAGTGTCTATACCTCTACTGCGTTCTCTCTCCTTGCTACGCTCTCTCTCTCTGTCCCTTTCCCTGCTGCGATCACGATCCCTGTCTCTACTGTGGTCTCTCTCCCTATCTCTATCCCTATCTCTACTGTGGTCTCTCTCCCTATCTCTATCGCGGTCTCTCTCCCTACCACGATCCCATTCACGGTCTCTGGTCCAGCCCCATGATCGGCTTCCATGCAGCCCATCCCGGTCTCTGTCTCTCTTCCTGTCTTCAGACACATCTCTCTGCTTTTCTTCAGACAGCCTTGAAGGGCCATCTCGGTCACGGGGGCCACTGTCAAACCGACTTGACCTGTCCTGAGGCTCAGCACCATCTCTAGTTGAGCTGCTCCGTCTTCTCATTTCAGGGGAGTGTCTTCTCCAGTGGTCATCACGAAGGGACTCTGGGCTATGCCCACCCATGCGGCCTGGTACTGGGATGGGACCTTCAGTAGGAGTAGGCAACAGAGGCCCCCTTACAGGTCTTATCTCATTTAGATGGTCACTGAGCTGGTAGCGAGATGTCTGACCTCCAGAATCATTATCAGAGTAGTGTCCTGGCGGTGGAGCTCTTGGCCCACCAAAATGCTGAGGGACAGGACCCCTGTGTCTTTCCAAGTCTTGGGATGACCCTCCTCTCGGTTCTTCAAAGGACACTCTATCTTGAGATGAAACACGAAATTGGTTTGGAGGAGGAAATCGGTGCCCTGGAATATCTCCTGCAGAACCAGGTGGGCCCCTTCGTCCATCAAAGTGGTTTGGTGGAGGTCCCCTAAAGGGAGGTCCATGTGAGGGTCCCTGATTGTCTCTGTAATTGTGTGAGGCTGTTTGTCCCTGGGGTTGCTCAATCCCTGGCTGATAAGAACTTCCACCATCATTGTCAGCAGGCCCTCTTGGGATGTTAGGTAGTGGTCCAGGTTCCCCAATGTTGTGAGGAGGGGGTGGAACACGTGGCCCAGGGAAGTGAGATGGTGGTGGTGCCCTGCTGTCATAATGACCAGGGGGAGGGCCCGCAAATGGTGGTGGCGGGCCTCGGGGTCCAGGAAAGTTGAAAGGTGGAGGAGGCCCATTGAATCTTTGTCCATCAAAAGGAGGGAGTGGTGGGCCAGGTGGCAGAGGACCAGGAGGTGGGCCTCGAGGTCCTATATGATGTGGGGGCATGTTGTTATTAAATATTTGAGGTGGAGGTCCTCTTTGACCCATTGGTGGGACTGAAGGTGGGGGCCCTCTGGGTGTAACCATTGGAGGAGGTGGTCCTCTTGAAGCATCAAACTGTGGACTGTTTCCCCACTGATTCTGGTAAGGTGCATATGGGCCAGGTGGCGGATACTGTGACAGGTCGTTTTCCCCGTGAGATGGAGGCGGGCCTTGCATTGGTGGAGGCATTTGCATTGGAGATGGTCCTGAAATGGGCGGTGGCCCTGACATTGGAGGTGGAATATGCATGGGGGGTGGAACAGTCATTGGTGGTGGACCAAGCGCAGGTGGAGGCCCAACCAGCGGGGGGAAAGACAATGGAGGTGGAATGTCTGAGGGGCCTCGATAATCGGTTTGTGAGTTTGGTCCAGTCATGTGTGGCATATGAGAGCTATGTGAATCCATATAAGATGAACTCACTTGTGTCACATCCTGTGGCCTCCCCATAGAAGTTATCGGTGTACTGATTGTTGTGATATTGTAATATGTCGTTGTAGAAGATTCTGTTGACTCTTCGACAGAAGAGATTGGCTCTTTTTTTAAAATGGTTGCAGAATTAGGCCAAATTTCTTCAAAACTCTTGTTTTCTGATTCAAACGGAACATTTTCTTTGGGACTTTCTTTATGTTCTGTGTCCAGGTAACTTTCTACTAGATCAGGGTCTATTTTTTCCCCTAAAAGTGGTATTTCTGTGCTATCTGCATCTAGCAAAGGAACCTCTTCACTGTTTGATTCCTCTTCAGGCTTGGATGATTCTAACTCAGGATCAGTCGGATGCAAGAGTTGCGAGTCAACATTCGCATCATCTTGTGATGGCGGCACATCTGTGGTTGCACAAGGTTCTGTTGGTTCAACACTTAAGGAATCCTGTAATGGAGTGTCTATGACTTTAGGCTGTTGTGATGTTAATGTGTCTAATATTGCAGCAATGTCAAGGGGTGGTTTGTCTGTTATTGTAGTAGGAGCAGCCGTAGCATCAGTATTACTCAAAGCAGTAGTAATAGATGTAACAGCAGGAGCCTCTTCCTTTTCTACAGATTCATCTGAGTTTAGCCTCTGACAGGCAGCCACCTGTCTAGGGTCCCTACTCTGCCTGGGATCCCTTCTCTGATTAATAACTGGAATAGTAGCTGTGCTTTTTGCAACCAACTGCTCGACCTTTTTACCAAGTTGAAGTAACTGACTGTTGGCCAAGAGAGATTTAGCATCAGGTATTTGCTGGTCCAGTTCCTCTAGTTGCTTCTTGGAACCTGGATCACCCTTAACCTCCTCAAAAATGGAGTCATCTTCAGGGTCATATGCCACATCATCTACCATACCAGTTCTAACCTCTGGTTGTGTGATGCTTGTCGAGACCATAGAATCATCAGGCTTTTCTTTACCATATGAAACACTGGGATCATATTCTTCTTCTGGGTCATATGGTCTATCATCCTCTTGTTCATCTACTTTTTTACCTTTTGTAATGCCAAACTGCTCAACAATCGGATCCAGCAGAGGAACAGAAATATCTGTTGAACTTCGATCTGAAGGAGACTGAGAAGCTTCAGAATCCTTCTTCTTACCAAACAAGGTCTTCAGGATGGTCTGCAGTGGAGTAGTAGATGTGGCAGGAACTGCTGGTGTGGCCATGATTGATGGGGAATTACTGCCTGTACTTGTGGTGACACCAGGTGCCTTGACGGAGGACAAGATGGAAAACACTGATGAAGTAAGCGGACCAACTGATGATTCAGAACTGCTGAGAGGGGGTGGAGTTCCAGGAGGAGTTGTGCTTATGGGCTCCTGACTGATTCGCATGGCTTTGTCAGTTTTGATTGGTTTTGGGAGGCCAGTCTCATCATCTCGCTGTGTTTTAGAACGTTTTTCCTCACTTTCCAGAGGGGCTCCAGCACGTTTCTTGTCTTTCTGACAAATTAACAGCCCAAGCAGGAGATTTGGACGAGCTGGCTCAAGACCTATCAACGAAAAAATAAAATAACTTGTTAAAAAATAAATAAATAAAATGATTACAACTGTTGATGTTAACAATGAAACATCAATGATTGTGTTCCTTTGGTATTGTCACTGGTAGTATGGTAGTAATATAGTGACATAATATCCCTGTATTTTCAAAACAATCTGTAAGCATGCACACACAAGTTATCGGTATATTTGCTGAAACCTATTACAATTTCTCTTCTCTTGCTCTGCATATATACTTTGGCACAACCAAAATAACAGTACCATTGAAGATAGCAGGCCATTATTCTTGTGTGTAATTACAGTGCAACAGTTGTCCATTGTTCTATAACAAGCACATCTGAACCTAAAAAGATAGATAAGCAATCCAATGTGCAGAACAGGAAAAATTCTATGATTCTGCAAGTTGGTCCCACTCTCAATCGTATTTCAGGTGGGTTACGTCTCTCTCAAACACTTGGGTCCAGCAGACGACTTACCATAGATACCATGGTGTTTCAGCTGCATCCAGCAGTGATTACATCAGTACTTATGCATCTGTTAACCAAAGACAGGACCCCCATGTCTGTTTTCTAAATAGTGGACTATAGATTTTTTGCAGGTATTTGCAGGTTGGAACTGCACTAAAATCTAAATCAATTTGTCTGATTAACTAGCTATTACAAAATATGATGCAACTAAGAAACATGGCTGAGACAAATATCTAGGGTTGTTCCAATTTTGGATGCATAATGTGCTTTATTAGAAACACACAAATGACATGATACAGATTACAAGAAGAAAAAACACAACCCAAGAGGAAACAATCATATACCCCCTCAAAAAAATACAAAACCCTTTTTTGCAGAAACCACTGAGCCCTCGTTTCATGCACAAGAATTGTACCATTAAAGGGGACTGGAAGCATACTTACCTGAGAATTAAACCACATCTGCATTTTTAATAAATACTTCAAGAGAGCTAACGTGCACTATTAACTTTTTGTATTTTCTTGCACAAGCTTACCTGGTCCATCGAAAGGTAAGAGTTTAGCAGGCAGAGGGTCTTTGGAGCTCAGTGGAATGAGATAAAGGTCTTTGATTCGTTTGTTGCTGTTGGCCACTACGCCAAACCGCTTGCGGCTGCTGAAATAAGAAAACAGGGACACGTACGCAACTTCCTCCTCCTCGGTTGCTGGATGGAAACGAATAAGACAAAGCTCCTGAAAAGCAAAAGGAAAGAAACATGCTGTCAATCAATAAATAAATCAGAATGTGCAATTATTTTAATTTCAGTCTTCACCTGATATGCTATATTACTATTGCCTCTTACTTTTGACAGTGAAGTCTTCAGTTTACCAACATAGTCCCAAACTGTGTGTGGTGATATTCTACCACCAATGTGAATGGTATCAGGTAGGTCCTGAAAGCAAGAAGAAATACTGGCCTTGTAGCATGTAATTTACAATAATTACTGAGTAACATTCACACACACAGCAAGTAGCACAAGTAACAAACCTCCTTGAGATGCTCAAAGGAGCCTGAGACCAAGTAGGCCTTCGTGACAAACTTGGCAACAGAGTGCATGTTGACAAATCCTTTCCACATAATCTCCTGTCCTGAGAGGAACAGAGCTGTCTCTCCCTCAGGAGAGGGCTCAGTCATGCTGCAGAAAAAAAACGTGAGATATTACTGATGTTAAATGTTGCTGAAAACAATACAATTTGAAGAGTGTATTATGAACCAATGAAAACTTCCGACACAATATACCTGGATGCGCTGGTCCCGTAGTGCCGTGATTCTGTTGAAGTGACTTGTTTTGGGATCACAGGTTTAGACAGAGATACCGGAACTCCAGGCGGCATAGGCAATGGCCCCTTCATGTCCATCACAGGAGCTTCAGAGGGCAGAGGGGTGGCAACAGGCACACTGACTGGTGCCCCAACAGGCATACTGACATCAGGCTCAGTCTGAGTGAGAGGTGCAGAGGAGCGGTGGCTGGCAGTACGAGGGTCACGGCGGCTTATAGTGACAGAAGAAACTGCCGGCATGACCATAGGAGCTTGCACAACAGGCACCGTGCTGCTCTGTTCTTCCATGCTACTTGGTTGATGAGGCATAGACACGTCACTGGCAGAGTAAGAGACGTTAGGTTGGTCTGCTGGCACCTTGGAGGGTCGCTGCTCTGTTTTGGGTTTTTCGGGAGGGTCTTGTTTTTTAGGAACTGACATTTTGGGCTTTTTAGCTGCTGGCTCATCATCAGCTGACCTCTGACCTGAAAGAGATAATGAAAAAGAGTAATTATAAAACTCTAGTAACACAACAGAAGTCAAATTTATTCAGACTGTATCTCTTTAAGGTGCTACCTGTGCAAATCTTGCAGTTAAGGTCAAACAGGTGAGCCCTGTGTTCTGCCGTGGTGTCTTTCAACATGGTGCTCAAGATGTCTGGGACAGCACTGCTTTTTCCTGCTGAAGCAGAACTCTGAAGTGTGGCAGAAGGGTGGGATTCCTGATGATCCTATGAAAAGATACATAGACTAAACAATCAGCTGTTTTATGAAGCTTTTTTTGTTGTTGTTCACATAAAAACCACAAGACAAATGTGAGAGTAAAACAGCAAGTTTTACTATAAATTGCAAAGATGGAAATGAGTTAAGTGTAGACTATATATTATATTAAGTGTAGACTATATATTATATATATAAATTATAGCTTATAAAGATCACTCAATAACATCAGAAAAGGTGCAGAAAAGGTCAAATAGAGTGTGCAGGTCAAATTGAAAGGCTCCCCGAAAGCTTATTAGCACCTTATAAAGGCATTACTTTGAAGATGATAGAAGCAGAAACAGAAGGAAAGGGGAAAAAAAGCCAGGGGATTAAAAAAAAGCCAAAGACAGAAAGCCACCACTTACTGCCCCAGAAGCCAAGCGAGGAGATTGGGAAGTAGCAGAGATACATACATCTCCATCAGACATGGAAGGGGCTTCTTCCATGTCAACATCAGGGGGAGCTGCGTCCTGTTTGGATCCAGCTTTGGACTGCCCTGGTTGGGACCTTCCACTAGAATCCAGTATCTTTATATATTTAAAAAAAAAAAAAAAAAATCTATTATACTTTTTTTGATGAGACCAGCTGGAGCATCTACTCTTCTACAACTTGTACGTGGCTGCTAATCAAGTTCCAATACATCCTGATCCATTACAAATCCCTCACTGTTGCTGTCCTACCTCAGAGGTACCAGTTTTCCTCCAATCAGAAATCTCTTTAGAGAGCAGTTCTTCGGGGCTGAGCCTCACTAACCGAAACGGGCTGACATCTCCACCAATCACACGATAGAACAAGCCCTGTTGAACAGACACAGCAGACATAAACACAACTTGCTCATGTATGTATGTATGTAGTGGTAGTGAAACTCAGAACTGCTGACCAACCTTATTTTTAGGGTCCTTTAAGTTGAACATGAGGGATCTGTACTTGTTCTTGTACTTGCTGTCTGTGTTCATGTACAGATTGAACATTTCTTTCTCAATGCTGACAGCCAGCTTGCCCACTTCGCTCTCAGACATGGAGAGATCATCACTGTCACTCACCCTATAGTACAGTTAAGCATGCCGTGTAGAAAATACTGATTATTCAACAGCAGGTTTAAAATATAATTACGAGTTTTCAGTTTAACCCTACACGTTACAATAATACCATAATGTGCACATTTGTAAATACATTTTCAAAAACACTTTTTTCTGAAACTACAATATAATAAATATATATAAAATCACAAATAAATGGGGAAAATCAAGCAATTTTCTCACCTTTTGTACAGAATGTCGGTGAGTGAACGACGGATGTTGGACCTCATCTGGTTGTTAGGAGGTGCTTGTGGAGGAAGAGGTGCTGCTGGGGGCACTGGCTTGGACGCCGGTGGATGGCTCTGGGAGCTAGAGGGCATGGACACAGGAGGCATCCTGGAGGCCTGAGAGGGACCAGAACTCACAGATTCCTTCACCCCAGACTGTGGCTGCTTTTTGGGGATGGTGAAGGTGCTCTTGCCAACACTCAGAGCTCCGGTGGGATGGAGCCGTGATCCAGGAGGACCAGAAGTAGAGAATACTGGAATGGGAGGAGGGGGTGGTCCTGGTTTTTTGGATTTGACCACTTTGCCTTGGGATGGAGACGGTTTTTTCAAGTCTTTGGCACTGCTTGAGGACGTAGTGCTTGTTTTGCCTTTGGGCGTAGAGACCGGACCAGGCTTGCCCATCTTCGGGCCTGGGGACTTTTTGCCTCCTTTGGGAGACACAGTCGCTGCTGGAGGTTTCTTCTCGATAGGAGCTGGCTCTTTCTTTTCTGGTTCAGTTTCTTCTGTTTTTTCCTCCTCATCCTTTTGAGTAGCTGCTGCAGACAAAAAGCAAGGTACATATTTTTAAAAATCTCAGCAAAAAACTCAGTTCTATTAAAATTGACAATTAAGTAGAAAAGAACAATTGCATGTTTGCAGTTTCCCAGAAAATGTTAGGATTAATTTAGAATTGTTTGCAAATTAAATGTTTGTGCCTTGCCTTGATTCTGTTTCTAATCATTTTTTAAAAATTAGAAAAAGTGTATGATGGCATACACTATGAGAAGTTTTGTGGGAGAAAAAAAAAATACACAAATCTAAAAGTAGAAAAATCAAATGTTTATTTATTCTTTTAAAGATTCAGTTGCCATACAAAGTCCATGTCTTTAAACAAAATTTACAGTGACATTTACGTTTATAAAGAGAAAAATATCATTTTGCCTCATTTGGGTTGATAAATGTTTTACATAAACCAACCAGAGGAACACAAAACGAAAATGACACCATATAATTACAGTATCTGGAATGAAAAGTTGCTGGTAGGAAACCAGTTCTAACCATAAGCTTAAAGGACATAACACATTTACAGCTGTCATTCACATGCATCAAACAAGTGATAAATGCCATAATGTCCTAAATGATTGAACACAAACATAATATATTTACCAGCTGTATTATAAAATAAATAGTTCATTTGTTGATCTTGAAGACTAAACTGCCAGGCCTACCTGTTGCTGAATATGCTCAAGAACCTCTATTAGACCCAACTTATCCCCCCCCATTCACTGAAACAGTTAATTTTGCAAGCTTCATCTCCAAAAAGCACTTCCAGGATAGCAGGACATACATGTAACTGTATGATCTAAGAGCAACCTCTTTACAATGTTTCACTGTGCTTTGTTAAGTAAAAGTGCAGAACCCCAAGCCAAGTGAGCTCCTACAGCACAGGGTCCTCCAAGACCTACACAGCACTGATCCAAGTAGAATCAGTATTTCCAATCCTCCTGCATGTATTGGCTGTTTATGTTTTCATTGTGAAGTGGTGCTGTATAAGATTGATCCATGTGGCTCTTATGTCATTCTTGGACTTGTCAAAGATCAAATTGTGGTCATATACATAAAGAAAACACATTATGCCATTGAAATGTCAGGAAGCAAAATTGTTTGTGCCAAAATAAGCTAATGAGTAGACTTATTCCCAGCAAAGCCTTTGAATACAAAATGCAGGCATATATTCATGAATAATGAATGAGTAAGTGAATCATTCTAAACTTAATAGCTAGCATTCAGCATTCTTCTATTTAATAATCAACGAATCAAACAATAATCAACACATCAAATATCGACACAGCTCTTAATCCAAAATCTGGCTTAACTTAACTTCTGATAGTAAAGCAAACTTCTATAAAAAATCCCTGCTATCTGCATATTCTTCTAATTATGGCATGGAATTTCCTGTGTGTTGTACTAATGAGAGAAGAGAATTCTGCTTCTGGGTGCTGTCTGGCAGACTGTCATCTTCCAGTTTTTGTAGTCTTCACAGCTTCAAACTTCACAACCAGAGTGTCAGGCCTTTTTCTCTCGAGTGCAAATATCTGCGCTGATCAGTTGCTGGCTGGATGGCGATGGCCAAAGCAGGCAGAGGCCAGAATAACCAAAGCACTCCCCAAAAAAAAAAAAAAACAAGACTTCGCTCAAAATTGAAGCAAGGGGCATCAGAGTATTTATCTGTAATATAACTTTATTTTGAAGTCACTTATTCTCAAAAGAGGATTCCATAAAAAGCAGGGCATGCAAGTCAGATAAATATAATATTTTTAAAAAAGGGGGAAAAAAACGTTAGTGGTAACAGAAAACGTTGCGGTGCTTGCAGAGAATATCCCTGCTAGGCACCATGTGATCAGAAACGCTGCTCTATTCTTGGTGAAAAGGTGGCAGGAGAAAAAGACACCGTGACCTACCTGTTCAGATGTGCGGTCAATACTCCTGTTCTTAAGATACTATTCCCAGATCAGAGCAGAAGTTGGAGGCAATGTTGGTATTCATACACACAATTAAAAATTTCACTTTCATACAAAACTATATATTCTACAGACAGAACATGTGAAATCAACAGCATCATGGCAAGGCACTTTACATCTCTTTAAACCTCGGGATGGTATCTCTCAAGACAGATTCAGCCAACTCTTGAATTAAATAAATATCAAGAGGAGTGTGGCTTTGAAAATTCTACAGTCTGGGTTTTGGCTTTGCCAATGCCCAGAAAACTGGCCATTTAACCAAGCATATAAATTATTTAAAAAAAATAAAATAAAATAAAAACAAAAAGCAGACAACTTTATACAACCTGAGGTAATAATACCTACCATTTCTCTTTATGTGTGTACTTACCTGTTCAGGACCTCTGTATTGCTCTGTATACATTAAGGCGAGCATTTGGGCCATCAATTTACAAACTTCCACAAATACACATGCTTTTTTCTTGCACGGCCAGATGTGTCAGGTCTTCAGGCATATGCTTAAGTCAGATTTGTAGTGTAACAGCCTGACGGCTTCTGGGCCAGAACATCATCTCATTTCTCATATTATGAGTTCTACACCACAAGTCACAGAGAGACCGAAGAGTAAAGTGTGGAAAACCTTTAAGATACATACACGCTTTGTTTAACACAGTTGGTGATATTGCTGTAGTCTTTTCTGGTGCTACTGCAATGTAATTATGGTCGCTGGACCAGGACGACATGGCTGGGGGTGGTGGATGCTCCTCTGCAACTCTGTCTTCTTCGTCCTCCTCGTCTTCATCTTCACGGCCTTCTGACTCCAAGGATTCTTCTTGAGCTTTGCTGGACGAGTCAGTGGACCTCCTGCTGCTCCTTCGCTCAGGGCCCAAACTCTTCAAAAGAAACAAACAGAAAGTGTTAATACATGACTAAACAAGGCCCAACAGCTCTTGTAGCTTCAGATACCACTTTTAAGGTATATGGATATGCAATACTAACCGACGTTTTCCAAATTTCAGAAACCACCACTATTGGCGTATATGGAACCTACGCATAATTAAAAAAAACAAACAAACAAACAAAAAAAAACAACACACGAGTTTGGCAACCCAAAAAGGTTTACACAAAACGAACGGCAGATACTATACTCATTTTCAGTAGCATCCTAAGGAAAAATCACAGCGACACAGTTTATGTTTGTGTTTAATTAAATTTACTGTGCATTAAAAATATATAGACTGTTAATGCTTTAGAACCTTTCCTAATACACCGGTCCTCAAACAATACCTTGACTGTAGGTACGACGGCAGGCTTTTTCAGGATTTTTGGCTTGGGCTTCTCCTTGGGTTTAGTCTCCTTGCTGTCAGTCGTGATGGTTTTCATGGCAGCAGCAGCATGCTTGAGGATGCAGTCATTACCACAGTAGACAGAGTCGGGCAGAGCGTCCCTCTCACAGCCAGGACCAATGCACTTAGGCAGAGAGGATTCCTGTGCGGTCGCCATCACCTGCTGAAAACTCACGTTGGTCAGACCCATCAGGCTGTAGAACTACTAAAGCCCCAATCAGAAGTCAGTGCAACTTTTAGCACTTAAATTAATGCTTTCAAAAATGATCCTATATCAAAATATCTGAGACAGCACTACTGCTCTTGATATGGGGCTATATTAACATACATTAACATGCTATAAATGTAATGTCACAGAATACAACAGTAGCAAATTAAACAACAGCCTGTACAAAAGAGTCACCTGCATTCACTAAAAATCCAAAATCTATATGAAAATGAGAGACTAAGTGACTGCATAACCACTTCAAGTTGATACATGGCTACAACTAGAAGGTCCAGATTCAGTCTGGCCATGACCATCAGTGAGACTTTTAAAGACATCACTTTGTAGTCTGGTCTTCCCCGATCACAATATTTTATGGACAAGTCACAACAGCATCTTAACCTTTTTTGTTTCTCTGCAAGCTAATTATTAATCAGGCCAGCACTGAACACTGTGATCTCCAAGTTCTTTGGGAGTGTCCTTAAAATCATAAAATGATGTCTAGATTGCCAACACCAATATCATAATTCTTTTCCAAAAAGCATTCTTTAACAATGGTTTACTTGTATGTAGTCTTCTGCAACTGGAGTTCATATTTCATGTTTCCCTGACGCAGGATATTTTGTATAAAATAAATCATGTCACTATTTGCCCTATTTTAAAGGAAATGTATAAACCATGTTGTCTGTTAAATTCATATTAGTGGTCAATTTTTTTTCTACTTTTACATTGGAGCTGTGAGCTAATTTCATGGTAATAATCTGTATTGCCATTGGGTAGATACCGTCATACCAGACTACATACATCCCATACTATTACCTGGAAAGGTTAGGCTTCATTTGTCACGTGTGCCCAGCTTCCATGTAGGTTATCACAAGAGCCAGCCATAATGAAAATAATATTTTTGTTACAGTTGTGGTTTCACGTCACATAGTGGTTGGTTTTAATGTTGTGACAAAAACAAGCAAATTAAATTGTCCTACTTTCAAATACTATATATACACATTATATACACATCGGTTTGCTTTACAGTATAACCCAAAACAAAACACCTACTGAAGGTCTAAGGTTATGGTATATGGCAAATCTTCCTATCTTTAATTAATAATTTAAGTCCTCTTAGAAATGATACTTGTCTTTAAAGTAGTATAAATACAAAATTACATTTTAAACATCCAGGCAGGTCTTAGCATAACTCAAACTCATGACATGTTCATAATGCAATTTTTTTTAAAAATAAAAATAAAAAACACACACACACAGACAGCATTAAGTCATACATAACCTCACCCTCAGAAAGTATTCAGCTTTGTCACAAAAAGACTTTGTTCCAGTTTCTAGTATTTTTAGTACCTAGCAAGAGCCATTTCTAACATTTTCACTTTAAGTATGCAAGTGTGTACTCACTTTTAAAACTGCAAAACAATACTGCCTATATAAACTCAGTTTATAAATAATCACTTTATAGACTATGTAAATTAAACTAAATAATTGTTTCAGTTAATTATTCAGTTTAACTGTATAGTAAAAATGAGGACAATTTTATGTTCTTATATTTTTGTGCATTAAACCAAACTTGTTATTTGAAAGGGTCTCAAATGCAGTTGCACCTCTGGCTTGTACTGAAACACACAGATACTGTACAACAACCTACCGGCTGGAAAATCTTTATTTTCTTTTTGCCGCTTGGGTTAGTAGCTTTCTCAATCCTGCCCTTGATGCCGACTTCTTCCCCGGTCTTGTCTTCTGCAGCAGGAGAAGCTGTAGTAGCAGGAAAAGCAGCAGTAGCAGGAGATGGACCAGCAGCAGTTGTAGGAGTTTGTACATTGGCTTGGCTAACAAGAGCGAGACTGGGCTCTGACTTGCGAGCAGCAGTGGGAGTAGCAGGTCGTTTGCCGTTTTCAGCACCTGTTGTAGAGGTGGAGGCCTTGGTGCTCTGGGTTTTCCTGCCTGTGCAGTTGGGACACACATAGTCCTCACTGTTGCGCTCCATTAGACGGCCGCGTGCCTCCGTAATGCCCACACAGTCTCCGTGGAACCACTCCTCGCAGCGGTCACAGCAGATCATGAACCTGAGCACACACTGCATGCTTCAGCCACATTTACAAACAGCTACAGCATGCTATTACATTCAGCCAGTATAACAATAACATCGACGAGTGAAAGCACTAGGTGGAAAGGATGAAAAGAAAGGCAGGGTTTTTTTTTGACGATGCTATTGCAATAAGGCAGTTATTGAATTTGTTGAGTTGTTCTGCAAAATATTTAAAGGGTCACAAATACCCACAGATACTCACTGGCCAGTTTAATAAGAACACCTTCTCACTGGATGGTTCTTTGTTGTTCACACCAATCTGTGTAAATTCTATAGATTATTGTGCATGAAAATCCCAGATCAGCAGCTGTTTATGAAATACTCAAACCAACACAAAGCTCTTGGCCTGTATCTGCATGATTTTATGAATCATCATGCTTCCACAAGATTTGCTGATAGATAATTGCATGAATGTGCAGGTGTTCACATTAAAGTGGGCAGAAAGTGTACACAATTATTTTTCACATACGGCACTAACCTTTTGTTGTGTTTCTGTCTGCAGATGCAGTAAAGTGCATTTGGATCGTAACCGTCATTATCAGACTCACTGGACGACGACGATTCATCATCCTCCTCTTCATCCTCATTCTTCTCTTTGCATGCCCCTGCTTTAGGCTTAGCTTCTCTTTTAGGGCCTGATTTCAAAGGGCTTCTTGAAGGTCTTGTGTTGGCAGGCACTTCCTCCTTGCTTGTCTCTTCATCTTGTTTCTCCAATTCTTCTTGTTTCAGTTCTTTTATTGCCTCCTCTTTCGTGGCATCCTCCGCACCAGTCTCTAACTCGAGCTTTTCTTCTGTCTCTTTCGTGGATCTCTCTTCATTCTCTGAACTATCGTCGTCACTGGCTGAGTCAGCCATGTCTGCTTTGGGCTTGGGAGTTGCCCTTCCCCTACCCCTCCCTCTGGTCCTCCTCACTGGGGATGGCGTTGTGCTTTCGGTCACTTTAGACTCAGTGTTTCCATCAAAGCTGGCCTCTGATGCAGTCTCGGACGGCGGATCTCCACTTTCCAGGTGAGCGGGTGCGCTACGTCTCACCGCACCTCTCCCTCGCTTGACTGTCACTAGGAACTCCTCAAGCTTATCAGTACGCTTGGCCTGCCTGCCGCTTCGTCGCACAGGTGCTCCAGGACTTTCTGTTACACCTGCTGTCTCTCCAGCCATGTCTCTTTTTGCAATGGTGGTCCGGCGGAAGCCCCAAGTCTTCTTAAGCTCACCGGAGTTCTTGGCCGATTTCTCTACGGCCTCTACTTGGTCTTTTTGAGGGGCATCACTTTGGCCTTTGTCACCCTTGCTGTCCTTTTCCTCCTCTGCCACGACAGCTGGATCTGTGAGATGGTAGCAAGGAAATCAGAAACAATGTGATTTTTTTTTTTTTACACTGACTTTTTTTTTGCCTTATCTTTGAAAGAATCAAAAGGAAAATCAAGCTGAATTTGGCAAAACCAAATGCAACTATAATTCTGCGAGACCCAGATCTAATAGCAGAATTGAAAAGATGGCCCCAATCAATTTAGAGTGCAAGATTTTAATCACCAGTTTGCAACAATGACTTCAATAACAGAACTGATTGAGAGCCAGATTAAAAGTTCCACCAAGCTGCTGCGAACCAGGTAAATGAAGCTCTCATTCGTACAGCAGTCCAAGGTCAGTGGTACCTTGTGAACTGGAATCCAAATCCTGGCTGGACTCAGGCTTAGGAGTTTGAGCTAGCTCAGGGCTCACAATCTCCTCCATAGCTGATGGAGTCACGTGCTAGTTTTCAAACAGAATTATCTACAGTTAAGAGAGAAGCACAACACATACAATGCAGAGTTGAGCTTTTCACCACTTCAGTTAGGGTGGCGTGGTCCATGTACATTTTGACGAGTATTTATTTTAACACTTTAATTGATATACTTGTAGGGGAAATTCTGTAATTGATATTTCACAGAACACCCAAAAACTTAAGATGCCTACAACATTATATTAAGTACCTATAAAAGAAATATATACACACGACATGTAGACGGTGAAAGTTATCATATTTGCACCCAGCACCTAGCTAAAATTCAGTCAATGCTGAACTCCTTCTTGCTCATTCAAAGAAGCAATACATGCAATATACATACTACTCTAACACACACACACACACACACACGTATACCACATTGTAAAAATGCTACAGTAAGAAGAGTTAAACTTACTTTGCTTTTCATCTCTATATTACGCAATGTATCCAATGTATGTGGCCCACCCTTCATCCCAAGTGTCTATGATAATGAGATTGAAATGTAACCCTTCTTGGAAAACTGACGCACGTTCGCTTCTTAAAAACATTAGGCAAATAAGATGAGCATCATCTCTTGCTTCAATAAAAGTGTAGAAATTCTTGTTGTGCAAAAACTGAATCCGTTAATTAGTTAATCATTTAATTAGTCAAATCTCTTGCAGTGATCCAGAGCTGGGCGATACTGCCGCCAAAAAAAAGAAAGAAACTCGATTTTTTTCAACTTTATGAATGATTCTCGATTATGATTTCAATTTTTTTTTCCTTCTTCTAATTTTTCAACATTTTTTTTTTATTTTTATTATTATTGACTGGAAAATGTAGATGTGCAAAAATAGTAACAGCACCATCTTTAGCAAATAGTGCAAACAAGGTTTCTTTTAAACAAAAAATATAAAAAGATGTTAAATAAAAGAAAAACACATTGTTTGCACTATTTGCTACTGATAGCGCTGTTAGTATTTTTGCACAACTTGGTGAACCTTTCTCTCTTGACAGAGTAAATGGGGACTGTGTCTTTCGTGACATGAAATGCCACCGCCACTGAGAAGTCAACTTGGGGTATTCTTCTCAAATCCGAGTTCTTTCCCCGTTTACAGAGTAACATCAATTCATCATGGCTGCACATTACATCAAAAATTAAAGTAAAACTTCTTACCTTTAAATGAGTTATACTGCATATGCAAGTATTAGCTTTAGATTAAACAACATCTAAAACACTGACTATACAGTTCACTGTTTGAGAAAAAAATACATCACTCATCCGAGTTAGGTGCCTAACTTGTTGCTAAAAAAAAAAAAAATAAGAACGTTGTGCGTCAATTTCTCAACTTCGTCTGTCGAACGTGCCAAACTCGAAAATGACATAATTCTGACTGGCGAATTACCACTTAAGATCTGATTTTTCAAACCTGTACCAAGTCCATATCTCTGAAGTGATAACTGCACCTGTCTTTGCTACGAGCTCAGTCCTCGGCAAAGTGCCGCCTCTTTGTCTTGCAGTTTCTTGGTTTGTTTTTTGTTTTAAATCTAGCGCAGGGTTCGGGATTAGCACAGGAGGTGTTTCTCAGGTTAAGAGGGCTGCTTTTCCTTTGTACTGGTTTAAACTTTTAAACAGCATTTATGAATGTTTTATTTAACATTTTAAATATGCGTATACACACACAGGCACACAATCTCAATTAGAACGTTTTGAAATTCGCGCTAAAACATTATTTCGAATAAACCGAGATAATCCTCAAAATCGCCCAGCGCTACAGTGATCAAATAATTTTTCCACCGCAAGGGGTTACGCAAATGTGCAAAAATTTAAAAAGCATGTTACTTTATATATCAAGCTTTTTTTTCTTTTTTTTTTTTAAACAAATGATTGAATGAAACCTGACATTGATCAGACATTTGTTTTTAAATATCTATGTTCCCATGTTACACTACAAAGAAAAACAGTCAGTTTTAATGCTGTTTCAAAAAAGTCAAATAGACTATGAAATATTACCAACTGCTTTCACACAATGAAGGTCAATTCTTTCTTCAACTGTAGAGCAGAGGTTAAGGGTCCACACTGAGGTCTGTTGTATTTATTCCACATATTTTCCACTGCTGATATTTTGGGGATATGTATAGATAGATGCTTGAATAAAAAAAAAAGTGTGTTAAAACAAGGCATACTTCATCTGAATGTGAAGCTCGAGCTGTGTGCGTGGTGATGAAACAAGGTTATATTAGCACGCACTCACAATCCGACACGGTGAAAAAATAAAAGAAATTCACAAGCCAGATCAGTTCACATCAAACTGTGATTTACATTAAACACAAAGGCTTTTAACCCACAATTGTTACATTACCAACTGGGAAACCCCTCAACAGGAATGGAGTACTGTACCTGTTTCAGGCTCTGCTGAACTGGGAACAGTGTTTAATTACAAGCAGTTCCTGAGTCGTTCACATCACAACGAGAAATCTAAGAGGAAAAATATGATAAAACTCAACCACACTTGTTGAGAGCTACAAAAAAAAAAAGAAAAAGAAAGAAAAGAAAATCAGACAGCAAAGATTATCTAGTTAATTATACTCCAACATACTGTTTGAGAAAAGTGTGAAAAAGTCATTTGTAAAGTCATTTGATCACTTTTAGCAGTTTGGAATCATTTCTGGAGAGATGATGACTAGTGGAACTTGGTTCTAACACTAATCCATCACTATCTGTTGTTCAGATGCTCCAAATGTTTCTTTACCTGATCAGGTGTGTTAAATCTGGCTCAGGAGGCTGTGCAACAAGGAGTCGGACTGATCACCCCTGACCTAAACCAGTATCATTTGGATTTGTATTAACAACCTGGAATCAATCTTTTCCTTTCACAGATCAAGTGCAACTCAAAATACAACAGACACCGGAGCTCAAAACTTCATTTAACTGCTTGGCATTCATATCTATTGGCCACAATCAATTTAAATCCACTGCAATCTGATACATTCTTCAGTGCAAAACTCACGCCACAGTGATCTCACTGCATACAGTGTGATGGTAAATGACATACATCCACAATCTGATAGGCGTAAAATATATTAAAGGTTTTTATCCGGATAGCGAGAAAACAGTTCATGTATAAAACTAACATTCGCGACAACTCCATTTGTTGTTTATTTGTAAACCAAAATTTTCAGGCTGGATGAATGGTCTTAGCGAGAATGACTATTGTGGCTGCTTCGTTTCATTCGCCTTTGCGTTGCCTCATCTACAGCTGTCTGAATAGAACAGCAGGTCATGTTATAAACGCAGAAATAAAGGAATGAAGTAGATATCTGCAACTGTACAATCGTCGAGTGTGTTACAACGTAATAGTCAATTATTTAAAATCCATTAAAAATCTTGAATTAATTCACACTTATGTTAAAGACCCCACTACGATAATCATTATAAATTATCAGTGGAATACATATCATTCAAAGTCATACCACAGAGCTGCTGAATTCTTGAATCCTATTGGTCAGGTGTTGATTAATTTTCTATAACAGCAGCTCTGACAGTAACATCAGCTGCACGGTAGCTGCTAACTCTGAGGGACTTGTATGACTAACTCTTCTGCCATGGGGAAATCTTTCCGGACAGAGCACTTTGAGCTTTCACATAAAGAGAAAATTTTATCTGAAAACACTTTTAATAAAAACAAAACAGACTGAAAAGAAAGGCACAGAAAGAGTCTTTTCCACTGCTGGAAACAAATTATGTTACAGGTTGTTTGTTTCACTTTTTTAGCATTAAGAGAAAAAAACAAAAACAAAAGAGGCTGTCGATGGTCAGGTTATAGTTGTTAAACCGTAACTCATAATAAGAACTAACTTGTCCTGTGGTCGTTGCACAAAATTAAAGGTCGACATAAACTAATTAAAAAGTAAGATGTCATTCTTTAATATACAGAAAAATTGTATTTGTTGGCAAATTGCTGTTGAATAAGAGGAATCTAAGACACTTGCAATGCTTTTATAGGAAAACCATACAACCAGAAAACTATCCACTCCAAAATACAGCAGAGGCATTAGAAATGTGTGACTTTGCTCAGAGATAACTGAAACAGAAAAGTATTTTAGGCAGAATATGAAAATAAATTCCGTCTGAAGAAGAAAACAAGGTCTTCCTGATGGTAAGCCATATGTGAATGCACGAGTTACTTGTGTGAGTCACTTATAGTAACTTATTGGCTTATTCTATAACTATTTTCAAATCATTAGCTAAGTGTGTATCAGTTCATGTGCTCCTGGAAATCTTCTACATCCAAGTTACCGAGCTAAACGTTACAAGTGACCGTCTCTTCAAGTCGTAATATCAAATAGGAACATCAGAAACGAGTTTTAAACCAGTTTCTTGCTAACTTTTGCACTTTCGTCCAAAGAAGAATCATGACAGTCGATGGCAGATAATGTGTTTTTAATTAATAATGTTACAACTTAGTTTCAGTAATCACTAAACCACATACAGCAGCTTACACATTTAAGAATTAGTTAAACTGTGTAGCCTAATTTTTTTTCTCAGTAGAAGAAAATGGTAAGAAAAAAAAACGAACAGATCAGGCTAATGATGGACTAAATACGACTTGGTACAATCCAGGGAGCGCGTGAACGCAGCATAAACCCGTTCACCAGCTAAACGCTCAGCTATGCTAGCGAACTAAACACACGGCTCATCTTCTCGAGAGACAACTCGATGTATTGTAATAACAGTTCCATATGAACTACAGACAAAAAAAAAAACAAATACTCAAATCGCTGTGATAACTCAATGACGCTATTATCATTAACGCGCTGTTTGTCTATTGTTATGGCACGCGCTAACGCGCATGCGCAACACCCCTAGTTTCGCTGAAGCGATTAAACAAACATTCGATAATGGACAGAAATTTACAAAGAACAATGTTGACTCGCAGAACCACTACAATGTATATTATCTCACCTCAGATATAAAATATTTACTCAAACGTGTCGTGTTGGCGAACCTTTTTTTTTTTTTTTTTTTTAAACTGTGCGCGAGGCACACGGTCAAAAGCCATGCTAGGTTTAGCTTCAGATAGCTTAGCTAGCTAATCACCATAGCGACACCCGACCAAGACCTCGCGCTCACCATCACCTCCATGTATTAGCATGCAATGTGCAGACTGAGCTAACTGGCCATAAACGTAGACTGTGCATTATTTTACGCATAATAACTGCTCCTTCTGCACAGTGTTATATCGGTAATATGGTGGCCTTCGACCGTGACGCCATTATCGGTGACTAGGCTCGCGCAGGCGATTAGTTACACGAGTTTGATGTTAGCCGATTAAACCTGCTGTCGTAAAATATATATATTTTTTCCATGCATTTAGCTATGATTGGAAACGTTCAGTGATGCATACTCACTTAGGAATATAGTATATCTGCAACGCGGTCAACGCAATAGGACTTCCTCCATTTTCTCTTCTCGCTGCGATATGTGTAGCGCGCGCCTGCCTGCGCTCGGAAAGCACGCGCTGTCAGTGACGCTGCAGGTTACAGCGCCCTCGCAGGTCTGGGGAGGAATTACACCTCCAGCGCTAACGACCGGAACCGCTGCAGTTACATGCAGCCTAATAATCCGACTAATGCTGCCTTCACGTGCCACCGGAATTATTATAAATACGAGTTTCCCACTAGAGAGTTGCGCATGAATAATCCCTCAAGTCGTAATTACGACTGCGAACCTTTTGATACCAGAGTTTCCGAGATGGGGAGGAGCCCTAAACTTTCAACATGGCAGATGAGAGGACACTTTGTACTGAATGACAGATTTTGTTCATTTTTCCAAATGCAGCTAATTGTTAGCACTTGCCATTTTGGTCATATTCATTGAGGTACTATATCAGCAACCATTCTATACCATGTTCTACATTTTTTAAAACCATGAAAATACCTTATATTTGACCAAAATTCCATTACTGTCAGCAAGCTAGCTAACTGAGTAACGTGTGTTATATGATGTCAAAATAAACGTAAAAACATAATATTGTGCGTTCAAGTGCTCCTGGGAAGTTCGTGTTTACGAGTTGGGAAGTCGTTACTATGACGTCAGGTGCGTTCAAGTCACTTTGGTCGGAGCAAGATGGCGGCGTAAATTCTCTTAATTAACTACAAAAAAAAACACAGCAAGCTTTTTTTAAACTCTACTTCTGCAAATTGAAGAACAAAGAATGTGCATCAGGTGTGTTCCGCAGTTTTTATGTGTTTAATCAATTTATGAAGCTACTGTAAACTTTATCGTTACATATTATATCGTAATTGTACAAAGTTATCGTATTTTGTGCAGGAAATTAGCTTGTTTATTGACAATTTTTTTTAAAAGAGCCTGACAAAGACATATCACTGCTAAACACCCATTCAATTTCAACAAATTTACTGCCAACTACAGAAGTTACATCCACTGATTCCACCATGTTTTCTTACTGACACGCCCCCAACTCAGAAACTCAGTCCTCAAAGAAAATCCTGAGTTTCCCACTCGTAATTACGACTTTGTGGTATACAATCTTTCCAACATAACTTGAACGCGCCATTAGATCAACTGGTATTTAAAAAATAAATCATCTTTTATATATATATTATATATACACACACACACTCACAACTCATGAGGACAATCAAATCAAATTTCTATCCAATGATCCAGGTGGGTAATCCTTTTATTAAAAACCCATTAAGTAAAAGAATAATTCCCATGTAAACTTTGAATCTGATTTCTTTCACGTTCGCAACCTGGGTGTGCGCCTTGTACAAAAAAGAAATGCTAGAACATTTGGTAAAAACTGTGGACACTTCTATGCAACATTTATTTCCTGTGCAGTTAATCCCAATGTTGATGAGGAAATGCATTATATCAGTGGATGATGTGTGCATTTGATGTTATTTTCAACAGCTTCATCGACATCCTTGCTCCGGGCTGTCGAGCAAATATGAAATGCTGAACAACTTTTCTGCAGTCACAAACTCTTCTCCTTGCTGTCCGTTTAATAATCATACTAGGATGAGGTTTTGCTGAGACGTGCTGATGGGACCCACATAAACCTTGGCTCACGCATGTGCATAACTTTGGATCGGATTACATGGAACGTGCACATAAACAGAGGTTTTATACAGACTTTTTACCCAGTGTACCTGTAATCAGAATGAATTCATTCAGAATGATCAAAATACACAGAGCATAAACATGCAAGGGGTCCGCTTAAAGGTGAATTAGGTAAGATTAGTCAGTTAAGTTGTTAAGAAGGTGGTCCGTAGATTGTCTACTGACAGAAGGCGCATCCAAACAAACAAGCATTCCAGCCCGGAAGTCAGTTTTCCAAACAGGTTTTCTTAGCCACCTAATAAACGTCTGCTGAAGCCAGGGCTCAAACAATTATTTTTATCATGTTCTATGCACAAGTATGAATTTTTTTTAAAAATCAACTATTACACCTTTAATGCATTAAATCTGTGTATGGGGAAGTTGTGTGGTTGTTTGCTTCTTTTTTAAGCCATCCCTGCTTAAAAAAAAAAAAAAAAAAAACCATCACAAAAATCCTAATTCACACTAAAACTACAAACCATCAACTAACCATTAAAAGCATTACTGGTCCTTAATGGTATCTTATCTTATTAATGCCATCAGTAGAAGGCAACAAATTACCAGTATAGACCCACAGGGACCAGTACATTTTCCATTAAACCAATACAATCCCATTATAACCATTAAAACTATTACAAATTCAAGAGTGCTTCTACTGTTTTCCCCAGCAGAGATGTAGTGCACAAGGTAGTAACTGCATTTGAGCAAGAATAATCAAGCACAATGGGGTTTAAGGACCGCTTCTCTTACTGACAGTTTTTTAGTTCTGTATCCATCTATCTAGTCACATTAGAGCTTTGGTAGTGCACCAAAAATGTCTAGATGTATTCGGTTTATTTATTTTTTTTTTTTTATTTGACAGGTTTTGTTATCCAAAGCGACTTACAGGTGAGGAAGGATACAGTCCAAGCTGCAGGACTAGGCCTTGTCCAGAAGTGTCCACTTGTGCTGCATTCAAGTGCATCCCATTTCTCAAATGCGCCAAAAGTACAGTTTGTAAAACCACATTAAACACAAAGAAATACACGAAATACACCAGGTTTATAATCACACAGCAGTCAATAGTGCTCTCTGTAGACAATCTCCCAAGCCACCTTGTAGCTACTGAATACTGATACAACAACAAACAGAAACAAACTCAGCTCGGGGCTGTTTAAAAGGTGCTAACGACAGATAGGCTAATATTTTTTACTCTTCTGAATGCAAAACTGCGAATAATATCATCTTACAAGTTGGAAGAATGTGACGCTTGGATTTTCTGAGCCTTCGCCGTTCATTTGTAATAGCTTTAAAAAAAAAAAAAATTATTTACTTTTAAATGGCGTTTGGAGGATTCGCTTTTCGGTGCAACACTGCCACCTACTGGCCTGGAGTGAGGAGCGGGTAATACTGAAAAATCCCAAGCGTAGCGGCTCTTCTTCTTCTTCTTCTTCTTCTTCTTCTTCTTTATTTGCGGTTTTATGGCGGTTGGCAAACCAGCTTCCGGTGCATTACCGCCACCGACTGAACAGCATCAACAGGCAGTTAAAAAAAAAATATATATATATATATATATATATATATATATATATATCATTATTATTTAATTCTCCTGTCTACCTCTTTTTTAAGATACCTTAATATTGAACTATATTTATTCCTTTGTCCTGCTCATTTTTTAAGCAGACTTTGTAGATTAAACGTTTCTTCACCCGTATTTCCTACTACTTTAATTAGCTCTGTCCTTTCTTTTGCATACTTTGTGCATTTTATTAGCACGTGCTCTATTGTCTCTGCTTGGCCACAACCCAGGCGTATCCGTTTGCGTCCTGCAGGATTACAAACCAAGACACGACCACTATTACAAGTTACGGCCAAACGCGTGGGGTTAGGGTTAGGGAAATTGACGACATTCGTGCGCGCGTATCTTCGAGTGGGCGTGGGAATGTTGTGGGGTGTGATTTGCTAGTAGGCGTTCCTTGTAATGGGTGTGGTTTGTTCCAGGTTCCTACTGGAGCAGGATCTTCCTGGTATTATCACAGCACTAGTGCACTAAATAGACACAGCATGTCTCGAATCTCTTCACCAGTGAATTTTAGGATTAAATTAAATTCAAATTGCTGGTAGTCACATACCAAGCATTACATATAGAAACTTCTGAATCTTTTTCAGAATTGCAGGTTCGCTGTAATTATGTGAGGTCTCTTAGATCAGGGCTTCTCAAATCTTTTGTAACTACCTCTTTATCTGTAAAATAAATTTCATGAAACCACTAATAAAGTACAGATTTATTTCATTTCATTATTTAATCATTTATCTTAGAGCCTTATATGCACTATATGGCAAAAAGTATGTGTACACCTGACCATCAGACCCATATGTGGTTCTTCCCAAAACTGTTGCCATAAAGATGAACACACACAGTTGTATAGAATGTCTTTGTATGCTGTAGCCTTACAATTTCACTTCACTGGAACTAAGGGGCCCAAACCTGTTCCCCTGTGCACAAAGCGAGCTCCATGAAGACATGGTTTGCCAAGGTTGTAGTAGAATAACTCGAGTGGCCTGCACAGAGTCCTGACCTCAACCCCACTTGGAACTGGAATTGTGGCTGAATAAACACAAATCAAAGTTAGCAGTTAGCAAAGGGGAACTAAATCTGGAATGGGATGCTCAAAAAACACATATATTGGTGTGATGGTCAGGTGTCCACGAATTTTGGCCTGTAGTAAAAAGTGTAGCATTTTAAAACGTTATTGACAGGCCAACTTGGTTTTGAGTTATTGAGGTTTGAATTAAACCCATTCAACTCAAGTGACCAGTCAAATAGGCTAATAACTACAAAAGCTCAATAATAAATATAATAATTTTGATAACTCAAATAGATGGATAGATGTATTCAACAGGGTGGCTAAACGGAATCACAGTTATCACTTTGCAGTTGATTATTTTCCAATAACCACACATCCTAAAGTGTTTTATTCCTCTTATACCACAGCAATTTGCCAAATTTTTAATTCATTAAATTTAATTCATTCATACGTTTAACTATTTGTAATTACATTTAATGTTGTGGCACGTCAGTGAGACAAGTTAGTTCTGATTATCAGTTACTTTATAACAGCTATAAGCAGTCTTTCCGTCATTAGCCTTTCTTTTTTTAAGTTAATAAAAACATTTTTTTTAAAAAATCAGCTTGTCATACCTGCAAAGCTCATCTGTCCTGAAGACTTTCCAATGGAGGAAAACTTACTGACACTGGAGACTCCTTCTATCCATAAATGTTAAATAAACATCTCCTGTCATAAAACTTCACCAAATCAACTATTACATGTATTCTGTTTGTTAAATAACAGCAGTTCTTTAATCCGTTTATTATTGTCCTTAGACCATATGGAGCCAAATTTGAGAATTCAACAGTGCTGTGGTATTGAATTGCTTAAAATATCCTACAAACGTAGCATCATATATATCACATAACCTGCCCTAAAAGACATATATGACTTCATACCATCTTGCACCAGACAGCAACCAAAATAGACACATTAAGACCACCAAATTTTATTTCTGTATTATATGTAAACATTTTTTTAAATTGTAATATATACAGCAGTTCTTTTTAAGAGCTAAGAATGTACTGAACAGTCAACAGTCAATGTAAATATTAGGGAGGCTGCTGAAATGGTGTTACTGTACTGCAATAATGCATCAAAATGTAAATTATGACCTAGCCTCAGCTTTGGTAACTTTGCTAGACCGCTATATTTTTGTTGATCGGAAAGGGCTATTATAAACATAAAGGTAACTGTCCCAACAGAAAATAAAATAGTAAATTCAGAAATATTACAGAATGATCAGTCAAAAATGATTCAACAGTACATAAAGATCACTTAGAAAAGCAGAAATTAAATGTCTCTGTAGTCTGTATTAACAACAATGAATGAGATGAAAATATTATTATTGATCTGATTTTAATACAAAAAAGAACTTGAGAACAAAATAGCTTGGTCAGATGTCATTAAGGTTAAAAAAATAATAATAATAACAAAAAAAAAAGAACCCAAAATGGGCACATTTAAAAGTGCGAGTGAAGGCAAAGGTGTTTAAATAATAAAAATAAAGCATGTGATTCTTTAACAGTGATTCTGTAATCAGCCTGGTATCTTGTGATACATTGAGATTGTATCATACCATGCCATATTTAATACATTTTGATTAAAAAAAAAAATTATAATAATAATAATAATAACAACAACAACAACAACAACACTTGGGAGCACTAATACTAATAGATAATCTAGTGAAACTTTTTTGTCCCTCAAAATTGCAAATGTTTTTAGTAATGGATGCATAGAGAAAATTAAATATAATGTAATCTTCTGAGTTTCATATTACCAAACAGAAAGTTGGATGAATTAAATATGAATATAAACAAATATTCATCTTTAAAATTTGTGAACTATTAAAAAATAATCCCCCATATAAAGCTGATATATATATATATATATATACATATATATTAGGAAATAGACAACCTGCAATATAAATGTAACATAACATGACTGCCACATCAGAACGAGCCATTACACAGTGAACAATATCACTTCATCATTTTATGTCTTTAAGATATCAGTGATATCTACAGGGTGTTTCAGTTATGACACCTAAACCATATTTACCCAGATACTTTCAGATCATTAATGTGTTTACATCTTCATAACTCCACTCTAGCCGGTGAGAGGCTTTCCATTTAAATGACGTGACAAAAATGTCATTTTTCTGTCTTCTGTATAAGATGATTTCAGAGAAAACAGCTTCTCGCTCTGAGTGAAGCACTGAACGCTAAATAGGATTTTAATAATTGTACAAAATCCCCACAAACATGGATTGAGCACCAAAGGATTACTGCTTTGTGTAAAAAACCTGCAGCGGCCCATTCGTGGACTCTTCACTGTAATAATGTTGGTATTATGGAGATCAATGAATAAGCCAATCAGAAAAATATTATGGACTTCAAGTAAGAATCAAGTAAAAAAAAAAAAAAAAAGCAAAGTAAGTCACTAAAGAGGTCTGGTTGTGTCTTTAATGCTATATAGAACTGAGACTGGAACATGGAACTGTTATTGATACAAATAAGTAAATCAGCCTCCCAAAGTGTTAAAAGCAGATCCTGGCAAGACAACAACATGAAAAATTTTGTTGTAGTGACGGAACTTGACTATGGTTTGTACATATGTGCAGTTGTAAGTGCAGTTCTGCAGTAGTTGGTATGTCTTGAGCTAGGACATACTGACAGTAACATTGTCCTTCAATTTGTCCACATCGCTGTCCTTGTCTGTGGGTGGAGCTCCTGCTGTCTCTCGAGGTGAGTCCTGACCGTGGTTGGGATGGCCAGAAACCTTAGAAATGCCGTCTGTGTTTGACTCAGTGTCTGGCTCTTGCTGTGATGATGTTGCTACAAAATAAGAAAAGGGTTCATCAGATCAAATCAAATGATATGTGAAAGCAGGAGTGGAAAAATCAGTAGCCTGGGGACCCAGGACAAGCAGATTTTGTGTCCAGCCTACTAGTTTTTAATTCCTGGTTGCCATGAGGACAAATCAGTTCTACAAACAGAAAGAAATCTACTCCTTATCTGGGGTGTAGGCTATGGTTAATGAGCTCCACTGTCGTGTGACGCACGTCGATGAGTACAAGCAGCTCATTCCGCACTACACACATCTGTTGTCGGTAAAAGTATTTGTACTAGGTGGATTAATTGTGCGTGAATGGATGACGGACGATCTTTCCACAGTCAAAAACACAGATTTGGGGAAATCCAACCATGTGTGCGCGTGTGTGTAAGGTGCAATAAAATCGCTGAAAAAAAAGGGCCAATAAAGAGCCCCTATTTGAGCTGTCCCAAGCCTGCCTCCTGTCTCCTCATTTCCCACCCACACCCCCATCTGTATATATATATATATATATATATATATATATATATATATATATATATATATATACACATAGATAGATAGATAGAGAGATAACATTTCGTAGCCTAGTCGAATAGTTTTCCAAACAACCAAAACATGGAGCTGGGAAGCACACTGACGCTAGTCCTGTTAATAAATTTATGATTTGTCCACCCCTGAAACTTGAGAACCCAGCAGCAGTAGAAAACATATGGTTACACATATATTTTAAAATGAGTGTGACAGTGCTCTTTATCCTACCAGACTGCGTGCAGGACTTCATGTGTTCTGGCCAGTGTGCTTGCTGGCAGGGGTAATCACAGTAGCTTGTGTTCCAGCAGCAATAGAAAATGGCCTCTTTCTTGCAGTTGGCACACCATTGCTTCTTTTTGGTCTCATCGACAGCCTGCTGTTTCTCCATCTCCATTTGCTTCTTCACTTCTGCGACCAGCCGCTCTCGCTCCTGCTCCAGACTCTGCCGCATCTCCGCCATGGTCAGCTCTGAGTCAGGTGCAGCACATAGATAAATGTAAAAAAAAAAAAAAAATCAATAAATGTTTTCCGGGGTAACTTGCTTTCCCTTTTTTTCACAACATGTGAGAAAAGTCACAAAGACCAAATGGGTACTGATGTAGAATTTGTCCATGTGAGCTGTATGGACTGAAAATGACAAACCTAAATTGTGTTTCATCTCTGATAATTCCTGTTGATGGAGCCACTGCAGCTTTTCGATTTCAATCCGTAACCGCCTAATCTAAAAGGCAAAATAAGAGTATGTCACTGGTTCTTGTACGTAATACCAGTGAAATTGGCAGAAATTCTAATAATACCATTTTATTACGAGCACTGTATTCATTTTTCAGGATTTCATACTTCAGCTATTGTGTTTCCTGAGGTGCTCTTGGAGAGGTCATTGTATATTTCAGTCATTGTCCCCTTGATTGCATCCATGATCTGTCCATACACAAAATAATCATTTGCTCAAATCAGTGACATCTCACTAATGCATTAATAACACTTCATGTCCTTGGTATTATAAAGATCGATCTACCATTCAATCTTAAACCAGACAGTCATTTAAAAAAAACCCTCACATCTTATAGATCACACAGATCACTCTTAAAAACCCAAATAATAGGCAA
Source organism: Pangasius djambal (assembly GCA_022985145.1). Classification (NCBI taxonomy): domain Eukaryota; kingdom Metazoa; phylum Chordata; class Actinopteri; order Siluriformes; family Pangasiidae; genus Pangasius; species Pangasius djambal. The sequence goes on from CM040994.1 coordinate 5,648,565, forward strand.
CCAAAGTATAATATTCAGATTTACTCGTCTAAATCTTTTTTTCCAAAGCGTCTGGAAGAGATCTGGCATCTTACTTTGTTGGTATATTTTGCAATGTCAGCTGCCACATCAGCAGAGGTGGTGGGGATTTGTAGATCTCCAGCCATGGAGGATGATGAGGATGAGGAGGAAGAGCTAACTGTGACACCAGCCATTATGGCAGCGGACACAGGGGTGCTGGTGACCAGAGTGACAGCTGAGGTCGAGGTGCTGTGTGGGGAATCTTTCTGCTGCACAGCTATGAGAAATAAAGCAGTTTTAGCTTAATCCTGCATATTGGTGCTACAAAAGATTTGCCAAGCTTCAAGGTGCAAGTGGGAAAGCCATTAGAGCATGGATAAGGATAGACTAGCAAGAGGGTCTTGGACAATAAACAGGACAATAAACATTCAAACACGTAAGATGATCTCATTTATTCACTACGAAGCACTTTGCCTAAAAATCATTAAAAACATTTAAATGCGTTTAATGGCATTGATTTAACTTTTTTCAGTTCAGTGATTACATCTTGCTAGGAAATGATTATCACGGTGTTCAGCAGTTTGCTTTCCTGCTGAAAACCGGAACATGAATCAGATGGGAACCTTCAACATTCTGAAGGTCGTGGCCAGAAAAGTGTACCAAATAAATCAGATATGCTGGAACCCGTTTACGGAGCGTCTGAGGCTCAGAGTAGGACGAGGATAACAAGGTTAGTCACTCTAACCATAAAAAGTATTAGATATTACTATTTACAAAAATCTGCATCAAGACATCCTCACAGTAACTGATACTGTTTTTTACGTATCTTTAAGTCAATATGCATCTCATGTTCACTTTCAGCATCAAAGTGATGTTCATGGCGGAGGATGTGAATCAGGAGTTTATCAATATCACTCCTCTTTTTCAGATGCTGCTTCTCAGCTCAGGGAGCCTGCAGACAATTAGTTCTTGCTCATAATAATAACAAAAGGTAGGTAGCAATAAATTATTTTGAATTAATTGAATTTATAAGCCTACTTGTAATAAGATCATCACTAACTTAGCGAACTCTGCAGGACACCTGCAGAAAGAGCCGTTACAGAGAGCTACTCTCAGTAGTCAGCAGTTGCTCTTCAGAATATCATCAACTTATCTAAACTTTGTGTAATTAAATGTCATAGATCTTAACTCTCTAAGTCTAAGTCAATGTTCAAACCCAGCTGTGGTCCACCTACCCTTCACAGCCTGTCGTGTCTGATAGCGAGTGCTGGAAGAAGACGGTGAAGACGATGCCTGCTGTGCTTGTGATAACGTCTGTGTCTGAGTGTGAGGCTGCGTGTGGCTCTGCTGCTGCCGCTGCACCTTCTGCATGTGCCACTTCTGAGAGGACGTCTGAAACTTGGCACCGGGGTTCCACACAACGGCCCGCTGCACCACCGGCACACTCTCGCGGGGCAGCAGGGGGCGCTGTTTCTTTACCGTGCTGTTGGGGGTGGAGGAGGGCAGGGCTGTAGGAGGAGCGGAGTTAGGCAGGGAAGAAGAGGCGAGGGCAGTGCTGCTAGGGACAGCGGGGATGGTGACTACATTTAGAGGAACTGCCATGGGAGACTGCGAGGGGTCTTTGAGGCCTGGAGTGGAAGAGGGTGCTGAAGGGGTTTGAGATGGAGCAAGACTTCCTGCAGGAGGTCCCTTAGCTAGAGGATACAAATATATAAAAATAAATTAGATACATGTATAATAAAGCATAAGAAAAAAGTACCACATCGGTAACATATGAATAATGATTGTATAATTATTAGAAAATATATATACATGAAATTTGTTTGAACTTGATATTATATTTTTATTAATTAATATAGTGTAGAAAACTTATAAATACTTGTATATGGTGTGCTCTTTTCATCTTGTTTTGTCATTTTAGGCATTTGGGGTTTTTTTTACTTTGAATGTAATGTTTTAGCTCCTGGGCTTTTTTTTTTGGACGTCACTCTCAGAGATGCCAACATTGCTGACAGCAAAATCCTAAGTTTACCAAAAAATCCTAATTTCACTAGAAGCCCAAAGTCTAGTGTCATTACATTAACATTACAGCAGATCCTCTGTTTTTTTTTTTACCAACCAAAGTGACCTCGGTCCTGCCCGCTTGGTTCCTACTGGCTCACAAGACCGAGGCTTGCGAATTCACAGGCCAAAGTTCACCTAGATGAAGTCAGTGTGAAGCGAAAGTAAGCAATACCAGAAGCAAATGCATGCCTTTCACATCCTGCGTCCTTTAAATATATTGCATTTTCACTACGCGTATGAGTGCGCACGCAGCTGCTACGCAAGCGGCATTGTTCACACACTCGCTCGTGTATCTTATGTACATCTGAAGGATTAACAGCGGCATCCACCAGAAGGAACATCAGAGCCAAAACATCTGTCATCGCCTGTTCAGCTGTAATGTTTAGCGATTTCATGCACAGTGATTTTACACAGACTGATGAGCTCTGTTTCTCTTTAAAACTTTCCGCTGTTGTTGTGATTGCTGTCATGATCTGCATCTCATATCAAAAAAACCTTACCTTATATTTAAAAATGATTTACCAATCTAGAAAATCCTGAAGTCTGGTACTCAAAACAGACCTTTTGTTAGGTTTAAGAGGTTTTTAAAATTAAAAACACTAATTGTAACAGGAAAACTGTTTGTAGAATGCAAACTGAGACACACCATTAGTTTTTTATTCAGTTAGATATAAAATATCTGAGTGCTTTATCTGAATAAGCAGAAAAGCCTAGTTTTCAGGTGTCTCTCATATTGCTAGCAAGGGGTCAAAAAAACTAAATGCTATGGCAAAACCATAGACGTTGGCATCTCTGAACTTTATACCACTTTGATGAATTTATCATCATTTAAAGAGCAGGTCTTTAAATGTGCTTTATGAACAAACTTGGCGTGGCTTAGATGTAATAGGAAAACATACCTACACCAGTCTCTGGATGTTGCGCTGATGCAGACACAGTTCAGACAGTAACTCACCCTCTGTCTTGGAGGCTGCGGGCTCTTTGAGTGCGGTGACAGCGGCTGAGTCTTTCCTGCGCCTCTTCCTCTCTCTTCCTCCAGGTTCTTCTCCCAAATCAATCACCAGCTCTCGCTCTGAGTCTGAGTCCATGTCTACGTCGACAGACACGGGCTGCCTGGCTTCCTCTGTTACCTTGGACTTGTCTCTTGTGCTGGGAGATGCCGGTGCTGCTTTAGGCACTTCTTTGTCTGACTCAACGGCTGGCTTCTCTTTTGCTTGAGAGACACCACTTCCTACTTTCTGCACAATCTCGCCTTTGGTCAGGGAGCTAGATGTACCCGAGGATTCTGTGCTGCTGTCCTTGTCTTCACCAGCAGGGGATGGCGGTTTGGGCTTCTTTTTAGATAGTTCTTTCTCTGTTTTTTCATCAGCAGCAGAGTCCTTGGTGCTCTTTGGTTTTTGTTCGTTGTCACTGGTGTATTCGCTGTCACTAGAATCAGACTTGTCAGAGTCGTCAGAGTCACTGTGTTCCTCGTCTTTATACACATCCTCTGATATCTCATCAATACCTGTTTAGAGCAGAGGTAAGAAGTAGCAAGTTTTCTTAGGTATGGTTTCTTTTTTCCACATCTACGGTTCTTGTAAAAATCTACATTTTCCTGGAGGTCACAAGGTGACTTAAAATTGCCCGTCCAAAACCAGTGGGCAAAAACCAAAAGGTTTATTTCTGATGTTTAAAAATTTCTCTCAAATATAAAATATCTGACCTGCTACAATTTTTTTGCTATCTTTGTTTTGTATTTATCTAGCCAGTTTCTGTTGTGATAGCTAACATGAAGCCTCACAGCATGCAAGCTAGTTTGTATCATCAGAGTCCTCATGCTAGCTAAACAAAAAAGGTTAGCTTTACTCTGCTGATGGTCCTTGGCGAAAGAAACACAAATTTACCACCAATTACTAAAATTCATGTGTGAATCTGGGCATTGACTTTTTCGCAACTTGTGATTTGTTCTTGTATTTTTATAATTTAAATAAAAGTACTTAATTCAATTTATTATTATTATTTACATCCTGTCCGACATAAAAAGAAAACTCACATAGATTCCATATTTTTAATTAGTACTATTATTATAAATTAAAATGACCTCATTATTACTTTTTTTTTTTTTTTTTTT
>CM040994.1:5652841-5686042 GCA_022985145.1 Pangasius djambal
AGTCTCGCTCAGCTCCTTCAGGTCCATTTCGGCCTTACTACGGTCTGAAACGAGATACAGATACTCCAGACATACATCATACATGTGGGGATCGGCATAGGCTTTATAAAGCATGACATGGGCAGCTTTGATTTAATTTATACTGGAACTGTTACTGGAAGGCTTAACTCAAATACAGCTTTAATTAGAGCTTACCAAGGTTAAGGTTTAAGATGCTGCCTGTAGTGGGGGTCTTCTCCTGTTTAACGGGTGTGTTTGGGACTGTAGAGTGAAATGGTTTGGGGCTGTCCATGGCACTGCCTGCAGTACCGGCTCGTGGAGCAGCAGGGGACGCTGTGGACACCAACGGGCTGCTTAATTTGGATGCATTTATAAAAGGACTTCTTCACTTAAAAATGTTAACATGGCTAATGATAAACAAAAGCATGTGAAAAACTATTTTAGTGCTTTCTTTGTTCTAACAATGCTGATTAAACTCAAATATGAAGGAGGATTAGTCAAGTGTGTGCAGGACAGATGCAGAAAAAAATGCTCAGAACTAAAATCGAGAACTTCACGTAAGGCATAGAACTTTGACCCACATTATGTTTTTAGATCTATATTTAATTTTTTTACTTCTTTGAGACAAAGCAGCCCTTGGTTCGCAGAGCGACATAGCCAGCAGGTTTTAAGGATAGTACGGTAATGATCTCCATCAACAACCGTCACAATTGTTATACTTATTATTTAGTTATTATAGTTACATTTTATAGCTATCTACAGCCTAATTAACAGGTTATATGAACCGAATGGGCTAAATCTCAATAACATCAAAACAAGCATAAACAATGTTGACTGTATACCAATGCTGACTGTATACTGTATGTGGTATAAAAATCAAATCTACATTTTAAAATAATGTAAATGGTTTCAGTTCTGAAAACTTTAGGAGTAAAAAGCTCCAATGTGTCCAATGAGTAGAAACGATCACCGCAATCATAAAGTGGTCTATGGAGATTTTCTTAGAGTTTTCTACTTTAGAAGGAGTCATAGACTGCAAACGATTAAGATGAAGATGAAACTCATGCTTTAATTTATTTCTCACTTAAAATCTAAAAATGCTGTAGAATAAATAATGAAATAAATTTTCAATAAGAGCACAATTCAGCATGTTTTCAAAGATGACCCTAGATCAAAATGTAAAATGAGAACTTTATCAACATAATCTGCCTATCAGTATAGTGACAGTATCAAGTATCGTGTGCAGTGGCACTGTAACATTACGCTACTACCTGTGCTATCGAGAGACTCTTCTCCTGTGCTGTGGTGTTGCAGAAGAGCTCTGGTCTGGCTCTTTTCTCCACCCTCCTGCTCACCATCAGACCCGGTATGGGCAGAAGAGTTAGTGCTCATTGGTGATCGCGGTATGTCTGGCATAGTGATCCGCCTACCGGTAGTCCCTCCGCCACCCATCCCGGCCGACACCATGCCCTTGCCTACGTGTGATGCTGTTATATCAAAGCTGAACTTGATCTTCTCCTGTTTTTCAGGTTTGACTGAGCCAGCGCCAGGGTTTGCTGGGTCGAGAAGCATTTGGAACTGGTTGTCGGGTGTGTAGGGTGTGCGGAAAGGGGCATAATTGAAGATGCCAAATTTTTTCCGAATGTTCTCCACATAGACCTCCATCTCCTGCATGGCACTGTTGAAGATGCTTTTGGTCTTCTTTACAGAGAAAGGAATCTCTTTAGACATGAGGTAGCAATTATTGATTGGGACCCAGGCCCTGAAAAAAAAGGAATGTAGCATAAATTAATAGAACGCAGTATATAAGACGATAAGCATGTGTCGATTTTTTTGGCGCTTGACCTCTGGGGACAGAACTCCATACCTATCATGCTGTCCAAAGAATCGGGCATCTACTTGTCCATCTTTGTCTCGTAGAGCTTTGGCAGGCCAGAATGGAAAGCCCTTAAGTTTGGCCCACACTAGGGGATGAGGGTTACTCTAAAATAAATAGCAAACAAAGAGGCTGTTAATTCACATGATTTCACTAATGTCAGTGTTGAATACATTAATAATTACATATTTATATCGTAAGTACTACTTACACACGGCTCACAAAACCAGTTGTCCCTCTTCTGGCAAGCTGAAAGATAGCACTCTGGACAGACCTCAATTTCATTCATCTGACAGAAAGACAGAAAACATCTCGAAAAGCTGGCACCAAACTTTGCATTTTCATTTTAACTTTTGCATTTATCTAAAACCTTTATCTTTTAAAACCCTGCTTTACTCACTTCATGTTCACAGATTTTTATGATAACTTTAGCTGTTGTGGTGAGCTTATGGTTTCCTAGAAAATATGGGAAAAAATCAAAAAATTTTTCCCCCACACAAATCAGCAACGACAGAAAAATAACATATATGTATCAGTGTTATATCCAACCTCCGTTGTAAATGATGCAGTTGTGCAAAATCCACTTCACATCAGCCAAGAACGCTTCAGTAGAGCCGTACATTTTCTTTTTGATATTCTAAATGGGAATGAAAAACAAATCCTCAAACATTCCAAAGTAAACGACATGTCAGCGCAAGATGAGTTTTTGAAAGTTTCTTGTTTACCTTTTCTAACGTACAGAGATCCATGGGATGAAAAATATACTCTGCGTAATCAGGATGCTGCTCAAGACACACTGGCTTCTGAAACGGTTCTGTCTGAAGAGAGAGACAGAGAGAGAGAGAAAGAGAGAGAGCAAGAAATAAATAAAACAGAGGCAGAGACAGAGAGACACAGAGTGAAATATTTAATTTCCTCAATGATGTAAATTAGCATATGTGGAAGGAATTGTGAATTTACTATCACGTGACTTAGCTCCTCATGCAGAAAACACTATATATGGTAAACTGCTGAAACTTATGTCAGGAAAAGACCTGGCATTAGTAAATTTCCACAGATAGAACTGAGCTGTGAGCGCTTACACCTGGCTGTTTCATCTTCTGGAGGGCGAACTTGAGAAGGTAAGACAGCTGGTCCAGTGTGAGCATGGTCATCGCCTTGCTCTGGGTCTCAATGCACTCTGCAACGGTTATTTTCTGAAAAAGCAGATGCATTGTTCAAGTGGATCATTATATTTTGGCTCATCTCTTCAGCACATTTATATATTTTCAAACATTTACAATGTTTCATTAAAGCCCCTGTCAATATACTGGCATAATACGCTTCTTACTGTCAGCTACAGCTTCTGAATTTACCATCGACTGCAAAGAAGAGAACAATTTACTGTTTTGTTGTGGGATTTCTTCCCACTTTATTCAGTCAAGAGGGACAATATTTCATAGAGGTGCCATCAGGACTCTCTGAGGACCAATTTCTGCTAATTTACCCCAACCACAGAAACTGACTTCCGCCTGCTCACTTGGCCTCTTTGTGTCGGTGCAATTGTGAGCCAAACTGCATTTAGTTAGAATGTTCATCATTTTACGTACATTATTTTTATTATATACTACTACACAGTGTGTATTACTGTTTGTAGTAGTTTATGTGTGATAAAGCTAATTAGTTCCACTATAAATGTCTTTTAAACAGTGAAAGGAATGAATATTAGCAGACTGCACTAGCATTGTAAAGTGTAAGGCCAACTGTGTTTTTCTCTAATGAACCCATTATGCTCATAATGTACCCATAATGTATTGAAAAGGCAAGACTACAGTTTCTGAGAATGTTTGTCATGTATGATAACATCCTGATACAGTTAATCTGATCTTGCCGAGCTTCACGGATGCAACTCACGACCCTAAAGAATTAAGCGTGTTGATGCTGTGTGACATTAGGCAGGTAAATGACAGGACAGCAAAGTTGATCATAATCTATTTTATTAGACTGAGACACATAATGTGTGCTCCTTGCTCAACGTTGCAATGCCATTGGTCATTTGCCAGTTCACACCCACCCACCCCTTTCCACTATCAGCTATCAACTGGGGAGGGCATAGCCTAGCACTTGCTTCCTCCAAGACAGCCACCTTTTTAAACTGTTCAAACACACTCAGAGAATAGCGCCAGCTGCCCTCTGCCTTCCACATACATGAGCTCACAGGAGCCTATGGCTGGCTGGCTCTGACTGACAGGAGAGAGAGTAATTACAGTAGAGTGCATCCCTCCCACCCAGAGAGCACGGCCAAATTTGGTCCCTAGGCCCCAGGCCACGGATGGCTGTGACATCATCGTGATTCAAATTCCCAATCTCCTGACGATAGGGCGGACGCTTTCCTGTTGTGTCTCTCTTGAGTCCAGTGTAGCTGTTAAAACTAGGTGGAAGACCGGAAGGAGCAGTGGAGTGCACACAAACTACAATCTTACCTTATTTTGCTGCTTTCCACAAGTGCAGCAAGAAATACAAAATGCACAGATATACCATGCAATGACTCATGATTTGTGTGAAAACAAAAGAACTGTGGAAGTGCCACTCTGTCATTCCTACAAACTTTTCTAGCACTTGAAGTGTTGATGAGCTGTTTACAATGCTGGGGAGACACCACTGTCAATCAGCTGTGAACTGACACGTCCACACACTTCTGATCCGGCAGAAAGTAGGACGTTTGCAGCTTTTATTTAGAATTAAATCATATTTAAGAGATACACCATTCTTCTACAATTTTGCTAACATTTGAAACCATGCTGCCAGGAGTTTTAAATATTTACAACGCACAATGTGCCTGTAAGACATAACAATAGTGTTTAAATAAATGAATATTTTAAAGGCACATATTATCTCGCATTCTGGTGGCAGTGTTAGTGCGTGCCAGTACCTCACACTCTGGACAGAACCAGTCGCCTTCAGGCTCAGCAGCTAGTTTGAGACACTTGGCATGGTAGACGCGTGGGCAGAGCTCACAGCAGAGCACCTGGCCCTCGCGGTGGCACACCCAGCAATAGAAGTCGTTCCTGCCGTCCTGCGGTACAACATCAACAGGGTCTGTGGTGAGTGCGGGCTGCTTCACATAGTAAAAGGGACCATGTCTTAGTTCGGACTGGAATGCAGGTGAGAAAAACAAGAGAGCGGGGGTTTTAAAATAAAGGCACTGCAGCTCATGACACACAGAGGTAACACCACAGATGTACATATTAAGAGATGGACAGATGACAGAGGCCACACAGTTGAAGCCACTGTTCCAAAACTGCATACTCTCTATACACTTGCACAGAATTTTAGTGATTGTTAAATCCATTTTTATTTTATTTTTCATGCTAAAAATTTTATTATAAAAAGCCCAAAGTCTTCATCTACGTACTGTGTCTTGTAGTTTCTTACACACTTGTGAATTTGTAGCTAAAATTTTGTAGTACAATTTTTTCCTAACTGAGCTTCATCAAATAAGCAATCTAATATACCAAGCTAACATCTAATGTTTGCAGAGCAGATCAAAAGCAAGAGCAAATAATTTTTCGACTAATGTCGAACGGTACAAGCTTAAGCTAACATCAGTTACTCTTACAGCTGAAGGATTTAGATCAAAATGGGGACACATCAAGCTCATAATACGTTCACATTAGATTCAAATAAGCATTAAATTTTCTATTAAATTTTTCTTAGTCTACCAGAAATCACTGAAACATTCCCTTACATTGTAGAGGAATGTTCTTTTGCGGAGCAGCATATGTAACGGCTGATCTCACTCGCTGTATAATGCAAACCCTGCGTGCTTCACTTGGTCAGTATAAAAGAACTACACTCTTCAGCCAGATAAAATAAATTGAGCAGGCATATCACATCTTATTTGAGTGGGCCACGGAATTTACCTGCCATTTCAAAATACAACCCTTGTCCACAGATACAACCAAGATACTCCATCTATGAAGCAAAATAAATCAACCGAGGAGCAACACTGTTAAATATGTAATGATATTCCAGGAACTCTATGGGGATTTTTTTATTATTATTATTATTATTATCTTTCCAGTTTGAATTTGCAGGCTGAAAATCAACACACAGTGGTCTGACATGGTGACAGAGGAACCACTTAAAACATTAGAATAATAATAGGTGATATGTAATGACAGTCAGTATAACTTGATGTCAGGATTATCATTAAAAAAGTATGGTAAAAAGCGAAGGTAAGTAACTCTACTGTAAGGGTTTGAGAAGTGATTAAGAAAGCACTGAACCTGATCTTTGCTGTTGTTGACGGCTCCTGGTTTCTTCTTCTTTTTGACCGGGCTAGGAGAAGTTTCTGAAGGAGAGTGTCCATTGGATGAATGCGGTGGACTAGGTGCTTTGCGCTTTGGGGCGGTGCGCTCCACTGACCCTGGATCAGACACTGCATAAAGCAAAACTCAGACAATTAGAGAAAACGCAGGTCTAATGGTGTGCCGTATCATATATAATAATTAAAAAATGTTATGGTCTTCATACCTCTAGATCGTGTGGCAATCTCCATTCCTTCATTCACATCTGACTCTGTCTTCACCTCCTCTTCTGCTAAACTGCCGTACACAAAGAAGGTTTGCTTATAAATGGTTTTTGAAAATTTCTACTGATCAGAATGTAAGGAATTAAGGAAGTCACGGTCATGCCATTTTCCAAAGACTTGACTGCTCAGCCATTCTCCTCTCAGGAGGTTGTCATATTTATAAGGGAAGCAACAATGGGATTCGATTTCAGTTTTGAAATCGTTATCATTATAATTAGGGATGCGTCGATACCGAAAATGGTATCGGGTATTGGCATACAGAGAAAATGTCATGCATGAGAGCACTTCATTTCTGCGAGCACTAAGCACTGAAACATGAATGCGTCCTTTCTGTAGGGTCTACAATTTGATGGCGAGCCAAAGTGCAATTCACGGCACCTTGCGCACATTTGAAATTACCACGCTCGCTGATAGTGCTGTACATGCTAAGGTTGGCGTACTAGCGCTCGCTATTAAAGACACTGTTTAATCGAAATATTTTAAACATAAAACTCATGTGCAGGGATGACAGAATACATGGGAGCTAAATAAAGTGTTCCATGACGCCTCTGATTGTTTAATACTAAGCAGTTTACTCATGTTGGTAACAGTAACGGTATCAGTTTCAACAAGTACCAAAAACGTGAATTTGTACTCATCCCTGATTATAATAAATTCATGCAGAGAAACAGTCATAACTGTTAGTAGTTTTCACAGAAAATTTTCATTCGACCGGTGAACAGGTTGTGTAAAAGAGGGGGTGGTTGGACAGCTAGCAGAAGCTTTGATGCAACTAAGTGGAATTTCTCATTGAATTTCATCTTCTCCGGTTTATTATTTCTACTGCTTTGAGTGTGGAAGAGAGAGAGGTTTCTCAGTGAAAGAGCTTCTTTGACAGAAGCCCAGGGTCTCCCTCAGTGTCACTGCAGGAGGCTTTTCAAAACAAGAGAGGTCTGCAGCCCACAGAACAAACACTGACAAAATGCATGCTGCAATCAGGTTTAAAACAAAAATTCAAATAAGCTACAACGGACAAGAAAGTCTTTAATCTGTCTGTGGTTAAATGAAGGTAGACTTCTGAGCTCAACCTTAGTCAAATGCCACACGAAAACATGTGGTTTCCTAAGAATTAGATCGGAGAGGCCATGCCTCGGACACTGTGGTGAAATATAAGGATTCGGGATCCACGTTTGTACGTTTTCATGTGGACTTGCATGCTTAAAGTGAGCAAATTCAACTAAACATAATAAAAATAATTGGTGTAGGAGGTAAACAGACAGTGGACAATGGAGGAAATGATTTCCTCTGCAAAATAAATAATGTATCCAGAGGGTGGGGATGATATTGCCTTCCCTCACTCCAGAACACCACCAACACACAGCCTAATCACAAGGACAGCTTGAGAAAAACAAAGATAGTTTATATAATACTAAATCGGTCTCCTGGAAAAAAAAATCACACACATGTGAGCAAATATATTTTTGTATTATGTGCAAAGGGAACGGAGGCCTTATCCATGAAGGTATGTAGCAAACTATATTATTAGTATATAGAGTATCCAATTCCCAGACCACTATAATGGTTCGAACCATGATAATAATAGTGCTGTCTCCATTATTATGAGGTTATAAAATGACAGTCAGCCATTGCTGTTGTGCTATTTTCCCCCTCTCCACACCATGCCCTGATCTTTCCATAAACAAAACAAAACAATCATCTGCTATCAGTTGCCTGTGCGCTCATCCAGTATAAACATAAGAAGAGAAAAAAATGCAATGCCTATTTCTGCACGCTTTGCACCCTGTGACTCACGAATTTTAAAAAATGTCGTTCGATTGCAGTTAATAACATGGTATTATAAGGATCTTTTGGATACAATTAAGCTACAGAATTCCAGTTCCAGGATAATCATCTTCCTGTTGAGACAGCAATATCTTTGCCTCCTCATGCTGGCTTGATTCCTCCTCTTTCTCCCCCTCTGCATTTCTGGGGGAGAAAAATGAAAGCACACACAAGACAACATTTGCAGAGGCTGTGCACTTGCCATGTTGGCCTCCTTCTCTCTTCCACCCTGCATGCACCATCCATCCTCAGCAACAGCCATTTCCCCTCGCACAATCAATAGCACCACTTCACCTGGCACAAAACCTTCACACAGCAAGGCAGCATGACATACATGTAACCATCTTTCTCATCAAAAAACTGACATCGCACTAACCATCGCATTAAGTTGATGCATAATAACAGCATACCTTATTTTTCTTTACGTGCACAGTGAACAGGTTCTTCAGGCAGGGCCTTTTTTAATATTGTTTTTTTTTTTTCCTTCAATTATAATAGCTGGTAAGGGATGAGACAAAGATGGGTGCAGAATTTTCCAGAAGGGCCTTGCTCTCTCTCCCTGCCGCTCTCGGTGCAATTGTCAATCTTTAACCTCAGCTGTGGGCTGCCGATTGGTTTGAGAGCCACACGGAGGCGCGTGATTGGGCGCTCGGTGCTGTGTGGCACGCTGGCTCTCCCTGCTCTCTCCGCTCTGCTCTGATCCACTGCTGCAATGCAGGGAGGGCTGCTGCTGCCATCCGCCATCAAAAACACACTCCGAATCACACTCCACTTCTTCTTTAAGCCTTCACTGACAAGGCAACATGAATATGTTTTCTGTAGTGCTAGAGCAAATGCTTCAGATTGCCTGCTTTCCCTTTGCCTTGACTAAATGCTAAGAGCAGTGACAGGCATCCATTTTCTAGAGCTTTCTGTGGCAACTGTGAGAACGCAAGCTTTGCCAGCAGAGCAGCCCGCAAGAATGCAGTGAGGGCCTCACACACACACACACACTCTCCCACATAGAGCACAGAGACAAAGAACCAAAAGAAAAATGTAACCTGCCTTACAGGAAACAGCTGTTTTTGGAAAATACCCAGCATTATAATCCATTCAGATGAATTCTGTACATAAATACACTAACAAAGATACCACATGGTGTCTATACAGATACCACCTATATAGATTTTCTTACTATTTTTATATGTAATATAAAATAAACCTAATTTTAATTTAATCAAAAAACTTTACTATTAACCTGTTTCAATGACAATGGTAAAATAAGCAAATCACAAGTGATTTCTAAATAATACCTTTGACCAAATGAAACAAAGCCTATTATTTGAAGCTTATACAATAATCCTATTTATTTTTTCCTTGAAAGCTATGGACCTAACAAGAAAATTAGGAGGCACCCATGAAAACCAAAAAACATTACACTATTTAAAGTTTAAATGAGCGCTGAGGAAAGGAAGTAGAAAGAGTAGAAAGTAGAAAACAGAGTAGTAAACAGTAATAAATGAAACAAAGTCAATATTTGGTGTGACAATACTTTGCTTTAGAAAAAAAATAGTAGTCTCAAGTAACACTTGTGTAGTTCTATAAGGAAATTAGCTGGTAAGTTTTACTGAGCATCTTGCAGAAGCAGCCACAGTTCTTCTGGAGACTGACTGTCATACTTGCTTCTTATTTTTGCAGCAAAACCCAGCAGCCTTCATTATGTTTTTTTTGTTTGTTTTTTTTTTTCAGAAAACTGGTGTCTTACATAATATGCTGCTTCTTTTACTGACATACAAACATTTTTCTGTAACATTTAATTTTGTGCTGGAAAACTAATGTTTTGAACTCTAAAATGTTTTTGTACTGATTCGATAATGTAGAAGTCATAAAATAAAGATCTATAACACATTTTGAAAAAAAAAGGGCACATAAGACTTTTGCCATGTGTATTTATACACCGATCAGCCATAACATTAAAACTACTGACAGGTCAAGTGAATAATATTGATTATCTTGATGTGTTGGAAGCAGGAAAAATGGGCAAGCGTAAGGATTCCTGGTCTGCAGTGGTTAGTACCTACTAAAAGTGATCCAAGGAAGGACAACCTGTGAACTGTCATCAGGGTGATGGGCGTCATTGGCCATGGGTGGCCAAGGCTCACTGATGTGTGTGGTGAGTGAAGGCTAGCCCGTCTAGTCTGATCCCACAGAAGACCTACTATAGCACAGATTGCAGAAAAATTGCTGGCTAGGATAGAAAGATATCAGAAAACACAGTGCACCACACTGGGAAACCATGGTCCTGGCATTTATGTGGACATTACTTTGACACATGCCACCTACCTAAACATTGTTGCTGACCAAGTACACATCTTCATGGCAATGGTATTCTCTAATGGCAGTGGCCTCTTTCAGCAGGACAATGCGCCCTGCCACACTACAAAAATTGTTCAGGAATTGTTTGAGGAACACGACAAAAATATCAAGGTGTTGACTTGGCCTCGAAATTCCCCAGATCTCAATCCAATCAATCATCTGTGGGATGTGGTTCACTACACAACTTACAGGACTTAAAGCATTCACCTCAGAATTCATCTTGCTACTTCTGTCAGCAGTCACATCGTCAATAAACACCAGTGAGCCCGTTCCATTGGCAGCCATACATGCCCATGCCATAACACTGCCTCCACCATGTTTGACACATGATGTGGTATACTTTGAATCATGAGCTGTCCCTTTCTTTCACCATACTTTTCTCTTCCCATCATTCTGGTACAAGTTCATCTTGGTTTCATCAGTCCAAAGAATCTTATTCCAGAACATGGGAAAGTCTTTTCTGGCAAAGTCTAATCTGGCTTTCCTGTTCTTGAATGTTACCAGTGGTTTGCACCTTGTTGTAAACACTCTGTATTTACATTCATGAAGGCATCTCTTGATTGTAGATTTTTACAATGAGTATTCTGAGGTGTATGGGGCTATACTCTCTGCTCACATTCAGCCAAATGCTACAAAACTGATAGGACGCTGCTTCACAGTTCAGGTGGATAATGACCCTAAACATACTGCCAAAGCAACTCAAGACTTTTTGAAGGCAAAGAAATGGAATATTCTTCAATGGCCAAGTCAGTCGCCTGATCTCAACCCAATAGAGCATGCTTTTCACTTACTGAAGACAAGACTGAAGGCAGAAAGACCCACAAACAAGCAGCAACTGAAGGTGGCTGCAGTGAAGGCCTGGCAAAGCATCACCAGGGAGGAAACTCAGAATTTGAGTTTTGAGAACATGGGCTCCAGACTTCAGGCAGTCAGTGACTGCAAAAAATTTTCATCCAAGTATTAAAACTATGGTTATATTTACAATTGTGTCACTTCGTCCGTATACCTCTGAACCCCTGAAAATGGAGGTACTTTGCTGAAAATGGCTGTAATTCCTAAATGGTAAATGCCATATTTTTGTGGAACGTCTTAAAATAAAGCTGAAAGTCTACACTTCGGTCACATCTTGATTGTTTTATTTCAAATCCATTGTGGTGGTGTATAAATCGCAAAAATTTTGTCATTGTCCAAATACTTCCGGACCTAACTGTACACGTATACATATATATATATATATATATATATATATATATATATATATATATATATATATATATATATATATATATATATATATAAAATCAACTACTGGTAAAAGCTTATTACATGACAGATATTTAGTATTACAAATAGTCTGAAACCGTGTTACCAGGGACTAATGAGCCAAACTATTGTGAAACCATTTCCTTTTTACCCTCAAAGCTAATACACAATCAGAGCTGGGGTAAAATCTTTATATGTGACCTCTGAAAAGAATCCAGCCAGAATTAGCAATATTATCAGTGCCTCTGAGCTACTGACATGACATTTTATCCAGTTTTCTGTAAAGTAACAGGAAAGTAGGTATTCATTCTCAAACTGTAGAGCATTTGAGTTGTTCTTTAAGACAACAAGGTATCAACAATAAACATTTATGTGAATGATATTTGTGTGAATTATATAACTG
Source organism: Pangasius djambal (assembly GCA_022985145.1). NCBI lineage: Eukaryota > Metazoa > Chordata > Actinopteri > Siluriformes > Pangasiidae > Pangasius > Pangasius djambal. The sequence goes on from CM040994.1 coordinate 5,665,133, forward strand.
ACATCAATGATTTTGTCGAATATTTGATGCAGCCCAAACTGTACTGTATATAATAATTATCTACCTTCTACATATTGTGTTGTCACTGTTGCCAATGGGTCAATTGAGTGGACCACTAACAAAATCCAGATAACTGTGAACAAGCTCAAATAATCAAGCAATTAATCATCTACTTGCTTGCATTTGAGAGGATCTGACATCTAAACAAACACAGTCTTTCAATTAGGTCAAACGACTAGTCAGAATTAATCAGAAGGCTTTCATCAGTTATGGCATTGGAGGTGTTGTCAAACTGAAATGATTTTGAGGAGCTTGGCCATCTGTGGATCGAATACAAAAAGCTCAAGCTAGGATTTTGGTCTTGAAAAACATGCATCCAGGCTCACATTATTTCAGCAGAGTACTACACACAGCCAAATCATACCTGCTTCCTCCAACCATGAGCTATGACAAGAGAGGCTTAAATCATTCCAAACACTTTCATATAAATATACAATATATTACAATGTATGGTTGGAAGCAGCGCTCCACAAAATCCAATATTATCTCTACGTATCGCAATATTCTTGCAGTATATTAAAAACACATTGCTGATGTGACGTAGATTCGGCTACAGTTTTTATATATTTATTTACTTTAGCCAAAATTGCATGTTAGATCACATGAATGCCATGATTCATTGAAACATGCTGTTATGCTCAACTGAAAAATACTCATGCTGGTCAAGATGCTCTCAGCACACAACTAATCATTAAGAACCAGAACTAAAATTGTCCAATATCGATTATCAACTTATATATTTTGTAACCCTAGCTGATTCCAAAGTCAAGACAGAATATATTGTGATACATTTTGAATGTAATTTATCTTTAATTTATGACACATAAGACACCTCTCCATTTCTAAGCAAATTAATCCAGCTTCTTGTCCTCAGTGTGTGTGTGAAGTATACAGGACCAGGCCCTTACACTACATGGGCGAAAAAGGGAAGCTACCTGAAATGGCTGCCAACTGCTATCCATGCTTTAACAAAAACAGTGTCACAGTGCCATCAATGCACAGTACAGAAAGCCAGGTCCACACACTAGATACAGATATGTGTGCTGAATATAGGCCATTTTCAGTTCTGTTGGCAGATGATTAACACCTCCACAGCAAGCTACTGCTCTTCTTTTTGTATTACTAGAACAAAAGACAAGATCAGCAATAAACTGCAGTTTACTTGCAGTAGTGCTTATAATGCAAGCCATTCTGCAGCCAGGGTTTCCTCTTACACATACAGGGCCTTCCATTTTGAGAGCCTTGGCCTACAACACTCCTGTATTCCTCTCCTTGCTTGATCAATGTTACAGCTGAGAGAAAGCATAGAAGTTCATTCTTGTCCTGGGTACACTCACAGCTTAACAAGGGGTTATAAAAACAGCAGAGACAGACAGAAAATGAGACACATTGCTGTTGAGTCCTGATCCTGTCAGGATCCAGCTCTGTGCTGTTGGAATAGGATTTTCTCACCTCCCTCCTCCCAGAATAAAAACATTATATTTCTGTGTTAACAACTTATACAACATTAGCAGATTGGCTAAACAGAAAGTGAAAGCATAGAAAATAAACTTACCTCTGTGGATGCATGGCTTAGAAAAGACTTGTGTGTAATGTCAGTGCTTATTAAAACATGGAGGACAGCCCTCAGCCCTCTCTCACTGCAAAAGCACAGCCTCGGCACTCTGAGGCAGCCGAGCCAAAGGCGTGCTGTGATTGGACAATGCTCGCTGGCAAGCTGGAAGGTGGTAGCTGATTGGCTGAAACGCTTCCTGGCTAAGTGTCTTTTGTTCAGCCAAAGCTGGGTTACGGACACGGCAAGAAGAGCTAGGCCTTGACCAAGGAATCCATATTGAACAAACCAAAACTGATCTGGGAACAAGATCTTTTCCAACATCTGAACTGTGAGGGAATTTTTTAAACCATAATTTATGCTGAGTAAGTTAAAAAAACAAAACAAAAAAGGGATCCATGACACAAGCTCAAAGCAATCCAATGAAAAAGGCCATTGTTTTCACAGTTCCAGGTTAAAGAAGACACCAAGAAAACATAAAATAGCATTAATTTATCTATAATAATTTAATTACACCATAATGTTTTGGGTTTTTTAGGACTCTCAGCATTTCACAGCACACAGCTCTTGGGTGACAGGACTAGTCATTTTATGGAAGACAGATCTTTAACCCTTTAAATGCCTACCTCAGATCTACTGCAAACTATAACCTAACTCCACCCCTTCTACTTTGCCCTTTTTTCCACACAGGCCCCCAAATCCCTATTATTCATCAACCTTTCCATTTTTGAACAATTTTGTAATTCCAAAATGCCAAAAAACTGTTATACTGACAAAGAACAATGGTCGGTAAAATGTTTTGATACTGTTACACTATCAAGGCAAAAAACAAACAAACCGTATATTGTATTAGGTAAATTCTCATCATTATCTTTATAAATCTTCATAAATCAGAGGTAGTTGTACCACTGTAATATGAAGTCCATGACACTTCATTAATAAAAATCAAAACTTTTATGTGAAATTGCTAATGTTGAAGGAAAAATCAAAGGAACCAATATAAACGAGACCCTACTGAATTTTAGTTAAGTCCAAACACTTTATAGTAGGCCATCAATCATCATCTATGTTTCAGGAAGTAGGAAGCTATAGCAGATTGCCATGCAGGACTGATTTGAACTTATTTCAGAAATATAAGTACAGTGCAGAAGCATATCCACTATCCTATGGTAACAGAGTAGACTAGATAGATAAGCGGATTACATTTCAAATGACTATTAATTAAGACAAAGTGGCACAAAAGTGGACTTTTAAAGATTTTTTACTATCGCCACCATGTTGGCTATTAATGTATCTAAAGTCCCATCTAATGTAACTGTATGTGTGTCTCTAATGTACCTAAATAGTTTTCAAAGTGCAACTGAATTGCTTTTGAAACAATAAAGCACACTGAGATGTACCTGAGTGTGTTGAGGGCATCTTGATAAACTACAGGCAGTAATGAATAGATTCTGGACAAAAATATGAACACTGTAGGCCAAGGATTATACAAGGTCCAAAATCAGACCTAATTTTTGACTAGTGTCTTTTTGTCACGGTTGTGCAACCAACCAATATACTGTCTATAAAAGTAAAACAATAAAAACAATGCATTTTGAACTGAAATAAAACTTTCTCATTATGCCATACCTGATTTACATCAGAGATGACAACTAGTCTGGGTGAAATTTCTGTGATCACCAATAACAACTTTAAAAAATAATATTTTTATAGAAACACTGTGCAAGAGAAGAGAAGGAACTGGCTTTCTATTGGACACAACTTAATGAATTGTGAAAACATTTAAACTTGGCAATGAGGTGTATAAATTTGTTTCATGGTCTATTATACTAAACTAGCCAGCTAGATGGATGTTGAACTAGCTAGCTATGTGGTCAGTAGGGATGTAATGTTTGGATGAAATGCAACCAATTAAAAGGCCTCTCGATGCAACAATCATGAATAGAGTTATTATTATCGAAAATGAACAAACAACGGGTGTAAAAAAAAAAATTTTTTTTAACTGATGTAAATAATTAAATAGCCTAGCAAGTTGATTTTCCCGTAGCTCTGCTGCTTTCAAAATAGTCATTCTCTACTTCATCATCATTTGCAAATTAACGGTAGGCCATAAAATTCTGAACAAAGTTGGTTATATATTGATCTGTCGCTACTAAATCAAATCGTATTGTATTGTCACAGATTCATTTGTATCACCAAATATCAAATTGTTGCCTGATGAATCGAAATTGTATCCTATCATGTGGACGCCTGAGGCTTGCAACCTTAGTGGTCAGTGACTCCCAGTGGCACATGACAGGGTGATAGTACAGTTTTCAATACAGTTTTGAAATTGCCAAATTTTTAATTGATGATGGTGATCATTGTGAACTACTCTCAAGTTGCTATAGTCAGTGGAGAACTGCTACGACTAACGGATTTCTTCTGGCTAATTTATGAAAAAGACCAGGAATTTTTTTTGCTTTTTGTTTCGAGAGACAGCAGTAAAAAATAATTGGTCAATTACACATCTGTGCATTACAAAAAATATATAGTAAACATCACAAGTAGGCATAACTACTTGGGATGAAGAAAATAACCAAACACCACCCATAGTCACAAGTCCAATACCGGGCCTAGCTCAGGTCTTATTTCAGGCGTTTATTTACCCTGCAACGCTTGCGCCTGGTCAGAAATGGAAAGATGGACGTGAATGGGTAGGTGTCAGTGAGGATGGGTCAGTAAAGTGTCCCTTTTGCTCATATATTCAATGCTCTAGCTTGTCCCACCTCAGTTTATTGGTTATAACTCTAAATTCATGTGAAACAATCAAATTATGCCAGGAGCAGTTTATTTTATAAGTTTAATAATGTAATAATTATGTATATATGTATAAATATGTATATATTAATGTAATAATGTATAAGCTTAATAATCATAAATTATGTACATTTTAAAGTGGTTCATTTTAATTTTAATGTAAAATTAGAAAAGGTCCTGTAAATATGATAAACCTTTTTTCAGTGTTAGTAATTTGGGTTCTGTGGCTTCTGGTGGGAAAGTTATGCTTCCAATAAGTACATATAGTGGTGCTTGTATGCTAATATGTACATTAGTATATTATATTCACAAGATAAACACGTTATGTGATCATATGTGACTTTTTTTCCCCACAGGAAAGTCTGTAGGAAACCACTGAGGGACCCTCACCTAGCATACTAGCTAAGAGTAAGATTGTCTACCATTAGCTACTGGCTGTAAGTGAACGCCAAGGACATGTAAAGTTGTAAACTTTTAAAGTTGTAAATGTAAAGACAGTTTCTTCACAGTATATGAGAAGTGACAAGTATGAGAATTCAGATAATTCTGTTCGTCTGGTTTGTTTGACTTATATATATATATATATATATATATATATATATATATATATATATATATATAAGTATATATATATATATATATCTCACTCCTGGTCACAATTATTAGCATAATGATACAGTTTAAGAACCGCTAGCTGGCGAGAACTTGCTTTATTTATCATTTTTGAAGACATGCAGACAGTATGTATCTGCTGTCGTGACAATGTCTTCCTAAATTTAAAAGAGTGTTTGGCTTTTTATTCTGGCCATAGAGGAGAAGGAAGGAGTGATGAAGGAAATGTTACAAGACTCGACAAGCGTTTACCTCAGCGCCGACCGCGCGCGCGCGAAGCCTCGAGGACAGACACCTGAGGTGCTCGAAACTAGCGCGTGCCTGATAAACCAGTCAGGAGGCTTTTCTTCTGTGCACGCTGACTAAACAAACCCTGTTTACTGTAGGGACGATTAATCTTTATAGTTAAGACCCAAACCTGCAGAGTGTGTAATGTAGTGTTTCCCTGTCCTCTAGTCTTCTTGCACCGCAATGATTATCCTATCTCCCGTTCCTACACACCTGACCCAAGTCATCAGCTCAACAAGCCCCTAACATTAAGTGCAACCATAAAAGGATAAAAAGCATAACGTGTTTTATGTGAGAGTGGATAAAATGCTAAACAGTGGTTCGCAAAGTGGGGTCCTTGAAGCATAGTCAGGGTTTGTTACAGTGGTGGAAATTACAACCCATTGTGATGATTATTATTATTATTATTATTATTATTATTATTATTATTATTATTATTATTAAATTAATTATATTTATTATTGAGTTATTAATCTGTTCGACTTACTTACTTCAAGTGAATGGCTTTAATCCAATCCTCATAACGCAAATGCAACTCGGCCTGTGTTGGATCTCGTCTTGGATCTCATGTGCTCTGTCAGTGCCAAGTTTAAGAATAAAATATTCTACAGCTCTAATAAATAACCAGAACATTATTGTACATGTTTAAATTATAAGCCTAATATTTGAATAATTAAATTATTTTCATAAAACTGTATTGAGGGGATATGTGGAATTTATTTCCTAGTTAAAGGGGTTGCTGGCTGCAAAAAATTGAGAACCCCATGCAGCTCCATGACCAAAATTGAGGTATTGATTTGAGAATTTTACAGATTTTCCTACAGTCTGATATGTTTGGAACTCTATATCAAACTGAATCATGCTACTACAATCATTTTACTGTGGTACTTTAAGGTTACTATAGGTAGTATATGTTAAATCATAATACCGCCATGGTTTATATGGTGCTTTATGTTTATTGCTCATTTGACTATGATATTGCTAAGGTTTTACGGTTTTATGATGGGATTAATAAAGTTTTGCAGCAAGGGACACCTTTAACTGTAAAATAAATTTCACGGTTCCTCATTGGCACGGATTTATATCATGAACTTAATCCATCTATTCAAATACTAGGCTAAGTATTTGAATTTAAATTTAAAAAAATCTTTTGACTATTTATTGTTGCCTTATTGTTGCCATTTTATTCTTTCCACCAACAGAACGCATTAGGCCCACACTGACGTTATTTACAGGCCGACTCAATTTTGAGTTATTGAAGGATGGATTAAACTCAAGTTACCTGTCAAAGATGCTAATAACTATAAAAACTCAGTCATAAATATGACAGCTTTAATAGTTGTGAGTTGTGATTTCCACCGCTGTACCAAAAACTTTGAGAATGACTGCTTTCATGCTTTTACTGTGGTTCTTATATTAACTGTGTTATTACAGTGTTATTATTATAATGACATTCCCATAGGCTGCTATTGAAAGACATTATTAGATAGTGAGTTACTATTGAATGTGGACGCACAAACATATTTACCATATTTTTCACATTTGTACCATATTTCTAACAATATTTTACATATTTTTGGCCACCTTGCTCAAAAATCTGCTCCGTTTTAAATATGTACCATTGCTAAATGCTTGTTCCATTACATAATGTACTTTGTATTGCAAGATTAAAATATAAATAAAAGATTTCTCAAATGAATGACAGTATCCGAATTATGATACATCATACTATTCATACATGCCACAATAAACACTTATCAAACATTTCTGCAACTGCGAGCAAATTAAAACTATGACACCATAATACCTAAGGTATTACCATGGTTTGCACAAAATAATGGGTATTATGGTTATTGAGATGTTATTATAATGAATTTGCTCAAATGCTATTTCAGTGAAGTTTTTTTTAAACAATTTTTAAAAAATATTGCAATTAAACTTTGACCTGATGGTGTCTCCTTGTCGAAATGTGCAACACAAGGAAACACTTGTGCAGGTCGTGTGATCCGATCACATGAATTTTACAGCCATTGACAGTTGCTGTTTGCTCTGTGTAAAGATATCAGTCCACTATTTTGTCTTTATATCCACATGCTGATCGGGGCAAGTACATTTATGCACACATTTCACAATAAAATCTCATCCAATTTTACTACACAGCAGCCTAGATTTGTGCTTGAGTGACTTCTGATATTGTAAGCTGACCACTAGAGGAAGCTGTTCACCTTGTCGGCTCTGTCAGCGTGGTGTTTGCAGAGGACAGCTGTCTGTGAGACTCCCTACTGCATTAATAAATCAAAACACACACACACACACACACACACACACACACACAAGAGGACTCTATACCAGGGATACAGAGAGAAATTAAACATTCGTTTTGCCTACCTTTACCTTAAAACTGACATCCTGAACGTGTTGTCCGAAGGAGTCATTTTCTAGATATAATTTTTTTTTATAATTCTTGCCATGTAAAATGAAGGACAAATGCAATTCTGTTACTCCCTGTCAAATATCTCAGGGGGCCAAAGGTTTTGGCGTGGCTCTCATAAAAATATACACAGGATGATGGTTGCAATATTTCATTAACACCCCCCCCACACACACACACACACACACAGGCAGTGAACTTTTATTTCCCACAATAATCCTCTACCCATTCGATGCACAAATCTATTTTACGTATCTATCAGGGTTAGACGTGAACCTCTCAAAGCCATGTGTGTGTGTGTGTGTGTGTGGGGCGGGGGGGGATGTTAGGGTGAGGTGAAGAAGAGAGCTGGGTGATTGGATGCTTGCAGGTAGATGATCTATAGGCACACAGACGATTAGGGGCTATCTCCTGTCCTTTCAAACCCCAATCTCTTGTCCTTTTCAAAGGCTGCAGAAAGAAGTGGGGGGTGTGGACGAGGAACGCATCTCTCACTCACGAGGGGGGGTTTACTAAGGTTCTTTTTGCTGGAACATGGGGGAAGGGTCCTATGGGCCTCTGCTGGGTGTCTGAGGAATGTTATTGAGGTGTTCTCACTCTCATACACACACACACACACACGCACACACTCATACATTTAAGATTTAGTTGATTTTGTCTGTCTCCAAAGTATGAGTATGAGAGACAACCCATTATTCTGCAGCACACATTTTTGAATGTTCTGCTCCCTATCGTCTTTGACAACAGTATAAATGTATAAAAGATTTCAATTTTATTATCTTTTTTAAATCTTATCACCATTATATAAGCAATATTGATAAGCACAGTCATGTGTTTGGGGATCACCCTTGGTGGCATCTTTTTTTTTCCCCCCCTATTTACCACTTATATTTACTTTTATTGAGTAGTTATGAGCAGTTTATTGTTTATTATATACTCCATATATACAAAAACAGCTAATTTTGTTCTATATTTCATAGCACAATTACATCAAGCACATATTATATATATTTTTGACCCAGAGAGAAGAGATGGCTTAAAGTACTGATTCATGTTATAGGTTTAGAGGGTTAATCAAACCAAACTTAAGCCTTGAATATGGCATTTTCCAGAATTTCAGTTCGGATCGGTGTGCCATTTGCATGTCCACACATCCTCGTTTGGATGTGATTAGAGGCCGGTGTTGCAGTCATGACAGGAAACAGCAAGCATTGAGCTAATTACAACCCCCTCCTCCTCCTCCTTCTTTTTCTCCCTCTCACTCCATTCTTTCCCTTCCCCCTTCTGTATCCTCCGTCCTCTCTCTCTCTCTCTCTCTCTCTCTCTCCCTTCCTCCCTCTTTAGCACTGTCTCCTTCTCCAACAGTTGAAATCCTACACTGGTATGCCTGCGAGGTCACCATGGAGACCAGGCCACTGCTATCTTCCGTCTCTGGTCTTCGGAGGACACCTACAGCATCCATAGGGCCCCGGATAGTCTGATTTCACTCCTTCACCAGTTCTGACATCATATGTGTGATTTTTGACAGTTTGATTTTTAATGTGGAGGTGTATAAGCTGTACTTATATATTCACAGAGGCCTTGACAAGCACTTATCACATGCATAAAAAAGATGGATGGATTTATTTACATTTTAAATTTTTTTTAAAATTATTTGCTGTATTTGAATTCCAAACTGAGAGCATGCAGAAGACAAAAAGTGGAGATGAAATGCTTAATTAAAATTTAGCACATAGTTCAACAAGTTCAACACACACACACACAGAGACAGAGACAGAGAGAGAGGGGGACAGTCTGGGCCTACGTGCTCCTCTTAGTGTGCTAAAAATAAACGTACTATATATTTTTCCCCCTAATATCGCTACAACTTCCCATCTCCTTTTCGATATGAGGGGAGTTCGTGAACTTGTAGTTCATCCTCCCCTGGTTGTGTGTAGACTCCGCGACCTGGAGAACTACATTACCCAGAATGCACCTCGCGCCACTCCGCGCTAGGCTTCTCTCTGCGCTCGGGGAGTGTTTCCCATTTAAACAAACACAGCTAGCGCGGAAGATGGCGGAGCGTTGATTAGTGGCTTAAAGGGAACTGGTGTGTTTGAAGTGGACACATATTAACCCGGTAAGTGATCGCGTGTTATGGTACACGGAAAAGCCTTCAGATTGCAGCTGTGTTCCAGCTCGAGCTCGCGCTCGCGTTTATACCTTGCACTTCTTTTCTGTCGCTTCCTCTGCGCGCGTGAGCTGTTCACTCTCAGAGACAAATAATCGCACTCGTAGGCTCTACCTAACACAATGCACCTCTTCTTCTTCTTTTTCTTCTTCTTCTTCTTCTTCATCACTGCATTGGGTTTTTATCTCTTTTTTTTAACTTCTCATCGCAGATCTTTCCGTCTTAGGAAAAGTGAAAGCCCTGAAAGCACGCTTTAGAAACTTCACTCCTGTTTGCTGCACACGTTTATGTTATGATCTCTTTATTTCCTGAAGATCACCACTCCAAAACACTCCCACACTGCTTCTAGCCCGTGCACTTGATCACTTCTGTCTTCTTTTCTCCTCACCAGAGCTTAGATTTCCACAATCAGTACTGCATGATCTTTTAACTCGACCAGGAAGTTGTTGTTTTAAAGCGCTTTAAAACACACACACACGCACACGCACGCACACGCGATCAGGATGAAGTTAAAGTTGTGAGCAGCAGATTGTGCTGTGATCAGGCTTTTAAACATGACTCCTCCTTTTTTAATAACATGTAGTTATGAAATAGACTTTCATTAAGATTAATATTTAATTAAAGCCCTGAAGGGAATCTAAAAAGTCTTTAAATAAATGTGGGTTGAACACGACTTCCTGTAAGCTGTATATCCATACACACACACACACACACACACACACACACACACACACACACACACACACATATGCACACAGATTGCATCTCTAAATGCAAGCAAACACACCAACAGATTTTAATAGATAATTGATTGCTACACAAGATATTGTGTTTTTGTTTTTGTGTTGTGTGATCATAAAGGCATGTGACAGATGGGTAAGAAAAGTGTGTGTGTGTGTGTGTGGTGGAGAGTAAGGGGTGTGTGTGTTTGCGGGGGGGGGGGGGGGGGGTTTAAAATCCTGACTATGTAAAATAACATGCTTATATTTATTATTATTATTATTATTATTATTATTATTAAAAAATTAGTTTTACACCCCGTAACAACCTGAACCACAAACAGATTTGTTCATGCTAACATCATTCGAATGTGTCATGCGTTTCTGTTGATGTCCTCATCCTCATCCTCATCCTCGTCCTCGCTATATATGATCCATTGTATGTTATGTCATTCACACTGTCAATATACTTGAGATTCAGTAATTAGTAACAATAGCCACACTGACGTACAAGGTGTAAATTCGTAACATCTGTAACGTAACACACAGTGTGGTGCTGATATATCAGGCTGTCTCTCGCTCTCTCTCTCTGTTTCTCTCTCTCTCTCCCCATGTGATTACCTGTCTTATCAGTGACACATGGAGGTGCAGATAGATGACGCCTCGCTTCTGTCCTGACGGAAGTGCTGTCAGGAAGATGTACGGGACTGGCAGATTTTTTTGTACACGCCATCCTTTATAGATATCGGTGATTCACTTTGGTTTTCAGGATCACAGAGAACGTATTTGACTAATATGGATATATGTCACTTATAGTGGGAGGGAAAAAACATCCAAGTCATGCTTGCCCTTGTAGGAAGAGTTGATTTTCAAGTCTGCTCTATTTACGCATTTTTTATCATCTTGCCTCTCATCAAAGAAGTTTTAGATAAGTGCTACGTTTAGTCCTGCAAATGTGTTTTCACAATTTTTCTATTTGTTGCTATTGTTATTGCGATCATGTCTGAAGGATGAGATAAAAAGGAATTGTGATTATCTGTCCACATATGCATGCATGCACGCACACACGCACGCACACACACACACACACATACACACACACACACAGAGTGAATCATGCGCTTCTCTTGGTGTGTGGGAAAAGACCCTCTGAACTCTTCCTCGCACTGACCGCAAGCAGAGTCCCCTCCTCCCTCCTTCTCTCCCCTTTATCTCCTCTTTTCTCTCCGTCCCTCTCACACTCGCAGGGGTGTCAGGCTGCATTAACTATGAATCAATCTTGTGTCAGACTCTTTGACTGTAGCTGGGGGTCGGTGGCTGAGGGCGTTCGTGGATGCAGCGTCCTCCTCCACCTCCGTGCGCTTACCACGCATTCTGTCACTCATTAACGCTGCGCCTCTCTCTAGGGACTTCGTAGGTTTCTGTGGTAGTTTCAGCTTGCAGCAGACAGACCAGTTTTTTGGTGTTGCGTCAACACGGCAGGAACACACCCGCTCGAAACGTAGCACGGAGAGCGCGTAGGTTCTGTGCTTTCCTGTGGTGTTTTGTTGTCTTGCAGCGAATTTTGTGTGTTAGGCACTCTCAAGACGATATTTTCTGGAGTTTGAGTAGCTGTACTGATCGTGATTGTGCTCGAGACCAAAGGAGTGCGGTGTGAAAAGTGGATATCTCATCACCTCTCTTTGGCACACTGTCTTTTTTGTAGACGTACACTTTTTTCCACCAGTGCAGTTCGAGAGCTTGAATTGGTGGCATTCTTTCAGTGTGGAGTCAGAGCTTGTTTTCGTTTGTGTGTGTGTGTGTGTGTGTGTGTGTGTGTGTGTGTGTGTGTGCGTGCGTGCGTGCGCGCGCGCGCGTGTGTGTTTGTGAGTGAGTGAGTATGAGAACGAAAGAGAGAAAATAGTGTGCATGCAAGACAATTGCTTCTAGAGAGGAGGGCATGTTAGGTGTGTGTCTGTGTGTGTCTGTGTGTGTCTGTGTGTGTCTGTGTGTGTCTGTGTGTGTGTGATACAGTGTGGCTATGGGAGGGCTGCTGTTGACAGTGTGCTGAAACAACAGCTTGATTGTTGCCCCAATTGAAATCTGATACCTTGGCCTTGGTGGTGGCTTTTTGCCTCAGGCTAGTTAAAGGTGTTGCACAGCGCTGTGGCTCTTATAACTCCTCCACTGTTGTGATACCAGCCACTTAGGCCTATTTTTTTTTTTTAAAGATATATTCCAGTACCATTTCCTCAAAAATGTATTTGTTGCACGCTTCTACTGAATTTCAAAATAATAAAAATCTCTCAGTCTTGTACATTGCATAGACAGCATAATTGCTTTTGGAAACTTTACTACAGCACTAATGCATTAGTGCAATATTCTCCAAACTTTGTTATTATTATATTCATGTCAGGCTCAGACCTGATAAGCAGTGAGTCTAATCTTATAACTTGGCTGGAACAATTTTCCTGCTCTGCGCTCATTTGAATGTTGTCTTTAGTGATGTGCATCACACATGCAATTTGTCACTGAATTTACGCAGCACACGTCCATATGAAATCATACCTACTTCCTTTTAGAGCATTTTTCCACCACACACTGTAGCATGGCCAGGTATGGTTACACATCCAGCCTTTTTCCATTGCCAGGTGACTTTTACTGTAACTAAGTTCCTGTTCTGAATTTGGTTACGCTTCCTGCCTGGACACCAAATAAGGACGTGTGGGTGAAGCTTGAATTAGTATTGATCTCTGCCCGGTCAAACACAATTGCACAGAAATCGTCAGTTGACTGAATTACTAAATAATTAAAGACTGGATCGCAGGGTCACACTGTACGAGATGATGTCATTTAGGCTAAATCTTGGTCATGTGCTGTGCTAGACTGTGTAATCAGTTAGGTTATACCATTTAAGATGCTCTCACGAGACAATATTGCTACTGTTGGTGACATTTTTACGGCGCCTCTCAGGGGACATGGTGATGGAAGAAAAAATTATATTTCAGTGCTTTTGTGTTCGCTTGCAAAACTTTTGTGTTCTCTCACAAAGATACTTGTGTTCGCCAGAGAACGCAAAAAAAAGTGTGAGAGGAAGCAAAAAATGCAAGAGAACGCAAAGTTTCTCAGGTGAACAAAAACTGAACGCACACAAAAGCATTGAAATATAAATTTTCCTCCCACCTCATTTTTTCCCCCATCACCATGTCCCTTAGGGGCTTCGTACATTTTAGACTAGGGGTAGTCATTTTGTTAAGGTCCGGCTTCATAAATATCCATCCTTACAAAAGACTGGATAAACAAATAACATGACTGAATGGTGATGAAAGTTACCTTTCAATGTTTAACCATTAGTGATTAGTTCATGACTATAATAACGGAGTAAGGTATGTTACCCCTTTTGACTAGAGCCATAGACTCTGAACAGATACAGAAACACGTACTTCTCTGTTCAGTCGTCTTTTAGCATTCTTCTTTCTTCGTCGACCTTTATTTTCTCTTTTTGCAAGACATATCATTTATTCATGACTCAGGTTTTTACCTAAATGCATGTGATTGGCTACAACAGAGGATCTACTACAGAAGAGACACAAACTTTAGAAAACTACATTTTTCGTACGCTGATTCATTCTACTACAGTATTTTATCTATTTATTTATTTATTTTTGAGTGCTCGGTTCAATCCGATGAAATACTTTGCTGGGTCTACATCTGGAAAGGGTCTGCCAGTTGATGATCCCTCTTTTAGTGTTCACATTCCAAAATTTGTGTCAAAATTCCTGACACTGCCAGAACTTGTTTGTTAGCCGTGTTGTTTGATCACAAAGACGGTAAATCGAGTCCTGGTGAACACATCATTAAGCAACCTAAGACCACTGATTTTAACCCACAACCACACACTTTGTCAGCAATAGGATAATTGTATCGAAATTCAGACATATAAAGCCACATCTTGACAATTAAAAAAAAATACTAGCTAGCTGGAATCACTTTTCCATCACACAGTAAGGCACAGCACTGTTCAGTAGTTGGAGTTTGGTAACATTTCTATTGAGTACAGTGGAAAAAAAAAAAAAACCCTCAAAGTTCTATTTGCTTGGCTACTTTATTTCTCTCTATCTATCTATCTATCTATCTATATATATATATATATATATATATATATATATATATATATATATATATATATAAACTATATAAAAACATCAAATGCTGTGTAAAACCTAAATCCAGACTGTGAAGCGTCTCCGTTGTTGGTGCTATTATCAGTGTTTACCCTTAACACTAGCATTGCGTGAGAAACAGCCTGCAGAAAACTCCACCCACATTCACAGGTACAGTTATGCAACTGGAAATGAACACAGAGATTATCAACCAGGGTATGGAAAGTTCTGGATTTAAATCATTTTCCCTGCTGTACCACACTTTCTGCTGGACAACTAAAGCTTGTATAGCTATAATGCTGGTTATCAAAGTAATTACGACTTTGAAAAATTCTTCAATATGTAAAAATATTTAATCACAATAGATACAATAACCCGTGGACATAGCAGCTTTTTAATTAAATTTCTTTATTTCATGGTTCACACTTGGTTCTAGGTAAGGAAGCACCCAAGCATACTGAAACATGTTCACTTAACAGTACTTTTTAATTTTTCCAATTTTTCTTGTCACCTAAAATGATACGCGTTCATCAATAGAAGGCATTTCTGCTTTGATTCGTCTGGTGGTTGTCATGGTTTCCTTGGTAGCTCTTAGCTGATAGAGTGGTCGTCTTCACGTTTGTTGCTTATCTGTGTGCAGACAGGTGCGTGATTTATTATACTCAATAAACCAATCTGTATATATGATCAGAACGGCTGATATAAGTAATCAAACTGAACTTTTATGTTAATTAGCAAATTTATTATTCGCTACCTATAATCAAGATGTGTGCTGGCACTCACATGGCATTTTAAATGTTGGATATAAGAGAATGGTAGAGGGGGGGAAAGGGTAAATCTTGCTCTTTTGTTCTTCCGTCACTCTACGCCCTTTATAGCTTAGTACAAATTTTGGTTTTGAGTTTTAATTTTATGTTCTGTCCTTTGACTTCGTTCAATTCAGTTCAGTATTGTTTTATTTATATAGTGCTTTTCTCAATAGAATTTGACCCAAAGCAGATTTATAGAATTCCATATGTAGATTTAGATCCCTGCTGAGCAGCCCAGAGGAAAACAGGAGCAAGTAGAGGACATGAGGAAGAAACCATGAGAGGAACAAGACTCAAACGGAAGTCCATCTTCTTCTGAGTGACACCAGATAGTGGGATGCTATCCTAATAAGTCAGACAGTAGTGTTTTATTATGAGCGTCATTGTCTTTATGATTACAGCAGCAGTTCTTAGGTACAGTAGTGTTTTATTATGAGCGTCAGTGTCTTTATGATTACAGCAGCAGTTCTTAGGTACAGTAGTGTTTTATTATGAGCGTCAGTGTCTTTATGATTACAGCAGCGGTTCTTAGGTACACTAGTGTTTTAGTATGAGCGTCAGTGTCTTTATGATTACAGCAGCGGTTCTTAGGTACACTAGTGTTTTAGTATGAGCGTCAGTGTCTTTATGATTACAGCAGCGGTTCGTAGGTCTGCAGTTGACTTTGTTGAATCTCCTATGTTTGGTGCTTTGATGGAATTCTTGCTGGAATTCGTCCAATCACTGAGAAAACCTAAAATGGCATGTCATTAGATGTTGCGTGACAAAGAAGAGTCACTAGTAAACACAGCGTCCTAATTTCACCCTCTTATTGCTAGCTTCAGCACAAATGAAGGTGTAGAAGGAACAGTATGGTAGTTAATGGGATAATTAGTGGTTAGTGTTCAAGAAACCAAACATCAGCTATGCATAAATCAACCCTAAGCTGAAAGCTGACAGAAGGAACAGGGACACGGCCAAAAAACAGCCTCTAGTTATGTTACAGACAGCATATCTATTCTGTTTCATTACATAATTTTTTAAATCGTAGCTTCTTACTAATCATCTCAAAAAAAAAAAAAATATATATATACTATTGGGTCTTGTTAGAACTGATTCTGAGATCTGGACTTTAGAGCGCCTCATTTAAAAAAAAAAAAAAAAAAAAAAAAAAAAAAAAAAAAAAGAAAGAATGATGTTTTAGTAAAAACGCTAATGAGACATGACTTCTAGCATTTGTAACAGGGCAAAAGTTTACACTTCTGTGTGTGTATATATCTATCTATCTATATATATATATATATATATATATATATATATATATATATATATATATATTATATATATATATATATTATATATATAATGTGCCCATAAATTGGTTGGAAATTTATGAGTCACGGAGGCTCTGCATGGAATCTGTGTTTGCGAGCGTGTGTGCAGAAGTTTATGGCTCTCCTTAGCGCACAACAGCGCGGGCTCAAATTTAAGAGGGATGTGTACGTTGCGTCCAGCTGCGGTTGCTTGTGTAAAGCCCCGTTGCCATGACGACGTTCCTCCGTGCACAACTCAAGGTCATCAGGTTTGTGACTATGAACTGGATAGGCTTGATGACGCATCACACGCGCGCACACACACACACACACACACACACACACACACACACACATACATACATACATACATACACATGCACACACACACGCACCCATGTTTGTCGTGCTATCCTTGTGAGGGCCCTTCATTAGCATAATTACTAATGCAGCTAACATGCAGCCTTTGTAAAAAGTAGTTTTCCTTGTGAGGACCAGTCAAATGTTCAAACCTGTCTGATATTCCTAGCCTTGTGGAGTCTCCAGCAAGATATAATATAAAAACTTGCCCACACACACGGAACCAGTGATAGGATATGCACATTAACGTACAGTAATGGTTAGAAACCATTAATGAATTTTACCGTTTTTGGTCATGTGTGTAAACAGCGTTGCTGGTAAACAACAAAAAAAACTATCTACATGTTGAGATATTGTGCATTTTGTTTGAGTGTCTTAAGAGTCATTGTCAGGTTCAGCTGTTGTAGATTAGGCCCTGATGTATTCTGCATGGTCTGTGTTGTTTAGTGCAGACAAAAACCGCAAACACCACCCGCGATGGAGCCAGCCAGTTTCTCAAGATTGAGGTATTTTTCGTAGAATAAATAGCATATTTTTGTAAATATCAAGCACAACAGATTGTTGTTTATGTTCTAAACCATATCGTGTTATACTCTGGAAAGTGGAGCGAGAATTGAACAATCCCCCATTCTTTCTCACTTTCTCACTCGCTCGCTCTCGTTTTCTGCTTTCTCTTGCTCTGCTGAAGAATGCTCGTAAACCGAGTTTACCTGAATGAGTCCCTAGGAGGGGTCCACTCCTGTTACTGCTGTAAAAAGGTAGCTGTGTGTTTGTGTTATGTTACGGGCCCCCTAGTATAAAAGGAGAGAAAAGCTTGGAGTAGCGGCCTAAACGTTACCAGATGCTTTCTTTGTCAATCAGTGTGCATGGAAAGAAAGAGAGAGAGAAAGAGCGTCAACTCTGAGTGAACTTCTGAACTGCTTAGTAGCCACCTTGTTTTCATTCTGCCAGCTTACCCACCCCCTTCCTGTTGCTCTGGCAGGCTCAAAATTTCAATCTGTAAAAACCTCAGGTCCTCTAATCTATGTCGGAAAGCAGTAGAAGGAGTTTTAGGTAGCTTTTTGGAAGTGCAAGTTGGTTTAAAAGTCTTACAAGTCTTGAACTTATCATAACATCCCCCCCCCCAGACTGAACACAAATACAATTCACTCAGCAGATATGCCAATCCACTGAAGGGGAAAGGACACGGGTCATGATAGACACATAATTTGCTTCTGATGGCGGTTACTTTCGTTTCATGATGACCTCTTATCTAGGTGAACTCTGACCTGTGAATTCACGTGTCTTGGTCTTGAGACCCAGTCGAGCCAAGAAGGCAGCACAGTTTTATTTGATCGGAGGAGCTGCTAATTAATACGTAGCAGTCACACCGGATTTTGCCTCTCTTTTTACTTACTGTTGCTTGGCACACACCCGAAAAAAATACAAATAAAAAAATTTGCATTTTTGTCCACTGACATTCATGTTAGTATCTCTGAATAGTCATACATATAATCGCAGGTAACACTTTTCTGTTAACTTTAACAGTTACGACATAACATTAATGATCTATGCTGAACATTTAACTACGTTAAATTTCTGTTTCCCTTTAACAGACTAAAACAAACGAACGAAAAAGATGCAGCACATATAACATACAAAATATATATATATATATATATATATATATATATAGTAACTACAGCTGAATAAAGTATATAAAAGGAATTACTGATCTAAAGAAATAGATGGACAATAAACAATATACTTTTACCAAAACTATGAAAATATTCTACACTAGGTGTACTAAACCTTGCTGTCTACAAGGCCGCTAAGTTATAACTGCGCAGAATATTGCTGCTCGATGACAAAACGTAGCTGCAAATATTTCATAGATCAAAGAACGATTAAACTAAGATGGGTTAGCAATTTAATTATATCAAGAAACTAATTTAGAATGAATGTTCTTTACAGTGACTACATATACTTGATACTTTGATACCGTAAATACTTTTTTCCATGCTGCCCCCTCCAGCTCTTGTTTTCTGAAGTTCACAGGAACTCGTAGTTTCTTTCTGTGTAATTCCCTTTGTACCAGAGATTCTTTTCATTAGCCTGGAAAGCTATTGGCTTTTCCATGAAATCAGACATCCGGACATCGGATCTCGTTCTCAAGCTGATCATATGGTGATGTTTGTCATCGGATCAATATTGAGTGACACACACACACACACACATACACACTATGTGGGTGCGTTGTTCCAGGAAGTGCTGGGTATACAATAGCAAGTTTTACCTGGCAGAAACGTATTTCCTCATGGTGATACTTTCAGTTCTTTATTATCATACATACAGAAGTGCAGCTACTGTTATGTGGGTTTCTGTCGCCATTATTAAAGGTTTGACTAAATTAGGAGTGGTCAAGAAATTTCCATGAATAATTAATGGCGCTTGTTATTTATAGACCAGCGCATGTTATGTCCCGGCCTGAGTGTGTGTCAACTTCAGAAACATTCAGAAAGAAAGGAAGTGCAACGATCTTCTCTTCCTTCTGAATTACTGTCTCATCGAAACTTTGTCCAATCAAAATGGGTTTCTGTAGCCAATATGAAAGGTTAAGGCTAAATTAGGATTCATCTAGAAATTTCCGTAAGTACTTAATGCCACTTGTTATTTATAGACTGGTGTCCCAGTCTGAGAATTTCAGAAACAGTAGCAGCATGTTTTTTTGGCTTAAATGTCATAAAAGTATTGACTGTTACTTCTGTTTGTAATGCAATGACTTAACATGTTCAGTGTTGTTTAATAGTATGTGAGTGTTGTATGTGAGTAATGACTACTACATATAATGCTCTGACTGTGAGTCTGCTAAGCCATCATCATGAGCGTTGCTGCTAAGAATAACCCACGTAGCCCATCTGACAGCTTGCACTGTGGTAAACGAGACTACTTCCTGGTCTGTTACGTTGACATGGCTCCATGATGTCAGTCATGTTTGTGGTTTGTTGTCAAGGCAGCGAAGCAGACGGTGCACTGCGCTCTGTGATGTTAATTAAAAGGAAGGAAGTACAACGATCAGCCTCCTCCTTCCGAATTCCTGTCTAATCGAAACATTGTGGCACAAAATAAAATGTCAACAGACATTACAAACATTACCAAGCCACGATTTCCAGATGATCGAAAATTGTTCAGGTTGATTTCCCCTCTTTCTGTAGGGGTGTTGGTCGTTTTCTTGCAAATCACAGTTCTCAGAAGTGTAATTAAAGAAACAAGGTGGGGGGCTAAATGTAATGTCTGTATTTTTGAAAAATGGTTCTGAAAAAGGTTAGGGTGGGGCTTTTTTGTTGACAAGCCACTGAAGAGATTCTTCAGTACAATTAGCAGCCAGACAGCCTTGCAGATATTCAGGCGTCTGGTACTGAGAGTAATTATCAGCCTTGCTTTGCAAAAGATAATGTAGCATGGTGTACTGTAAATCACCTCAATATACATAACGTTACATGTTGCTCTTTGATATAATTACCAATGCAGTACAGCCATAATACCGAGCACAGTGAGTGCTTAAAAATCATGTGGAAGTCTTATTATGAGACTTAGTGGTAACCTGTTCTATCTGCCTTATGACTAATATCGCAAACTCTGTTGATAAATGGTCTAACTGCATTGCCAGGTTTTGGATTTTTTTTTTTTTTTTTTT
>CM040994.1:5691675-5721837 GCA_022985145.1 Pangasius djambal
TCCTCTCCAGATGCAGACCTCTGGCCGCTAAGATGCGTTTTTTCTACATTTTTACACACTAAATTGTGGCGACGCATGTGAGCGTGTTCAGTAGGCCATGCAGTATATCATTTGTTATACCACAGCACTGTTGCGTACTCAAATCTGATTGGTCAGTAGGTGTTGTTTCTTTTTCTACAACAGCAGCTATGACAATAGGCTACAAAGCAAATCACAGGTTTATGCATATTAATGCACTCTGTCTGATATGTTATCATGTCTATAGTAGCCTCATATACGGGGACTTGTATGGTGGACGCTCCATAAACAAGTTTTTAAAAAGGATCGTTGTTGATATGGTTTAGTTTTCTGTGAGGAGATGTTTATTCACTATTAATGGAAGAAGTCTCCAGAGTCAATGCTTTACAATAGTCTGAGGTTAAGATGTAATTAAAATTTTTCCAACATGAGTCTTCAGGATGGGCAGGCTTTGCATTTTTTGTCCTATTAACTTCATGAGAGAGAAAAGACAAAGAACGAGGGAATGACTGTTTATAGCTGTTGTAACATAAGTGATAACATGAACTCACTCATTTCATGGACGTTCCACAACATGAAACATAGCTATAAACAGACAAAAAGCACATGTTGAAATGTTGTAGCAGTATCTCTGTGTCATGTCCGGCTGCATCACACCACCCCATCATTGATTATTTTCCTATATCAGCATGCCCCCAAGGGTTTTATTCCGTACTTAATCGTTATCTCATAATCGGCCTTTGCAGGACTCGCATCACAGAAGGTTGCACTATGCAAATGAGCCCTGTAACTAAATTGGTTTGCTGTGAGAATCATAACCAGGCACAGACCTTCCACAAGAGTGTTATTGGTTTTGACGAATCACCGCATTCACATGATCCAACAACTGGAAATAAGTTTGCAGTATAACACAGGCCAATCTGTAACACCGTCACATCAGGGATTCACCAGTATGTTTTTAATATATCGCACAACATATTGCAGTCAGTATAACTAGAAATTATGGGTGGGAATCTCTAGGCACCCCACACTTTGATTCATGATTGATTTAGTCAGATTATTCTTTATTCTGCATCTTGATTTTTTTTCTTTTTTTTTTTTTCTAGGATCTATGTTAAGAATTCTTTTTTTCAATATCACCATTTGCTGCTTTTAAAACACATTATAATTCTCATCCATCATGAAAAAGACTCTGTGTACTCAATGTCTCCATTGTTCTGTAGCTGAATCTCTGTTGATCTATAGTGCAGTAAGCAGATTCTGAAATGGCATCAGGTTATAAGATGATGGATTATTAGAAATTTATGATCTGTTATTATTTGTGGCTTGAGATGAAAGCATAGTGTAACTACTGCTAATGTTTGTTCCATCTGTGGCAGTATGTATTAAAAAAAGTAACTATACAGTATTTTAATGTGTTAAAGGAATACTTTTATAAACAGCAAATAAGTTACAATAACAAGTTAAAGGAACTTCTGCTATGGCATACGTTTTTTCTTTTTTTCTTTCCATCAGAAATGTTCGACACTATTATGTAATGAGTAAAACATATAATAATCGACGGATGTGATGTGGCCAGACACGAAACGTTAACTATTTTCCTATAACAGCGCGTTGTATTCTTGTACGACGGCAATTTATTATTTATTAAAGAATGACACGTCATACTTTGTATTCCTTTGTAGTTGCGTTTAATGTTGTGGAACGTCCACAAAACAAGTTAGTTCCTGTTACCACTTATGTTATAACGGCTATAACATTTTTAAAAATCCTCGTACGCAGAGCATCATTCAAATCCTTGAGCCAGTTGTTTCTATGAACAATACCGTATTAGAACGCGTGCATTAGATAACCTAGACCCAAATGTAAAAGCCTGGTTGACATTTTATTTATTGATAAATCTTTCAAGAGTTGTGATGCATTTAGGAATCAGTACTTTTTCAAAACTCCAGTATGTGTATTTAATAGTATTGTGACATTTTGATGTTTTTCCCAGGGTGATATGGTGTTTTGTACATTTACGTATCCTTAGTGTCAAAGCCTTTCAGAAAAGACCAAAGTACAGAAGGGAAAAAAAAGTTACTGGACTTACAGTAGTTGATTATGTCATTGAATCATTTCACTTAAGATGAAGCTTTCCTGCACTTTTTTTTTTCTAGTTGTAGTTTGGAGTGTGTGTGTGTGTGTGTGTGTGTGTGTGTGTGTGTGTGTGTGTGTGTGTGTGTGTGTGTGTGTGTTCTCTATAGTTTCAGTAATAGAGCCATTTTACAAGCTCCTCATCTACACACACATGCTTGGCACATGTCGGCTTGTACAGTCAGTTGTCTTTTTCATTACCTATTTTAATAATTTTCCCTCCCTCCTTCCATTTTCCTTTCTTTTTGATGGGGACGAGTGATGACAGGGCATATTGAGTGAAATTTGATTAGGTGTCCAATGTTTGTGCCAAACTGGTTCCTATTTTTCAACCACTTGTTTATCATGCTCTCCATTTTGTGTGAGACGGAAAAAGACAGAACATTGTTTCCAGAGGTTTTGCCCGAGGATGGCAGTTTTTGTGTGAGAGTGTGTGAGTGTGTAAGTGTGTGAGATGTTTGTTGTTCGGAGAGTGTGCCTCAGCTCACATTTCATGCAGTATTTCAGGCTCTGCCAGAATGTCCCAGTTATTCTGGGCCTCAATGAGCCACTACTCCACACCACAGCAGGACACACACACACACACACACACACACAGTGACACAAACATTTACTCCTTCTTTCCCCTACATCTGATTCCTTTCACTTTGAATTATTCACTCTTGATGTCTCTTTACAAGAATGATCCCTCACATGTGGTAAGCATGTGCTGCTCATGTTAATATTCGGTATATTTGATGTATGATTTACACCATACGACAATAATTCTAAGCCCTGTGAGATGATGTCTTGTAATGGTGCATTAGTCTCATGTGGCCATACAGAGTACACATGAGTAGAGTGTGTACAACTTTTGTATGCTGCATGCAGTTACATGCAGTGTGTTAACTTTCATCCATAAAAAAAACGGTCTAAAATCAACGTTTTATGACGCACTGCAGTTTCTGGTTCTCATTTGTTCTCCACTTTATCGTTAGTTTAAAAGTATGTATGTTTAGCACATGCTCCAAACATGCTATTATTTAAAGTGCCCCTAAACTCAAGAATGTGACTTTTGACTGGTTAACAACTTCTGGATGTCTGATTCTGATTACATGAATTAGTGCTTGGGTTAAGAGTGGTTAACTAAATTTGTCTTTTTTTCCAATTACAACACTGAATTTATCAGTGTGTTAATCAAAACAATTTAATGTTAAGTATGAGCTTAATTTGTAAAAGCACCAAGGTTTGAACAGATCATGTCCAATGTGCAACCTATTCGAGGACAACATATTTGGAAAATCTGAGGCACTAGTTAGATAGTTTAGATAATGTTGAACAAAGTTGTGGTGTTATGGTGTACAACACATGAACAAATCAAAAACACAACAGCAAAACCAAAACACAATAGCAAATTCAGAAACGCAACTGGTTTAAATCACACATTATATTCACTGATGGCTGAAAGTTGCCAAAACGAAGTACCGTTGTAATGACGTACCGTTGTAATGACGTCTCAGTTAGCAAATGATTATGTTGTGATGTCATCGAATTTAATTTGCATCCTGCTGTGACCAGCAAGTTCCCACACCTAAAAACACACTAACAAATCAAAATCTCCACAACAAAACCAAAAAACCACAACAGTATAAATGCAAAATGTAAGTGCTAAGTTGTTATAGATCATAACATGCTCGCTGCTGATTGGCTACAGGACATGTCAAGCTCACACGCTGTGTCCAGTCAACAAGGGGCATGTGAAGTACAACATGCCGAGTTAATGCTGTAATGTTTTTGGTTTTACTTTCGTGTTTCTGAATTGGCTGATTGTTGTTGGTTTTGTTGTTTTCGCGTTTTTTTGTTAAGTGTGTTTTTCACTTATGGGTCACCGTAGGATGCAAATTAAATCCCACCACCCATCTCAGTAACGTCACAAAGACATCATTTGCTAACTGAGAAGGCGTTGTTACAACTGTACAATGTCATTTGGCTACTTTCACCCACCCAAGAGTATAATATATGATTTAAAGCAGTCAGTGTTATAGGACAGCACCCCCACATGGTGATGATTTATTAAATTTCCACACACTCAATCTGTGAAAAGGCAAATTCAGATCAAGTTCCCTTCACGCAACTTTCCTCTCAGGATTAATCAACACGACCTACTTCTTACGCTTAGCCATTAACACATAGCTAACTGCAATCTGCAATTGACTAAATATTACAAAAAAGGTGGAATACAAAGTTTAATGTTAAGAACATGCATTAACGCTGACCCAAAGTGACCCAATTAGCAAAAAAAGCTGTATGCCACGTCATTGTGACATTACTTTTTGCATGTTCTATCTAAGTAGTATCTACTTCTGACATGCAAGTGATTTATCTAATGGTACCAATCACTCTTCAAAATACTCCATAAAAAACATGATTTTGTTAGTGCTGATATCCAGGTCCTTAGCTAGCTGGCTAAGAATGGAAACTTAGCTAATAAACATTGCATACTTAGCTGATTTGCTAGCTGGCTAAAACATAGCTAATGTAAGTAAACAAGACAGCTAGCTAACTTGCCTATGGTCAGTGTTGAACAAAATTGTGTTTTCTATGGAACATTTTGTCACCTTTTAGATAAATCACTGAGAATAATAATGACAGTTAAGACTCTGGTGCTGAAATCCCGCAAACAGGAACAGGTAGTTTACAAGGTGCTAACTAGCCAGCTAGCTGTTTGTGACAGGACTAGAACATGGCAGTGGTTTCGGTTGATATGTCATGGCTATTCATATATCTGGGCTTTTTTAGAAATGTAAATTCTTCCATTTTAGGTTATTTTAATAGCTTCTTGCGCTTTAAACATACTAAACAGTTCATTATTACATTCATGCTAAACAAAAAGGCATTTCTACCCCCTTTTCTCTTTCTTTCTTCCTATTTATATTTAAGTATCAGTACCAACACTTTGACACACTGTCTGCAAGAGGAATGTGAGATTTTTCCTGAGATAAGTTACCTACTGCATACTTGAGCCACATACACATTATTTACATATTTCGTCCGTATTTGCATACATATTCAGTCTACTGCTCAGGTGAGTGCGTTTCAGTTCGTGTCTTCTCAATAATGCAGCTTAGCCTTTAACACGGTGTTCTGACTGTGCGTGGCCTGTTGGAGTGCAGCAGCAATCTGCTCACGGAAGCTCCCTGAGGCATCTAGGGCTGCGTGTGTTAGCATAATGACAGGAAGCAGCTCCATAAATAATGCAGGTACGTTCCGTATGTAACAGGGGAATGATGGGAAATGAAGACGTAAACCGAGGCAACGCAAACCGTACCCCAGGCATGTCACATCCTGGTCACTGCTGAAATTAAATGACTTAAATTTCATAAATCTTCTCAATTTGTGATTATGTAGCCTACAGACAGAGAGAAAAGAAACATGAACCAGAAATGGAATGAAGGCATCAGACAGTTGTGCTGCTCAGTGTGTTAACATGGCTGTCTACGTACGTAGCTCACAGGCTTTTAATAGAAGACGGAAGTGATGACGCGAAGGTGTGTGTGTAAGCAGCGAGTGTGAAGAGGACACAAACAGGATGCCTGCTTTTACTTCTTCCTGTTTCGGACGTTCTAGATAATTCTCCCACGAAGCTGCACTTTATTATGAAGCTTGAATGGAAAAAGTGAAACTGTTTACTCTCTACAGTTAAAAGCTGAATTTTAATTTTTATTTTAGTATCTATTACAACTATATAATTATAATATATCTATCACTATATATATATATATATATATACATACCTGAATTCAGGAATGTAATCTGAAATGGTTAAATACTCTTTAGTGTTTGGGTCAAATTTGTTAACTTTTATTAGCGTTTATTTGTAACATTCATATTTTTACATATATAACAGGTTTTCTCAGTACCGGTGTAAACTGGTTTGGTGAGCAGCAGTTTCAGCTCAGTTCGTGACAACACAAAGTAATCTCCACACAGCTTTGCACTAAACACGTCAGAGATAAGAGGATGACGTGGACCGTGTAAATTTAAGCCCCAGAGCTTTTATGTCAGGCTAGTGGATCTGCTAGCTAACTTGGCTAATGCTCCTAATAAATAAATTCTTCATTATAAGTATATTTCAGGGAGAACTACTATTCAAATGTTTCAGGGTATTATTTGAATACTATTCTAATATTTGAACATGCACGCAGAATGACAACGCATTAAACCATGAGCTGCCGCAGTGTGCTAAGTTGTATAAAGTGACACTTTAGACTCTTTACAGCCGGCACACGCTGTCAAATTCTACTTTTAATCTTAATTTACCTCTACCTGAAGTGGTGAGTTAACTTAAGGCATGTTTAACTAGATTAACTAGGATTTTTAACTCTTTCCTTACCACACTGACAGTTCGTTGGCTATGAGAGAGAGTGCAGTCCTGCTTGGGATTTCTGCTATAATTAAAGTTAACGCAAACTTAGATCGGTCAAATCAAGCTCAAACTGCTGTATGAGATGGCGCAGGAAGCGTCTCCGTTTATACAGGCAAGGAGGAAAAATTCTCTTTGTTTCGCCGTATCACACAACCCCATCGTTTATTCTTCTCCAATAACAGCATGTCCTACCATGGCAATTTACCAACACTTACAGGTTTCATTGTATTAAAGAATAACTAACCATCTTGCAAGCTAAATAGCAAGCAAACTCGATTATTTTTGCAAATCTGTCTACGTGTCACAAGTGCAAGCTAGTTCATGCCAGGACCTATGAATAAAAATGAATTATTCAATTTGCAAATGCTCCAAACCAGTCTAACGTCGCTAGTATTGTGTCAAGAAACAAAAACTGACTTCTGAACAGTGAGAGAAGTGCCTTCAGTAGTCATTGATATAGTGGTGTAATATGTCTCTCTCTCGCTCACTCTCTTTCTCTGGCTTTTTCTCTCTGGGCAGTTGTGGCCTTGCTGAAGCCGTAGATGCCCTCTGTGCCTGGGTCTTTTATCAGAGCTTCCACATTGTCACTCAAAGGTAAGTGAAAGTGTGATGTTCCTTCTAAAAGCAGTAATCCCTGAAATGTTTATAATGCTGATCTGGGATCAGGCATTCTGCTTCAATGTGCTGATCTCAGTCAGAGCAAAGCATGTCTAGAACGGGATTTTAACACACTAATTCTTTATTGATCATTTGAGCATGGGATCTGAAATGAGCACTGAACTGCACTTGTAATTGTGTTGAAAAGACTTTATCCTGGCATTCTTGCTGAGATTGTATCCAGTGACTCTCAGCGTGTGTTTTGCAGGATGTGAGGTGGAACGGAGTGGATGTCATCATTCTCCACTGCTGCAAAGGTGAGGAAAAAGGAGGAGGGGGCGGGGAACGGGATGAAAACGGATGGATCAGGAGACAGAATGCAGGGAAAGATAGAGAAAGAGAGGGGGATGGGGGGAACGACTGAGAGTTTGTTGTGTGATATAAAGTGTGTATTGCTGTGTTGCACATGTCTGGGCAGGCACTGCAGCGAGTTGCATAAAGTCGCCGTTTCGTCCCGCAGTTCGACTCAGGAATGATGAGCTCATGCAGGAATGCGTGGCTCTGTTTGTGTGGAAGGGAAGGGGAAGGGCGGGTGTGCGTCTGTGTGTATGTGTGCGAGGCCAAGGGGAAGAGAGTGTGACCTGATGGCCTGTTCTCAGAGGTTTCCGCTGAACTCTGAGAGGGGTCATTCACGAGGCAAGGCTATGCTAACCACACACACACACGAAAAAGCCAGACTAGATAGTGAGAGAAGGATAGATGGATATAGACTAGGACTGTCAGATTTGTTTCATAAATTACTTACAATATTTAGTATTTGAATAATGAAACACTAGCTAAACTACTTTCTTAAGCAGGAAATTTGTCACATAGGCAAAATCACAATTTTATTATTAATAAGATTCATTTTATTTATTTACCCACAGTAATGTTTCCTTTTCACTAATACATAGCTGGATCCTTCATCTCCCATCTCTACTACAGGCTGAATTCCAATTCGCTTTATATGCTAACTACATAGGATGTAACATAATGGCATTGTAGAATCTGCGTAGTGTATATGCCATGTTAAGCACTATTTTAGTTTGTTTCACAGTTTAGGTCATTTAGGTAAAATGTTTAGGAAATCTCTGTATAATAGCCTTATATTTAATATAATATTATGGAATAAAGAAATTTGTTCTGATAGCTCTAATACAAAGAGGAGACTGAGGACTGTATAGAGAAAGAGAAAGAGCTTTTGTCAGAAAGATTCTGCAGTGGGAAGTGAAGATGTGCAGGTGAGAGAAGAAGAGAAGAGAAGAGGGAGAGGGAGAAATGTGTGCAATAGTGAGATGGAGGGAGGGAGAAAGTGGTGTGTGATAAAAATGGTAGTAAACAACAGGATTGGGCAAGTGTGTATGTGTAATGCGAGACTGTGCGGTGATCTTGCAGTCCTGTTTAGCACTGATTAACTAAATAAAAGCTTTACTCTATATGATTTCCCGAGAGTAGAAAAACTGTGAACCTTTTTGCTCCTGAAATACACACACTAGCGTCAAGTCCTGGGTGGTTGTGTTTTTTTTTTGTTTTTTTTTCCATGAAACTGCCTTTTAAATGATATCGATCCCTTCGACTTTGCCTCATTATGAGAATCCACACTGTGCTCCAGCTTCCGGAGGGAGAGTATTGACCCTCTGTGAGTCGGTACTGCAGAGAAACACACACACACACACACACACACACACACACACACACACACACACACACTGAACGAGGCATGACCCATTTCTCCTGGGGCCCTGCTTCACTTAGTCATCATCAGTGTATACACACACACACACACACACACACTTGCTCGCTGTCTTCCTCAGCTGGAAAATTCCTTACTTTCAACTAAATGTGGGAATACTTAGAAATAAGCTGCCCGATTCACACACATACACACACTGATACACTTAGATCATTTCCTAGATTCCTTAATTCTGAGCTAATTCTGTTCAGTGTTTACATTTCATACGCATAATTAAGTGTGTGTTTGCATGTGTGTGCAGGTGCTGATATGTGTTGAAGATGAGTGGACCTGGGGAGAACCCTCTGGAGCCACTGGGCTACGACCGGAAACGTAAACTCTCCACTTGTGACACACCAGGACTAGGGTAAGTGGTGTGTGTGTGTGTGTGTGTGTGTGTGTGTGTGTGTGTATCAGAATGTATGGAGATGAGCTGAAATTTCACACCATTGGTCTTATCAGTTTTTGAATGCACATGTATGTCTTTATTCAGGTGTGATAAGCGACGGAGAGAACAGGAGTGTAAATACATCGAGGAGCTCGCTGAGCTGATCTCAGCTAACCTCAGCGACATCGATAACTTCAACGTCAAACCAGACAAATGCGCCATCCTTAAAGAGACAGTACGCCAGATACGGCAGATAAAAGAGCAAGGTAGGGCAACACTGCTACAGCTTGACATCACTATGCTTTTCATTACTTGTTTGTTTGTTTGTTTGCTTGCTTTTTCACGATAATTACCGAAAAAAAGGCCTGAAAGCTAGTGGGGGTTTTTGTAAAGTGCTGCCATCAGGTGGTGGTTGTACAACATCAGCATCATCAGATGAATGGCAATTGTGTCATTTTCCACTTTCTTTTAAGCTGAGAGGTGATGAAAGCAGTCACAATGATGACAGTAAATCAACTACATCATTTTTGTGGGGGGAAAAAAGTACAAAAATGTTTGTATTTGAAGATTGGTTAGTGAACTTGTAATGAATGAATTTTAACATTATAATGAGTTTTAATAATTTTCATCCATGTCATAAAGAAATTGATGAAAAATCTGTGATTCAGTTAAAATTGCATAAATTAAAAATTAATCCATTCTTGATGACAGTATGACAAAATAATCGTAAGGACGTTATTTAAACACTGCAACCATTTGAAAAGTTGGGAGGACCAGAAAAGGAAAAGTTGTTAGAGCTGATGTTTGTGCTGTAAAGGCATAGTTTGTACATTGCTAGTACATTTTTAGAATGTGAACTTAAACACTTTTTATACTTTTTGTTAACATTTGGAAAAAATATAGCACCAACAAACCAACTCAGTGTCTCTAATTATAGTGCCATTGACAATGAAAATGTCAGTAATTTTTAGTCTTTTCATGTTGTAATGATATGACCAGCTGCTTGACCCTGCTCATGTTATTTGTACTAATTCTTTGCAGGAAAGGGTTCATGTGGCGATGATGATGTCCAAAAGGCAGACGTGTCCTCTACGGGTCAGGGGGTCATCGACAAGGACCATCTTGGCCCTCTGCTATTGCAGGTTAGCAAGATCTCTGGAACATTTACATTTATCATGTTTGATCCTTTTTGCATTTTTGTGTCCTAGTTGCCTAAACCTCTCTCTCTCTCTTACTCTTTCAGGCATTGGATGGCTTCCTTTTTGTGGTGAACCGAGAAGGAAACATCGTGTTTGTGTCCGACAACGTGACTCAGTATCTGCAGTACAAGCAGGAGGAGCTGATCAACACCAGTGTCTATAACATCCTGCATCAGGAGGACCGTGAGGAGCTGCAGAAAAACCTGCCCAAAGCCACTGGTGCACAACTTTCCATTTACCTCCAGATATACTTCTAGCTTTGAAATTTCCAAGCTAAAATCTGTTGTGTGTGTATGTATAGGAGCGAATGGTGTTTCATGGACTGGAGATGCCTCTCGTCAGAAAAGCCACACCTTTAACTGTCGGATGCTGGTGAAGTTCGGCCATGGAGGCCCCGGAGCAGAGGATGGAGCAGGAAGGCCACGTTATGAGACCATGCAATGTTTTGCACTTACCCAGCCTAAAGCCATGATGGAGGAGGGCGAAGGTGCAGTTCTTCTCCATGCACACATCTACACACACCTAATGACTCATGCGAAATCACAACTATACGGTTGACCACATATAATGTTAAATACCACAATACAAATCATACATTCAAAGAAACAGTATGTGCGAGGATGGTGCTGTGATGGACTGATGTCTCATCCAGTATGTGTTCCCACTCCCAGTGTTTCTAAGATGAATGAAATTTGAAAGGGATAGAGAGACTGTTCTGATAAATGCTTAAGTGTACATGTCATGTGTGCAGATCTGCAGTCTTGTATGATCTGTGTGGCGCGGAGAGTGACTGCCGTGGAGCGCACAGAGAGATTCAGCACCAGACACGAGCTCTCAGGTGATCATGTCTGGTCTTATTCTGTAATTCATTTATAAGTTAAGGTGCTGCAGTATCCTCATGGATTCTTATGGATCATTGTGGTTATTGGGATGTGGATCAAGTTATGGCTTTGCTTGTAAATCTATGTATGTATATTTTTAATAACAGGTAAGCTGATTGAGATCGAGCAACAAGGCTCCTTACACACCACTATGCGTCCTGGCTGGGAGGATCTGGTGCGCAGGTGTTTGCAGATGTTCCTGCATCACAGTGAAGGCCAGCCCTGGTCCTGCAAACGACACTACCAGGAGGGTAAGTCCAAATCTGTGAGAACCTCTCACCTTTGCAGACATTTTACATACATAATTCACATATGTTTTGCATGGTATGAGTGTAGTTAAAGATGTACCTGTTATTCTCTCAATTAATAAAGCATCGTTAGATATTTATGATGCATCACATAGGAACCATCTTGGCATTCCCTGGAGAAAGCATAAAACCTACCTGTCTTGGAATCATGAATAATTCTGTCAATTTCTCTCTCTAGCTTGCATACGTGGTCGAGCAGAGACTCCACTGTACCACTTTTCCCTTTCTGACGGAACTCCAGTAACTGCGCAGACACGCAGCGAGCTATGCCGAAACCCACATACCAACGATCCTCACAGCTACCTCTCCACTCACCTACTGCATAGGTTTGCACTCTCTGTTCCTTTTGTCTTAATATGAACATGTATGTTTTATAAGTGTAATTTCTTATAGATTTCTACTGACTCATGGGGTTAAGCTGATTCATCTGACATAACCTTAAAATTATAACATGGTCTTAATTTAGAGGAATAAATTTTAATTTGAGTGCATAAATTGTCAATGCACTGGTATCGCCTCTTTCTTTTATTATTTAAAACACGATTTGGGTGACTTCAAGTACTTCATTGCTTCCCCCTCCCTTATTCCTTTAGTATAGACATTAGTGTACTTAACTTTCATTCCCATATTAGAGAAGCTCATGCCTTTAGTATTCACTTTCCTTATCAGATTACTGTTAATATCTCTTGTGTCCATTTATTTGCCAGCAACTTTATTAGTGCCTCCATTAGTGTATTGTCCATTGATCCCATTCTTTAGGGTATGTCTTAAATATACACTTAACTCACTGGACATTTTATAGATGGTGTACAAATTTATTCGGATCTGCACTGATTTATAGCTGTTATGTTAAATTCTACCCATGCTGAGACCCTCCTCTGGTCTTACTCATCCAGACTTTTTCTTTCTCTTTTAGGGAACAGAATGGTTACAGGCCAAACCAGGGAGGTGTAATGCGTTCCCAAGGAATGGGTGGTGCCAACCATAATTCCCAAATGAACATGACTCCTGGTGGGCAGATGGGCATGGGCAATGCCAGAGGCTATGGCATGAATGACTCAGGGCATATGGGTCCCAGAGGAGGCCCCATGTATGGCCCTGGGAACAGAATGAATCAGATGAACTCAATGCACCAGATGAATCAAATGAACCAGATGAACTCTATGAATCAGATGAACCAGATGAATCAGATGAATCAGTTGAACCAGATGAATCAGATGAACCAAATGAATCAGATGAATCAAATGGGTTCAATGAATCAGATGAACCAGATGAACCCCATGAATCAGATGAATCAGCTTAACCCCATGAGTCAAATGAACCAGATGAATCAGATGGGGCATCCCGGAATGAATCAGCATCCACAGCACTTCCATAGCGGAGGATATGGGCTGGGCATGACAAGTCCATCCCATGTAAGCCCAGGTATGAACCCATCTCAGCAGAGCATCATGGGATCTCCACGGATACGAGGAAGCCCCAAGATGGGAGCCAGCCCCTTCTCTCCAGGAGGTATGAGCTTTACATTTACACGTGTACATATGTCTCCTGTATTTATCATGCAGTTACAACTGCCGCTAAATAACAGAATTGTGTTTTTTTTTTTTTTTTTTAACAGCATTCCATTTTCTTATGCTTTTTGTATTACTATATATCTTTAACAGGTATGCACTCTCCTATGGGGCCTGTTGGAATGACTGGCAGTAGTGGCTCCTCTGGTGGCAGCACTTTCTCAAGCAGCTCTCTCAATGCCCTACAGGCCATCAGTGAGGGAGTAGGCTCCTCCCTACCCTCCACTCTCACCTCACCTTCTCACAAATCAGACAGCTCTCCCAGCATCAACTCCACTCAGCCTGGTCAACCAAACCAGTCTGGAGCCAGTAAAGGGCCTAATACGGGTGAAACGAAGAGCCCTGCTAGTACTCCTAGCACAGGGACAGACCTGCAACATGCGAACACATCAGAAACTTCAACAGATAAGCCAGATAGTCAGTGTAACAAAGATGGCCAGACTGGAGCTGATGTGCAGCGGAAGGGTCCAGAGGGCAAGGGCCATAAAAAGCTACTCCAGCTGCTTACATCTCCACCAGAAGAGCTTGCCTTGGGAGCAGCAACTGGAGCGCCCCCTCCTGGACGTGCTTCCACTCCCATTGGTGCTGACCCAAAAGAG
This sequence comes from Pangasius djambal, assembly GCA_022985145.1. Classification (NCBI taxonomy): domain Eukaryota; kingdom Metazoa; phylum Chordata; class Actinopteri; order Siluriformes; family Pangasiidae; genus Pangasius; species Pangasius djambal. The sequence goes on from CM040994.1 coordinate 5,705,549, forward strand.
GCTGGAGGTTGCATGACGAGCCCATCTTCCACAGGTGTATCTTCATCATCATCTGCTTCATCAGGATGCACCACAGCGCAGCACGGTTCAGGATGCGTGTCATCTACGGGCTGCATGGGTGGCCATCTCTCTCATTCTCTGCAGGAGAAACACAAGATCCTCCACAAGCTCCTGCAGAACGGCAACACGCCGGACGAGGTGGCACGCATCACAGCTGAGGCCACGGGGAAGGTCAGCCTTGGTTCGGAGCACCAGGGCTCAGAAGGCGTAGGGTTGGAGGTCAAGCAGGAGCAGCACAGTGAAAAGAAGCCGAACGCTCTGCTCCACTATCTTCTGAACAAGGATGATACCAAGGAGACTGGCATTGAGGGCAAACCAGGACTGGATGAGCTGGAGGGTCGTGGTGTTGGCGCAGTAGGAGTAACAACCACCGAATCCAGCAGCCAGGATAGCAAGGTCAAAATCGAGCCGCCTGATGAGGTATGTGAGAATGCAATGTTGGCTTAGCTTTTTTTCAGATGACACACTATGCTGTCCTTTAATGAGACTTAATCCCACTCCTGTTCCCATTAGAATTCTGACCCATCTCATCCACTCCCACAGCTATTTATGTTTGTTGCTTAGTGTTTCTAAATGATCATGGGTGGTTCTATTTTCCAAAATATGAAGAAATAAGTAATGTAAACCACACCAAACTTGACCAGGAAAAAACAGTTACTAAAGATCAATAAATGTATGATAAATAAGTACAGCCCAATTTACACCAAAAGCAGTAAACCGTGCCAGCACCCTGCAGCATCCAATGCGCTGCCATATTAATCAGTGTGACTCTGCAAGCTTCATATCTGATCACCCACTCCCGTAATCTTTTTTTCATTGGGTTCCACGTGATCCCAGTCCTGATACTCACCTGTAATTGAAGCTTGTATATTTAGTGCAATTCATTGATAATATTTACAGATAAATCGAATTTTTCTCTTCTTCCAGTTGCAAAGCCTGGAGAGCATTCTAGGAGGCTTGAAACCTGGTCCTGGGATGTTTGCTGATTCTGGAAGCACAGATGGAGAAAATAAGAAAGGGAATGGACCCAACAACGCTGCACATGGTAAGATGTGATCTTGGCGCTGCAACATCACTGTGTACAACAGATAACCACAAGAGATGTTAATAATACTGGAAGATCTGGTATTCAAGAGTACACGATTTGACCCAACTAATTTATCTAAATTTCATTCCTGGTGTAGAGCGTGAGGGTGCAGGGATGGGCCCCGGGCCTCGAGTGCCCTTCCAGAGAGCAATGTCTGTGGACAGTAAACCATTTAGTGGGGCAAGAGGGACGGGCAGGAGAAGTGCCCCCTCTTCTCTCATTAAACAGGAGAGCTTGGACAGCCACATAGGCATGGGTGAGGAGAAATATTCCGCATTAATAGTCACACAGCTGTTACTAAGATTTGATATTGACAGTATTTTGATATTTAATATTCTGCTTAATGAAAGCCTTTTCCCTTCCACTCCTGATCTCTTCCTTTTTCCACAGGAGGTCCTAACAGGCAAATGGGCATGAACCAGATGCCACCTATGATGGGACCAGGTGATTGGCGGATGCCAGGCTCTGGGGGCAGTCCAGTGGGCTCTAATGGGCACCCCAGTATGGGTTGTCCAGGCATTGATCCAAATGCCAAGGGAATGATGGGAGGTCCCATGATCAACAGGTCAAACAGTGTACCAACACCCAGATCCATGCTACAGCAGCAATTAATGGATATGGGTATGTTGTTATGCTTATATATATGTGTGCATCATATAATGTGTGTGAGCTAGAGAATATAATTATCATAAAGTTTGAGTGAATTATTTATTTATTACCTGCCTAAGACCTGAAAAGTATGCTGTGTGTCTGGGAAGAGTTATCCTGTTTATTGAATGTATATGTGTGTGTGCAGGTCAAAATGAGATGGGGATGAACACATTCAGAGGGCAGCCACATCCTCCTCATTCTCCGTCATGGCCAGACTGTGGCATGGGCATAGAGGGACCCTGTAATGCAAACAGGTGAAGCTTTTATCAGTTATCCATATACAGCATTATGGATAAGTTACTCCATTAGTCTTGAATGCAGGTCTGGTAATTCCATCACTCAACATGACCAAGAACCAGCCAAGTGACTGAAACTGCAAATCACAAACCACTAAGCACAACACCTGAAAAAACCTTTTTGGTCTAATTCAATGACCATATCTATGCTATTTGTCATGGTGTTTAAAAATTTGTGTACAATGCTAGTACATGAAATGGTCCTTAAGTGTCTGAGGCTGAGAATGAGCTTAATTAACCTGGTTTATAGATTGTTCATTCTATACTGCAATTACAGTATCTAATTAAACTACTTCTTTCTACTTAAATTGTATTTCACTTGTGGATATATACATTAGTACATGTACATGTCACTTATATTCTTTTTTTTTTTTGTGTGTGTGTGTGTGTGTTCAGCTTGCCGTTTGGCAACCCCCTGGATGATCTGCTTGCTCCTCCATCCACCACTGAAGGGCAGAGTGACGAGCGAGCTCTGCTTGACCAGCTTGACTCCCTCCTCAACAACACAGACAACCTCGGCCTGGAGGAGATCGACCGAGCTCTTGGGATCCCAGACCTCGTTGGCCAGGTCTGAGAAGAATGCCATTTTATAGATATGTAGTGGGCAGATCTTAAGATTTAATAGCAGGAAATGGGGGATATTGGAATGCCAGATATTGGAGTGTATCTCTTGTGTTGTAACAAAACAGATACATTTTACATAAATATATTTTTGTCACCGGCACATTCCAATAGGTTGATAGGCAGTGTCACCACATAACACATGACATGTTAGCCTAAGACACAAAAACGAACACACAGCTGTAGTTTACACTCCTGTCCTGTGTGTGGAATGTACCAGGAGACATTTCTCTTGATTTGATTAGATTTTTTGAATCCTGACACTGTTTTGTTAACACTGAATTCTTTTTAATGATGTATTTTAAATGTAACATAAGCTCAATATTCTCTTCTCACAGGGTCAAAGCACAGAGCAACCAGCAACTCCTACAGATGCTTTCCCAGGCCCATCTCCTGATTCATCCATGAGTATGGATCCTAAGGTCATGTATGGAGCAGGTTATCCTGGTCCACCTTCCATGGGCATGCAGGGAGGCTATGGGCCCGGACCTGGTCCTAATCCTGGTCCTGGTCCTGGTCCTGGTGCTGGCCCGGGCCCAGGCCCCATGCAGGGCCATCCAGGACCGGGATTTAACCCAATGATTCAGCAGATGGGTGCGATGGTGAACCACCCACCTGCAATGATGCGTCCACGCATGATGAACGCTAAGCAGCCACTCAGACTGCATCTTCAGCAGAGGCTTCAGGGACAGCAGGTGAGAGATCAAGATATTGTGCATATCTTTTTTGAGTGCTTTCTGAGTGATTTTAATACAAGACAACCGTCTTGTGATAATCATTATTATTTATTAGCAATAATGCTCAGAGACATACATTACAACACAGCCAAGCTCATGCTGGTATCTGTATTGTACACTGCCATGAAAATCACCTGAAACACAATGCCTGAGTTAGTTCTGGCCAGTTACTCAAACTTAAACACATGAACCTCGGCCTGAGTTAGGTTGAATTATGCCTGAGTGACACTGTATTGTCATTTTACAGTTTATGAACCAGAGCCGGCAGGGCATTCCGATGAAAATGGATAATGCACCAGTGGCAAACCCTGGAGTGAGGCCTGGCATGCAGCAAAGGATGCAACCTGGCATGGGAGGACAGGTATCTCACTGCTCACCCACCAAACGAATTCACATTAAGACATGTAATCTGGACACCTGGCCAGTGCGGAGTTTAAAAAAAAAAAAAAAAAAATTCAGATCTAATACAAAATAATATGTTGAGTTCTTTTATAGTCATTTACATTGACTTGAATTAACCTTAAAGTTTAACAAACTTGCTGACCACTTCATCTCTCTCTTTCTCTCTCTCTCTCTCTCTCAGCCTAGTCTGAATGCTCAGATGTTGGCTCAGCGAAATCGAGAGATGATGACTCAGATGAGAAGGCGTCAGATGATGATGATGATGCAGCAGCAGCAGCAGCAGCAGGCCGCAACTGGAGGCTTCAGCCCCCCTCCCAATGTCACTGCTCCCACTGGCATGGACACCCCTATGGGAGGAACAGCCATGAACCATCAACCCGGCCAGCAGCCATTTAACTATGGAGGAAACTATGGTGGGTTAACATCCAGCATTGTTAGAGCATTAAAAAAAGAAAATTATTCATAACACATTGTCTCTGATAGTTATATAACTGAATTGTTGGAAAGATATCAAATATGCTTTCGTGCAGTGTAAACTGATTAATGCCTCTGTGGTGTGATTACAGCTATTGGCCAGCAGGGTGACCCCTCATTCATGGCCACTGGCAACAGCCCACCTAATATAATGGCCGGACGTATGGGGGGCCCCCAGAATCCCATGATGCAACAGCACCCTCAGAGCGGGCCCATGTACCAGTCAGCAGATATGAAGGCATGGGGGCAGGGTGGCATGCCCATGAACAAGTGAGTGGCAAAATCTAATTCTAATTATATTTTGTGTGTGTGGTGTTTTTTTTTTTTTTTTTTTTTCTGTTGCATTATGATGCTTATGATGGTGATGATGATCATTATTAGTAATATAATAATAATAATAATAATAATAATAATAATAGCCGTAATAAAGCAATAATAGCTATCTTAGAATTGTATTTTAATCTTTAATTTTGAAATTCTTTTCTGATATAGTATTTTTGTTTTTAAGATACTAGTTTAATTTAAATTGTTAATCAATTATATAATTGTTTTTCTTTGGATATTTATTTCTTTTTTTTAAATTATCGTTTCTTTTCTCAGACTACAGACGTTTTTCTTTTTGTATTGTAATGTTATAGCTCGGGAAAGCACTTTGTTGTTTAAACAGTTATGCTGTTTAAATAGAAATCATTTATTTTTCCTAGCAACTTTTTTTATAACACTTGGTATGCTGTATCAATTTGAAATAATAATAATAATAATAATAATAATAATAATAATAATATTTGATATGATAGTACAGCTCTTAAAATCAATTCCCTGTCTGACTTTTATTTTTGTTTTGTTTTTTAGTTCATACCCACAGCAGCAGCAGTTCTCCCAGCAGGGGGCACCAGCGCAGTATGGGGGCATGATGATGAACGGAGCCATGCAGGGAGGAGTGAACGGGCCAGGACAGATGATGCCGATGCAAGGGCAGATGGGAATGAACCCCATGGGCATGGGTCGCATGCCATTGGGTCCTGATCAGGTACACAACAGTAGCAGTGTGCATTAGGAGTCTTTTAGTTGTTTAGTTTTAATTTCTCTCTCTGTCTCTTTTGAAAGAGAATTTGACCAGCTTATTTTTCTTAATAGCCCATGGTAACCAAACTTGGATTTTGTTTTGGTTATTTTGCAGAAGTACTGAAGCAGAGTACTGTGGCAGCGAGAGAGTAAAGTAGAACAGAGTCATGTCACACCCTGAGCAAACCCTGAGAGCAGACACACAGCACGGCCCAGCTACTGCTGCAGACGGAAAAGCTGGACATGAGACAGAGGATTCGTCCATATCACTGTGTTTTAATACTCTCTGAAGCGTTTGTGTGTGCCCCCAGAGCAGAGTTTGAGCGTAACCCTCTATCTGCAGCCAAACTCGTGCTCATATACGAAGCTGTGTGTGAGTGTAATGCTGTACTTCACCACCAGAGGGTGTGCTTTTCTCTCGCTGTGGAACTGCCCTGGTGCTGGGTGGGGATGCACTTTATCACAAGGCTAATAAGGAAAAGAATATCTGCAATATGTCTTGCTCGTTCTAGCCTTATTTAAAGACTCTATATGTTCAGAAAAGACCTTCTTGGTGGTGAGACATGTTTTAGCAGAAACCTTGCTTTCAGGACAGACTGCTCCAATTCCACACTATATGCAGCTACGAGCAATAATCCTCTTCTCTATGCCATATATGTTAAAATGGTGCACCATTAAAATAACAGAGCAAAAGGTACTGCAGTATTAAATGGGCTTTTTGTTTTATATGTGAATAAGAACAGACTTGTACAAGCTGTACGCTCCAAATGTATCATATGTGCCCTTATTCTATACTGTACATTTTTGCACAGATTTGGCCCATGTGAGGTCCAGCATATTATATTTTAGGTCAATATTGCTTTGGGTGTTAATTCTATTTTAACTTTCTCAAAGGGAATACATTTTTAAAAGATTTTTATCTTTTCTGATCTAGCCTCGTTTTCTTTACAGTATTGCAGTGATGACAGCCATTTGTTTTTGGAGGGCACTTTTTTTCTGTGGAAATGAAATGGAGAAATCCTATCTGATCAAGCAGTTACATTAAGAAGACATCATGGTTTATTTTTGTGTGTTTATCTCATGTACATTTTATGGACACGGTGGTGAATTTGAATAAGATGGTTATTTGCTCAGCTTTTCTCTCTGCGCTAGCTGTTACTATCATTAATGATTTCACTTTTAAGCGCTGGGTCTTCATAAATCTACCTTTAAAAAATTGCACAATCCAAAGATATAGATATTTCATTTCTTTGCTGAAATTTTAACCTTACCAGTAGTCTTTTTGTGTGAATGAACAGAGTGCAAGGTACATATCATATAAGCTTATCATTATGATGTTGTACTACATGCTGTACCCAAACAATGTAATTCTTTTATTTCAAGGCCAGTTCATAGAGATTTTTTTTTTTTTTTTAATAATAGCAAACAAACAGGCAACATATCAGTCTTTTCTCTCGAAGCGTTCTTAAAATCTTTGTGCAGGAAATCTTTTATTTCTTTTGTCTTTTATTTTCAAGTAGAATACTTTGGATCATGATGAAATATATTTGGAAATGAGAAATCACAATGTTTGCTTTGAGTCCTGGGCAAGGGTCTGATTAATTTATGTGGACAAGGGAGCGAATAAGCTGATGTTCTATCGGATGTAAATCGCAATACAATTTATTCTTTTCCTTGATGTTGATATTGTTGTAAATAAAATTTATATTTAAACATGATTCATTGACTGCAGAGTTTGAAGTACGAGTGTCAATTCTTGTTTTCTGGCCACATGGTGGCGCCAAAAACAAACAAAAAGCATTTCAAAGTTCTCATGATATCCTAGGCTCAAGTCGAATTTACAGTAATGGGTGGTTAAGAATTTTTAGCTTCCTAAAGTGGTTCTTCATGGAACCCTGTTTGATAGGAAACAGTCACAGTTTTCTACATAGAGCCTTTAAGGGTTTCCTAAAAGATAAGCCAGCACTCTTAGAAAATTTAGACCCCTTAAGTGTTCTTAAGCTGTCCCTCTAGGGGAACCCATAAAAGTTCTATGTAGGAGCCTACAAGACTGTTTCCCTACCATAAAGAGTTCTGAGTAGAACCCTTAATTATGCAATAAACATTTAAAGACCCTTTAAAAGAAGACATTTTAACACTTTGTTCAGTATTAGAAGAAAATATATATTGTTTAATGTTTATTGGATAATTAAAGGTTTTACTTAGAACTCTTTCTGGTAGGGAAACAGTCTTGTGGGCTTGTACATAGGAGATCCCTTAAAGGTTCTTGTAGAAGCCTACTGAGAAAGAGGGTTAAGTAGAACCTTGAGCTTTGCAATGAACATTTAAAGGATTTTTTTCTCCCCTAAGCATGAACAAGCCATTAAAGTGTCTTCTTTTAAAGGGTACTTTCTTCCTCTGCAGGAACCATTAAAGGTTCTATATAGAACCCTACAACCCTAGAGCACTTTTTTTTTTAATCCTTATTTGGTTAATTTGTCAGTGTACCCAGAAGACAAGTTCAAACTCTTTGGTTTGTCCCTAAAATAGTGTGTTTGCCTATCAGAGAGAGTTCCATGCCAAGAACCTTTAAAGAACTCTTTTTTTTTTTCTTACAGAATGTATGTGTATGGAATAAAATCAGTTCATTTAGGAGAGGCACGCGCCTTCTAGATTATGTCAAATGTGTCAGATTTAGTTTCTCTGTGCATCTGGTGCATTAATAATAAACAATAGACCGACTTATACGAAGTATATAAGCAGTCATTTACAGGCAGCAAGGAAGATGCAGACATTTCAGCCTTGTTTTGGTTTTGCTGTTAAATTCAAATTCGTTGTTTTCTTATTAAAAGATCCGTTGTAGTCGTGTGTGAGAAAGTGTCCAGAGGGGATTGAGAGCTCCTTTTGGCCGTCTTCCTGGCGCATCTGCGGCCGCGGGGCTCTTGTGGATTTTACTGTTTGTTAATGTTTCAATCAGCTGTGTGCGCTGGAATGTGGCGCGCTTTAACCTGAAGCTCCCCAGGTGCGCCGCGGCGCCGCTCAGTCTGCGCGCTCCCCCCTCCCTCCCTGCGCTTGGCACACAGCTATCACACAATCACACACACACGCACACACACACACTGGCGAGGCGTGCAGCTGCGCAGGGAAATGAGGGAAAACACTGCACCGAGGAGACCGAATAAATCTTAGAACGATCCGCTTTTGCGCTCTGAAACACATTTAACCCGCGCGCTCCCAGACTCCAAAACATCCTTAAATAGTGAAAGCAAAAGGATTAACCAGGAACACTGAGATGACCACTGTTCATGTGTGAAAATAGCTTTTAAGCCACGTGCAAATGGCAAACAATTAACCATCAGTTTCCTTTTAATAAGCAATATTTTTCGAATATTTGGTTACACAATCCTTAGGACCTGATTGTGCGTCCTGTATCTGTGTGCCACTGAGCCATTTGTCTGATCAGTGTATGTTCAGCACGAAAACGACTTGCCCTTCATTGCTGGTATTCATTTCTTTATTACAGGATAAATGATTTAAGGATAAGTCTTAACTTTTTGCTACTTTTTTGAATGCTACCAGATACATGAATGTACAGACAGTATGTTCAGTGTGAGACTTTCAGAACTGATTCATAAGTGTTCCTGAAGGAATCAGTGTCCATATTTCACCTTATCAAGCCTAATAGTTTCTACCACACAAACGCACAGAACAAGGCACGAGTCAGAAATAAGGTTTTTTGTCTTGTTTTAATAAAAAAAACATCAGATAGATACACATTGTAAAAAACACAATAAGACGTTCATTGTAATATACAATACATTCTTTTTTGCTCAGCAATCTGAGAAATCAACGCTTTATAAACAGTATAAAACTTTCTAAAGGTGTGACCATATAAAAGCATTGGAGAGAAACTCTAAAGAATACAAAAGAAAACAATAATAACATCATCAACATCAACAAGAAGTTGGCGGGCTGCGTGTTGTTAACGGTGCCGTGGATTCCACAGCAGACAGCCATCTGTGCTGAAGTTGCACCACGTGAAATATGATGAATCTATGATCATCCCATATTTCATATTTGATTTGACCGAGGAATGTCCTCATGGATCTGACCACAGTCTGCATACACCACAGTGTTCAATGCGTCAGGAGTGAAACAGCACTCTTGCTCTTTCTTGGTCAGGGATGCTGGAACTCGGACCATGGATACCCGGAGTGGTCTGGTGCGTCTTCTTTCTTAACGGCACGCAATTCTGTCATCAGAGCAGCCATTCTGCAAGGAAAGACACTTAGATTAGACACTTTGCTTCCTTCGATGTGTCTGAATTCCTTCAAACAAGCAACACTGCAATAAAAGCTTGTGTAGCCTATATTTACCTCGACAGAGATGCTGGCGAGCTCTGCGTTAAGAGTAGTGAGGGGACTGCGCGGAGTGGAGCTCTTCTTTCCTGGCTCGTTCAGCTCCACCTGAAGATCCCAGATGTAGTCAATGACATGCTGCAGGATCTCCACCTTGCTCGCCTTCTTGTTGGCAGGCAGCGTGGGCACCAGCTCCTTGAGCTTGCTGTAGCAGCTGTTCATGTCCTGCAGGAAGACGCTCATGTGCTCGTCCAGGAGCGGCAGCTTGCACTTGGAGATGCTCAGGCTCTGATCCGACAGGCAGCGGACCACCTCGTCTCCGCCGACCTTGCTCTTCAGAGCGCATGTAGGTCCCACAACTTTCATTCTCGCTGTTTTTGTAAGTCCTTTCGGTTAAGTGGATAAGAGTCTCTTCTGAGATGACAGCTCGTCACATGTCGTTCTGCGCGAGACCGTCTGCTTTTTATTCAGTTCCAGCGCGTCGGGGCGCGGCCACAACGCGCGTGTTTTGAGCAGCGGGCCAATAGGAAGTCAGCGCTACAGCTCCTCTGACCAATCACAAAGCGGCTCTGGTTATCGAGTTTACAATCTGTTTTTTTTTTTTTTTTTTTTTTGGGGGGGGGGGGGGGTGTTACAAATGGAAACAAATGTGTGTCTTTTACGGATGATGTGTGGAAATCCAGCTGTCCATGGCCCCAAGACTCTGCAGGTGTAGAGAGAGAGAGAGAGAGAGAGAGAGGGAGAGGGAGAGGGAGAGAGAGAGAGCTTTACCACCAATGATCAACCCTTTCACACAAAACCATTTTACATATTGTTGCAAATTCCAGGATACATAACACAAAATCATCGTGTGTATAAAACTTTCCTCTTTTGCATGATTGATGATCTGTTAGTGCAATGCATCTGATCATTCTAAAGTTTAATATTTACACGCAAGGGTCAATAACGTATAAAGACAGCTGCCAGTCTAGAAACAGGCCTATAGCACAATGCTGAACCCAGGTCAGTGATACCTCTCAGAAATGTACTGCTCATACACTCTTAGAAATAAAGGTACCAAACTGTACTTTTTCTTGTGGTGTCATCAAGAGTACATTTATTTTTGGACCATTAGGAGCCTATGTTTAGTATCTTTTACCTGGGAAGGTTTTAGGTATTAGAGTGAAGCTCTTTTAGGTCCAATTATATACCTTCGAATCACGTTTCTAAGTTAAAAAATAATAATAATAATAATAAAAATTAATACATCAAGATACAAAAGATGCATCCTTGACTCATTTGATTCTAGCAACTTTGCACCTCAAATGAAAAGTGCAGTGTAAATAAAATGCATTATTATTATTATTATTATTATTATTATTATTATTATGCAATTCATGCATCAGGGAATTTGTCTCAGGTTTATTTATTCAGTTATTGGAGGGTTGCATGGATTTAAATCTATAGGGATTTTTTTTTTAAATATCTGTACACTAAAAAAATATATACGTCAGTTTGCAAAAAAAAAAAAAAAATTTGCACAAAAAGTTCCAAAATCCTGGATACAAGCTCTCGAAATTCCTTCACACGCTGTTCCTGCATGTGCTTCGCCTTGAGCGGCCGGTTGTACTCCACTGTGCACTCACCACCATCTCTCTCTCTCTCTCTCTCTCTCTCTCTCTTTTCCTCCCTCCTCAGATTGTCCAAACAAGCCACCGCAGACTGCCGGGCGCCAGCGCCGTGACGTCACCCATTCATTCGCTCGCTGACGCCTGTCAGGCTGGCGCCGCGCGGGCGGTCTCCATAGTGACTCTAAACACCGGGGGCGCGCCCCCCCTCCGCCGCGCTGCATTCACCTGCACTGCGCCGAGCCTGAGAACAAGCCGGCTGTGAGCATTTATCACCCAAAGCCTCTGATGCGATTACCGCGCAGCGCACCTGCAAAACGGCCATTGTGGCCTGAGCGCTTCAAGAGCCTCTTTCAGTGCGGGAAAAAAAAGAAGACAGGCAGAGTTTCGAATCAAAAAAGAACACTAAAGTGCACCTTTGAAGCAAATTTTTTCCCCACTTGTCTTTTTTTTTTTTTTTTGATAAGTAGCTCTCCTTGCATTCCATCACACCAAGTTGCATTTAGCACGAGCTTAGTATAAAGTTTTTGCTTTTAAAAATAACTTTTAACTAATGCAATTTAGAAATTATAGGAAAATGATCTTATTACAGAGTTATCATGCATGCATGACAGTTCGAGGTTGCATTCTGCATGAGCTTAGTATTTTTTATATATATATATCTTTTTAATAAAACCATTTCTGTCATAATTTGGGTTGTTTTTATGCAAAATGATATATAATATATATTTCTGAAAATGTATTAATGCGTATTATAACAATTATAAATTGTTTAGATGCTTTGATAAGTAGATCTCTTTGCATTCCATCACACAAGGCTGCACTGGCTGCAAGCTCGGTATAAAGATTTTTCTTTTAAATTGAACTTTTAAATCAATCTGCAAGCTAAGTAACCACTGCAGTTTAGAAGTTTTATGAAAATTAGATTATCATCAAGTTATCATGCCTGTGTGATTGCTTAGACGCTCTGCTAAGTCGATCTCTGTCCATTGCATCACACAAGGTTGTACAAAGTTGTGTACAAGCTTAGTATAAAGCTTTTGCTTTTTTAAATGAACTTTTAAATAAACCTGTGAGCTAAGTAACCACTTCAAGCATTTTTAAAATTCTCTGTCTTTCTTTTAAATAGAAATTTCTGAAAATTAGCTTATAGGGAGAAAAAAAGGAAAAATGAAAAGTAGTCATCATGTATGCATGTATGCAAGACTGATTAGATGCTTTGGTAAGTGGATCTCCTTGCATTCCGTCACACAACGTTGCATTCTGCACAGGCTTAATATAAAATTGTAGTTTTTTCTTTAAAAACTACAAATAACTTTGCAATCTGAGTAACCTGTGCATTTTAAAAGCTTGTTTTTTCTCTTTTATTTATCATGCATTCTTTTTCCAAAAAATGCATCATTTTGAAAATTCTGAAAAAATTCTGAAAATTAGTTTATTAGGGAAAAAAAGCTTGAAAAAAGCATGAATGCATGACTGCTTGGCTTTTGCAGAACACCAAATTAATTCTTGATTTTTTTTTTTTTTTTTTTTTTTTTTCCTGCAGCACTCAAAAGGAGTCACAGGCTGGGTCACAGGGAGGAGGCACACCACAATAGAAATGAGAGTTTTCCATTCAGAAGTGATCATGCCTATGCCCTACTCCCTATGAAGGCAAAGTGAAAAAAAAATCATCCATAGACTGTATATAGCCTATGGACTGGGTATAGTGTATTAGCCAATCAGCATGCAAACACCCAGTAGATTATGCATGTGGCAATCATTTATGTTGTTTTTCTTTCACTTAACTGTTACAGCATGGACATGTTGGTATCTAATTAAAGAAGTTACAACATGCATGTAAACATTACATGAGAGATGTGCATTTATTTTTTTTCAAATAAGACCATTATGTGGGCTACATGAATTCAATACCCTGATATAATCAGGTGATCATAATTGTAACCAGCACTGGCTACTACTTCCTCTGTACACTAAGTACCAGTTCATGGAATTCTGGGGGAAGGAAAAATCCAGCCATGTGTGCATTGTTGCAGTAGAATTTTGCCATTCTCCAAGTATGCAACAAGTTTTTTTTCATCACAGGCATGCTAACGGTTTGGGATATGACCAGTTACAGCCTGAGCATTCTAGTTAGAGCACAAGTACACAGGATGAACCACAGCTTGAGAAATCTGTGCTGGAGCCGGCAAGTCTGGAGCACTCCTCCACTCGCTCAGTCAGCCTTTTGTTCAGCTGCACAAGCTATCAGCACTTCCTACCGACAGCCAACAATAAGCCTTCACAGCTGGCCTGAACTGTTCAGAGCCTGTTTACCCCACATCAAGGCAAGAGGAGGGGAGAAAGAAAAAGTGAAACATATTGCATGGAAGTGCTGACGCCCCTCGCACATATGAACCCTGTAAAAAGTTATCACACAAGACACTTTCAGAAAGAAATGTTACAAAAAAACAGTAAGTTTCAATACTAGTTTATAATAGTTTAATGGTATAATTTATGACTCTGTACATGAATGTGTTTTGTTGGATGAAATATTGGTTTATATTTGAGGAGTGTAATTTCACATTTAAAGGAATTACCCGAAATATGTAAATAGGTATGTCATATAAAATAGTAAACCTACAGTGGTAAAATTCAGTTGTGAGACTTCTAGCATCATTCATATTGCAGTCTCTGCCATATAACTGTCTATAGAGGTAAACAAATAATAATAAATAAAAATGAAATCAAATAGAAATTATAGTAAATAAAAATGAGGGGGAAAAAAACAGGAAATTTGATTTATTCCTTTTGAGTAGTTAATACTTTAATGGTATAATTTATGATTCCATACATGCATCTGTGTTTTGATTTGTGAAATATTAGATTATATCTTGCACATTTATAGTAATACATAGCTACATCATATATTAACAGTAAACCTACAGTGGTAACGGGATACAATTCAGTCATGAGACTTCATTCATACAGTAATCGCTGCTATATAACTGTCTATAAATGTCACGTTTGGACATCTTCCATCTTCACCACATGCCTCTTGTGTGAAGAATGACAGACATCAGTAATTAAATAGCATTTGTTGTGTCAAGCCTTTGCAATCCACGCCTCACATTGCTTCACTAGTTCAGGAAAGTGACGTCTCTGTTCCCACCCTAGAGCGTGGGACGCAACAGTGTTCAGATCTGCGTCATCTCTAACATGCACACAAATCAATGCTTGAGCGGAGGAATGTCGGTTTTAAGTGGATATGGAGAGGTTTATAAATGGGGTGGTTGTTTGTTTGTTTTTAGTTTATTTAGTTATTCATTTGTGTTTGTGTGAGCTGCTGGGAAACAGGTTCTTATTAACCTTATAAATTAATTAATTGTTATTTAGTTGCATCACATTAATACTTAGGCCTAGAATTTATAGCAAAAACATACATTTCTACATGTATGTTTCATTTTTATTAATAAAAAGCTTTGATTGTTTATTGATAAATGCAATCAGCCTGTAATCAATAATAATGCTAAGAAAAATGGACAGAAATGAATAAATGGATCCATGTGGTTCATAGTTACTGTAAGCAGCCATTTTAATAGAACAGGGTGATCAGGAGCTCATATGAATCTTTTTCCAATAAGTGCTCTATGCGATTCCCGCCTCATGTCCAGTCTTCCAAGTTCTCTTTTGACCGTCATCCAACGTTGGATCCAGCATTTTCAGTGCATTTCATTCACACAACACAGACACTAGAAGACCCTCAAAGTCCCTGTAACAGCACAAAGGTTCTACTATATTGGAGCATCCAAAGCAAACCACCTGACCCTCCTATGAGCTCTCACATAAACAACAGCTTGCTAGCGGTGGCCTTTCCCTAGGCCAGCTTCCCACACACACACACACACACACACCACTATACACACACACCACTACACACAGATAACTCTCGAAGCCCCTCTTGCCCGGCTCCCACGTACTATCAAAGGGTCTTAATGGCTTCTAATTAGCTCCCAATCTGCTGGTGACAGAGCACCAGTGGCATGCCAGAGCTCCATTCAGACAGCAGCCATTGTGCGGCCGGATAGTTTCCACTCGGCTGGAGAGAAACCGTTTGGAGGGGAGAGGACAGATGGGGCGGGGTGGATAGGGGACATGAATGAGAGACAGTGTTGCAGCTTGTTGCAAATCTAATAATGTGGGAGTCTTTTCCGCCTCCCCCCCCCAAAACCTGCTCTCATCCGTTAGTTCTTTCTCAGGCTCACTGGCAAGTTTTCTTCCTCTTGAAGTTAATAGTTAATCTGCAACTGCATCGTCCTCTGGGAACTGCCTGTTTGGAGTGTGTAATTAGTGTGTGAGCGAGGGTCATAAACACCATCACAGAGAAGGCTGTGTTTACACCCTCACAGCTGGTTGGAGACGAGCTACAGAATTACTCATTAGCTTTTTGAGAGTTTATGCCAATGAATGAAATGTTTTCATATCTATATTAAGAGGAGCAGATGTGAGAAATGTTTTCGGGAAAAAATAAGGCGGCTTATTTTTCAAAAGTCATTTATTGCACTGTAATGAATATCTATTCAGCATTCCAGATGGTGGAATAATAGTGGACTTGTGCATAAATCTTGATTTGTTTACATAAACTGTGATTCATACTTTTTTTTTTTTTTTTTTTACAAAAAGGTGAATGACGTGAATCCTCTTGTTTCTCCCTAATTTACATCACATTGCCATTGTATGACTGAATGAACAGAGAACAGGGCTCTGTGTGTGCGTGTGTGTGTGTGTGTGTGTGTAGAGACCAGCTGCTCACAGCTGGGGCATAATGGCTAAGTTTTGGAGGGAAAGACCTCTGCTACCAGGCAGCTGTCACCACCAGCAGGGAAGGATACAGAGGCTAAACTCCCCATGCAGCTTTCTGATTTCCCCATTCCTTGACTGGGAAGGTAGCCTAAACAGCATACGTATTTTAT
>CM040994.1:5721937-5737032 GCA_022985145.1 Pangasius djambal
GTGTGTGTGTGTGTGTGTGTGTAGAGACCAGCTGCTCACAGCTGGGGCATAATGGCTAAGTTTTGGAGGGAAAGACCTCTGCTACCAGGCAGCTGTCACCACCAGCAGGGAAGGATACAGAGGCTAAACTCCCCATGCAGCTTTCTGATTTCCCCATTCCTTGACTGGGAAGGTAGCCTAAACAGCATACGTATTTTATTTTATTATTGTGTTATGTAATAAGATGTAAGTGGTATTGCAATTGTCCCCAGTCTTGCTGACAAATTGCTACTCTACTTGTTTCGCAATGACCTGCATCTTTTAGAGGCAGGCGAATTTGTTTTGCACCTGCAAGTTCATGTGAGTGCAATTTCAGGACGATAAAACACGTCTAACATAGCTCAGGTGCAGCCTAGGATTCAACACACAACACAAACGTTTCTTAGTCAGGTCTTAATCACCACAAGCCACTAGATCACCTTTACTGCACCTTGGCGTAGATCCTACACATCTCTAGATACTGTACTAGAGGGATTGAAGTGTTCAATTGGGTGAGATCTGGTGACCATATCATATTATTCACATCATTTTCATGCTCATCAAACCATTTAGTGATCCTTTGTGTGCTGAAAATGGGGCAGAGTCATCCTGGAAGAGACCTCTCACATCGGGATAGAAATAAGTCCTATAATTATAGCCCTAGAAATAAGTCAAAAGAACGTTTTATTGAGTCAAATCATGTCAGAAAAATCAATACCTCCACCTTCTCCCACCACACATAGCTACTGTTTTTTCTTTAATATGTCACCCAACTGTATATACAGCACAGTGCAGTTAGACAACAGATAACATTACACACAAACAACGTTAAGCAACCCTTTTACTCAATAGATAGTCTTATTAATAGTCTTATTCTTACAGCTTAATTTTTTTTTTTTTTTGTTAACAGAGAGCTAAATTCACCTTAAGAGCACTAAATTCACCCGAGACCATTTCAGTATTTCCATAAACCAAACACATTCAGGTAGAGAGTCACATATGAGTCCAGTTTTTGAGGTCATGAAATAAGTTCCACGGCTTTGAATCATGTCTGATATGCAATTTATTAGAGTTGTAAGCTTTAACACAGGACCTGCGTATTAAGCTAGCTGGCTATCTACCAAATGCAAATAATGTTAGTGATGAAGGGAACTGTGGCTGATTGGGAATATTTTGACAAGTTTGTTAAAGAAATTGCTTTTAAATACAATGCAAATCCACTCAGATACTGAAATGCAACCTCTGATAACCTGTGATGATGCAGGCTAGTTTGCTAGCAGTTGATTACCCAGCTAGGTAGGGTGACAGGAGGACATGAAGATGTTACCAAATTGTATATTCAAATAGTCAATTGTATAGTCAAAAAATTCCAAACCAATCTTTTTTTTTTTTTTTTTATCAAGATAAGAGTGTAGAAATTTTCCTAGGATATTTTAGTAGCTTTTGGGAATTCAAGAACATGTTTAAATCGATTGTTCTACATACATTGGTTTTAAAAAGACCCATAACCAGGATAACCAGAAATTCTTCTCCACACTGATTACTGAACAAGTATTCATTAAAAATGCCATGTTCCCCAAAGCTAACATTACTGCAACTAGCAAACTGATTTGGCCAGCAACATTAGGGGTGCATTTTACAAACTGATAACCACCAATCATCCTCATAAACTCAAACATATATATTATACTATGTCACATGTGCATTGCATATCTCTCAACAAGACGTTGTCTGGCAGCATAGTGTCTCGTAAAAGCTATACATAGTGGGAGAGGACGAATCTTCAATGATTATTAGGTAGTCTTGATTTTTTTAAGCATAGTATGCTACATTCAGCCACTACATTATCAGGATGTTGTTGGACATCCTGATGTCTAACTGGAAATACTACTGGAACCAACTGGAAATACTACATGGGAGGCAAAAAACACCACCACCACAAAACTTTTTGAAGGTCCAGACCTTGTTGTCTTCATAGTTACATAGTTACAGACATGGTTTAAAATGGTCAGATTTCCAGGATGAGAATACCTACCAGTGTTTACCAGTGTTTTTCTGCATAGCATTTGTGTTTCTAGTGTATTGGAATTTGTGCTGGTTCTCATGAACCAGCATGAACTCCAGCTCTCTGCTTGTTAACACAGTTCTCACTTACTGAGGGCAAAAACATATAGCTGACCCATGGCCTGTGCTCTGAACAGCCCTGAAGCTAGAGATGAGCATAGTGGTAGCAGCTGTTTTCCCTTCACAGAGCTCTATTCAGTGTGAGGAGTGCTGGAGGAGGACAATGCCTGCGTCCGCCTCAGTCCCGCGCCAAGATTAATTCCTCAAATCTGTTCTTATCCCAGTGTCGGTCTCCCAGGATGGAAAGCCTTGTGTTCTCTAGCACGCATTGTGCTGGTTGCCAGAGAGAGAAGCCTATAGATGCCATTGACAAGTGGATATGGCGCAGGCCTTCTCATTGCTTTTGTCCCAATTATTGCACATATATAATCTGGATTATTCTGGATTTTAAGGCGTTCTCACTTCAGACAATTAGGTAGGCTCAAGGGTCTTTAGTTATGCTTGAATTGCTCAAGACTCATTTGGGTTTTTTATACATGGTAGTCATCTTCAACTCGGGATATCACTAGTGAAACAAACAAAACTTTATTTCCAAAAAGTTTTGGTAACCTTTTTTTTTCGGATTAATGTACACTGTTGTAATTTAATCATTATAATCATTATAATATGTTTTATATTAGCTTAATAGTCAAATATTAGATTAATACCTAAGTGACAAAAAAGTGGAAGGTGGGGGGGGGGGGGATAAATAAATAAATAAATAAATAATAATAAGAATGCAAGTATATGGGGTGTATTATCCTCCTTGTATCGAATGTGAAACATCAATGTCATGTTTGTCCTACATGATTGCACAAGTTTCAGGATTAACAGGATGAAAATTTGGCAATGGAGGATTCCACAGTCTTCAAATCGGAATAGCTCAGTGTTGACTCACTGCCTTCCTCCCTTTACTGAAACTACATTAACTATGAAATAGGCTTGTGGACAGGCAGCAGGGCCCCACCTGTGTCAGGTGCGGTTGTGCTGTTCCCTTGCTTCCACACACCCACAAACATGCACACACACACACACACAGAGTGCACAGGTGTTTAGCCTAAAGCTTTAACCCGATTACAGGTGAGGCTTGTAACCTATTCCACCCATGTGAAACCTCCAGGAGTGTTGCCTTGAGCTGCCAGGACCAGCGTCATGAGTCAAGGTGGTTTTAGAAGATGGTGGTGTGAACATAAGTTTATAATACACATTTTTACTGGGATGAAATGGGTTAACATTTATATTAATTTTTATATACACCCAGTTAGCAGTTTATTAGGCACACCTACCTTTTTTATTGCATAGACGTAACATGTAGGTCACTTTGGAGGTATATAATTACTGACTGTAGCCCATCTGTTGCTATGCACAGTTTATCAGCCTCCTGCTCCATGGACCACCACTGACCAGATATTATTTGGGTGGTGGATAACTCTCACCACAGCAGTGACACTAACATAAGATAAGATAAGATAAACCTTTATTGAGCCCCCGTAGGGTAAACTGAAGTTGAGAAAGCGGCACAAGTAGGAGGATTAATATCAAAGAAAAGAAAAGAATGGTACGTGTTGTTCCATCACGAGGTGCCAGAACAGCTTCAATGTACCTTGGCACTGATTCTTAAAGTCTCTGGAGCCTGACTGGAGTGATGAACGCTGTTCTTCCAACAGATATTCCCTCAATTGGTGTTTTGATGAAGGTGGTGGAGAGCGCTGTCTAACAATTTGCTCCAAAATCTCCTATATGCCCTCATGCCCTGTGGATAGGGTCAGCCTAGTAGAGACAACACCTATCAGGAACATAGGTTAAACGTTGCCTTTTACAATGTTTGAAGATAGTTATGAGGTCATGTGTTAGACATATGTAGATGGTATAGAGAGAGAGGGTTGGATGGTTAAGATGCATCCTGTCTGTGAATCCTGTGCACTCTCCCAGCAAAGCAATGCATCCTCTGCATAAATACACACACTCCCCTCGCTTTCTGCGTCCACAAGCATCAGTAAGGCTACGTATCACTGTCCTGTCTCTGACAGACACACACAGACCCATCAGTGGAGAAATACTCTCCCTGTTCGTTTGAGTTGTCTCATACAAAAATATACTTATATACACAGTTACCATGCATAAGTATTCACCTCCTTAAACTTTTCCATGTTTTGTAGTGCTACAACCTGGAACTGAAATGAATTATATGTCACTTATCTGCACAAAATAACCCATTATACTAAAGTGGCTGAGGAAAACCAATACAGGTTTACAAATATAAACGATTGCATAAGTATTCACCACTGTTGCTGCCAAACCTGTAAATTGATTCAGGTGCAAGCAGTTGCCAGCAGAAGTGACATAATTAGGTGAACGGAGTGCAATTAAAGTGTCACGTGATCTCAATAAAAATACGCCTGTTCCTCGAAGGCCCCAGAGTTTGTTAGAGAACATATCCAAACAAAGAGTATCATGAAGAGCAAGGAGCTGTCAAAACAAATCCAGGACAAAGTTCTGCAAAAGTATCGATCAGGGTTTGGTTAAAAAAATTCCAAACTTTAAACATCCAATAGCGTACCTTTTAAATCTGTAATTAAAAATGGAAAGAATATGTTTGTCCATCAAAAATAAGTGACTGGGTGGAGAGGGAATTAGTCAGAGAAGCAACCAAGAGAAAATATGAAAAAGTTCAAAGGGGATGAATACTTATTCAAGGCACTGCTCTGTAGGTCACTTTGTAGGCATTCAGTTAGTGATTATAGTTGTCTTTCTCAGACACACAAACATGTTAATGGCATAATACAGCTTTATGATGAATAGAGCTGGGGTATTAAAATGCTGTGCCTGGTCTACATATGTGCAATATCAAATTTTGATGAGGAATAACATGCCACAGACATATGAATCTGTATAAAGCTGTAGTCACACTAGACATTTGCAGTTCACATCTCCTTGAGAAATAGGCGGTACTGGAAAATCGGTGATGGAAAAAGACCCCCGTTTCAATGCAGTTAGCAACTTAATGACAAAGCATTTTTGCTGTGGCTAGCAATGTTGTGGTGAGAATGAGGAAATCCTGGAGAAGAGTGTTGTTAACTCTGTGAGTAATCAACAGTGATGTGAAGTTCACCAAAGTTGAACTTGACATGAAGTTCATGAAACTGTTGTTTGTGGTGAATTTCATTTCAGTGAAAGGCATTCATCACAACGTCCATTTACCATCCAAAAAAAAAAAAAAAGTTAAACATACTAAATAAAAATTCACAAATTTGCAAAAATAATTGTTGTATTTTTAAAGAATTTATATTAAATGCACAAATAAGCAGTGTTAAATCAGTGCAGTGACATTCAGTATTTAACACAGATCTGTTAAAGATAATGGAGTAAAAGTTCAGCCTTCAAAAGTATGTCATCATGTAAATATGACACACTTCACCCTTGACACACACTGCTGCAAGGTCTAACTTCCAAGAATTTGATTACCTAAAACTGGAAGACGATGGTGTCCTAATTTTTACACTCGTTTGTCATTTTTTATTGTCTTCGCTGTTTACAGTAACAAAAGAAGGTGTGAGTGCTGTATGTGCGCACTCACGTGTTTCTAGTGTCTCTACATCTGTGCTCTCGTCCATCTGTGAGCTCAGTGCCACTTGTTGCTTTGTGCTTTTGTGTGTGTTTATATGTGTGGAGGGGCGTTAGCAGGAATGTAAAGGAAGAGAATGGAGGGAAGCAGACACTTTGTGACAAAAGCAGGACACATTCCTCAACCCTCCCTTCCTCTTTCTCTCTCTCTCTCTCTCCCTCCCTCCATGGGAAAATCAAACAGGTGGTTTAGGCCTGTTGGAAAAGCTGCGTGGAGTGGAGGTGGCCTGTACCACAGCCTGTTTGGTGTGTGTGTGTGCTTTAGAATGAAGCTCCAGCGTTTAGTGAAAGAGAGCCACTCTCATTACCATATCAATTCTGGGAACGAACCTCAGCTACACCCTCACCGGCTGCCCATATGGCGTGTGCTTGGCAACCAGAAGAGCCCCCCTTCAAATTAATTCTCATGTGCACACACACATTCCGATACACATATGCACATGAAACATGCTTTATCTTTGCACCTACAAGTGGCTTCCATACAGCCATCCCACATGCAAAACCAAACACACATATGCATGTACACACACATAGAGGCACCGCCCCTCAGCCTTTATTTTATATTAAAACACAGGTGGTGGGACCATTGATGGAAGCCTGTAACTCCTGCTTTCAGTTTGTGTGAGGTTTGGACCACACACAGTAATAATCAGCCTCATAGTTCCTGATGCTGCGCTTTTCAAGGATGTCTCACCATCGGCAACTAGAACAAGCTCTAAACCCATTATATAAAGAACCAAACCCATTATATAGACTTATTTACAGTGTACTTATGGCTTGCTAGTTCATTTTATTGAATGCTATCTATGTTATACTGCTAGATGAATTTGTTTGGAAAAAGAAGTCTTACGCTCAGAACCACACACCACACTGTGATGTTTTCCAGAATTTCTTGTACTCTCTTACCCAATTTTTTTCACCCAATTTAGTCATAACTCATTTTCATCACCTCCCTAACGCATGTTTCCTTCATGAAGCCAGTGACCACATCTTTTTAAATTGCTGCTCGGGCAATATAATAGATTGGTTAGCATCTCTCTGAATGGCTATGATTGGCTCTAATTGAGGTAGAGGAAAGCCATACAACCACCCAGAGATCAGCCATGGATGGATGTCGCATACACAGTTACAAGTGACATCATTTCGTAAATTTGCCCAGTTGCTTAAGTACATGATGTGCAGAAATGATTTTGTCTATATGCACTCCAGATAATATCCAACATGACCTCATGCTTATGAAGTGTAAATTTTTGAAGGCTGACCCACTGAGAACCTCGCTTACCTCACTGCACCGTACATCCTCTGATTGTTCAGCAATAACTCAATATTGATGTAAATTTAGTGCAGACCTTGGCACCGGTATTAAGACCACCCAAAGTGAACACACAGAAAAAATAGCAATAATGTATGTGAATCCAGCATTACTGGGTGTTTGGCCATCTGGTAAAACTCAGCTGTACAGTATATGCATCAGTGTGTGTGTGCGCGTGTGTGTGCATTAGATGTTAGAATTTAATTATGAATACATTATTTGGACCAGATAACGTATTCTAAACAAATAAAATACAGACAAAAATAGAAGGAGGACAAAAGTTCACCGGGCATCTGGACTAGGTGCGCATCAGGACTGGGATCCTGTGAGACGCAACCAAAAAAAGTCGCACCAGCTGGAGGGTTTTACAAAGTGTTTACAGCGTTTCTTCATATTGTTTTGGAAATAGATTTGTTAGAGAATATCACAGGCAGGTAGAATAAAAAATAATAGCACCACAAGTGGGAGTAAAAACAGTCCAGCGCACATATCTCGAGTTATGAGGTAGGGTTCATTTTTAATTCAAAAGAAAAAAAACAATTTCTGGTTTGGGCCATGCTCAATCTGGGTGTAAATCTGAATACAGATACAAATATTTGAAACACTAAACAGATACATATATTGGCATTATGATTCATGAAAAGGACAATAGACCAAGGTGAATCGATACTAAAGTTTTCTTAAAGAAAGTTTCCCTCCAACTTTTTGAAACCCCTCACTCTTTTATGAGTGAAGGCCAAAGATAGTGTGCTTCCTTTTTAATGACTCGCCTGTTTGAGCATGCGCAGTAGACTCCTCACTTTTACATAGAGCAGCTGGACAGCCACATATGCAGTGTGATTTGACATCTCTCTCTCTTGCACCCTTCTTTCTGTGCTTTCCCTCCCTTACGCCCTCGCTCCACCCTTATAAGTGTTATTACTGAGAAAAATGCCATGACGCCCTAGCAGGTGCAGGACTGAGTCATCTTCCCTATTTTACACACCGCCTGTGTGTATGTGTGTGTGTTGACTCATTGTGGCTGCTAAAGGCATTCTCTGTGACGTTTCACCACAGCAGAAATCACAGGTACATGTTGTAATTGACCAGTCAACCATTCCTACATCTTCCCACTGACCCAGCTGTCTTGAGTGTTTACCGTTAGACACACACACACACACACACACACACACACACACACAGATACACACACAAAACAAACAGCATGACTCTTGAGTTTCCAGGATTACATTCTCCACCGAGTGAGTAATTGTGCGTGTGTGTACATGGGGTGACTTTGACGCCTCACACAGCTGGCTGGAGCCTCTGGAGAAGAGCAGGCAGTGTGTCAGCATTAACACACTCCTGTCACACCTCAGCCTAATACAGACGTTCATAGTATTTCAGGATATATTTAGCTGAAATACAGATTTAAAATGCATATTTTTCCAAGAAGAGTTCATGAGCAGAGCAACAACTCCCAAACTCCTGACTAAATCATCAGGGGGAAAATGAAGATGTAGCCACATGCTGACTGATGTGTCTCTATCCAAAATGCTGCAGGAACCATGATTGTTGTGTCTATGTGGTTAATTAGTGTTGGAATCATTTTGTTCCTTTATTATTTGTTATCATTTTTGCTAGCTAGCAAACTGGATGCTAGCTAGCTGGCAAAGCTGCTAATCACATGGCTGCATTAAACTCTCACCAGGACGTAGAAGATAAAACAGAAGAAGAGCTGGTAACATATGTGCTAGAAATACTTTGTGTTGTTAGCAAAGCGACACTAACTCATTGATGCCTCTAGGGTCTATGATTTAGACTCTACTACTTAAGTGGTATATACACCAGGATACCAGTTGTTAGCATTAGCTGTGATCCATGAGAACATTAGCATTACATTCATCAACAGGGCACTTAAAAATGTATTTGTGTCTTTAGAATACAAAATACTGTACTTTATTCTTATTTTTCCACAGAATTTTCTATTTTGATACATATAAAGAACTATGTAAACTTTAGGTATTAAATATTAACAAAAACGCAGCTGTGGTTTTCTTCTTTGCCCTGTATCACAAGCCACAAGCAGAACCATATGTCCTTAAACCAATAATTCTGCATCTACTGGTCTCTATTCGTTCGGGCAATGTGTTACAGGACAGGAGGGTGGAAAATAGTCATATTCAGAGCTCATATTCATCTTGCTTTACACACACACACAAAATATACACACATGTATAAGCCCCAGGTCTCCACATCTGTCACCAGTTAAACCCACCCTCTGACGCCATGATGAATTCGTCTTCACTCTGAAGCATACGTTTAGTGGTCCTGTAATAGAAAGAGTCACTGCAAAAAATTATTTGCCCTGTGATTAACAATAAATATTGTCTCCAGCCAGTGCCTATATTTAAGCAAATTTTGGAAAGAGAAATGATGTGCCATATCTAATAAAGGCATAGAAGCCCCTTAGCAGATGGTAGATCTTTAGAAACAAACAACATAATAAAAGCAGGAATGAGAGAGAACAGGAGGGAAAAGGGAGTTGAATGAGAAGGGGTGAATGAATGACCAAAAGTGATGGAGAGAGAAACAAGAGCTTGTCTTTCTGTATGGTCCTCTGATGTAGAGGCTTCTTCACATGCTAATGGCTCATTTCTTTAGCCACTGCGCTGTTAACATAACAATGGTGCGAGAGGGAAGGAGCTAAACTCCAGCTTTCTTTGGGAACGAAACCTAGGTTTTCTTCAGGACAAAATGCTCTTCCTCCTTTGTGAGCGCTTGAATGCGATTACTGGCAACTCAGCGTTGTGATCAAAGACTTCACTCGAAATGAGTTCGAAATGACCCAGGTTGTAGAGGGGGGATAAAGCATGTTTTTGACATACCAAAGACATAATCGAGTGGGACATCGAGCCAATTATCTGTGTGTGAAAGAACCCATATCTGTATGAGTGTATGGGTATGTGGGTGTTATTTTATAAAGCTTGAATTATTACAAAACATAAAATATCAGTACCCAGTGCTACAGATATGTCTCTTTATCCCAGTACTATGGCTCCTGCTTGAGGTCCTTAGGTTGTCCTTATGCATTACTTTGTGATAAATCTGCTTTATTTTCATTTATGCTGTTTGTGACCTCTTATGATATGATGCACAGACCCTGGTGTCTCAGTGTCTTTGGAAACAGGCAGCTTATAGAAGACACATTCCTAAAAGCAGGGAATTGTGGAAGGTCCTTATCTCAAGAAAACAGAGGTGCCGTCTTGACAAGTGGCACTGACTTTTGTAATTAGCCATTGTTCTCCGTGGTTCTTGTCTGTTATGCTTTCGGAGAGAGTCTTGAATGGGCAACAATTAGCGCTTCACTTAACCCATTAGCACCTCTGATACCCCCTCACCCCATCTCTGGGCAGGTCCATGTGCAGAAGTGTGAAGGCTCAAGAGACTGACTGAGCTTCTAGCATTCTAGAGAACTTTATAATGGAAGTTCCACCAATCAATGTTTATATAAAACATATATTTTCATAGAAAATTGAATTATTCAGTCAAAGAAAGTTATTTGTACATTATGCTACATCTCCATAATTTACCCTTAGATAGATAGGACTGTATTTTCAAACGGACAACTTGTAAACGTGGACAGTGCCCTTCAAGAGTTTCAACCTGAAGTGCATAATTTCCTTTATGAGTATAAGTGAAAGGAAATACTTTTTTGCACTTTGTATTGCCCCTATGTTTACAGTGGGATAAATTAACTTACATCAGCACAACTTTGGTAAATTGTCCCATATCTATCATCCTCAGATGAGAGAACAGCCATAACACTTGTTTCAAGTCATGTTATCTAGTCACAAATTTTAAATCTGCCTTTAGGATTTAATCATAAACGAGTTTAGAGTGTACTGGTTTTCTGTTTTTTTTTCTCTGTACAGACATTCAAAAGTCTGTGGTCACATGCTACAGATGACAGATGGATTGTTGGGGAAAAAACTATTCCTGATTCATTTTTCATTTCTTCCTTATTCATTCCTTACACATTCACTATTCATTATTCATTCGACACAGAGGTTTTTATGCACAGCTCTACCCATTTCACATATCACCATATGTGAACATTACAAACGCACAAAAAATAAAGCATGTATTTAAGGTATGTTCAGGGAAAGAATGCTTCAGTAACTTTTTTAGGACAGTACGAGCACATTTTTGGTACTTGTCTGTACTAATACAGATACCAAAATGAGGAACCTACTTATTATTAATCAATCACAGAACATTTTGTTTAGTTCTGGTTATGTTTAGCTGCTTTACATAATGGCCATGAAAAGTGCATAATTGCATTTTGCATGTATCTGTTTAAGTGCATTAGCTAGCTACATTAGTTACGTTAGATGGAGTAGGGCTGGTGTGGAGAAGAGGTTAGGGTTATGGAAAAGCCATAAGTAAAACATGTCTCATTTTTTTCATTGCATCAGAATCCCTTGTTGTCAAGGACCGATAGTGGCTGATCATCAGTAACAATACACAAGCTGTTATTTTCACTCAAAGATGTTTTTTTCCTGGTTACTTGTATTGTAGGAAGATGCTGTAGTACCTTGTGCCAGGTACATGTGACTGTAACCCATCAGTCACCATTAAACTATAAAAGAGTCAACCACTGTATTCATAGTATAGCAAGAGCAGTTCACACTGACTATATTCCACTAGCCATGTTAGCACCTACTCTTCTGAAGTGACACTTACTATTGAAATGTTAATCACCATTTCCCCAATCGGTGTTTGCTGAGACAGAAGAATACTGGTGGTGTGATGCTTTTAGCATGTCATGAACATGTATACAGCTAGTAACATATGCTTTAAAGTAGGGGTTCTGAGCAGCCAGGAATCCTTTTAACTGTGAAAATTTACAAAGACGTCAAAAATAAATATAATGGTATAATTCTAATTTTAATAATAATTACAATGGCTTTAAAAAGTATTTAACAAACTTCAGAATCTGAGGCATTATAAAGTTCCCAAAGAATTCTCTCTCTGTGTGAAACACTGGGCTCAAAATAGCCCATATCCCAAATATAGATGTTCTCAGTTGTTTCCTTAATGAGTCAGTGTAACGATCTTAATGTGGGTAAGACATGGTTGAAAACCTAACGCAACCTTCTAACTACAGAAAGCCGCTGGTATTACTTTAGCACATGTGATGTAAATATGTAGCACACACACACAGGCTGCTGGGAGCACATCACACATCAGACATCTGTAGCCGCGAGGAGACAGACGGAGATGCACCGTGGTGACCAGGCAGCTCCATGGCGACAGCAGGCTGTCCTTCTGGTGCCAGTGTGTTTTTTACAAGGCAGGGAATAACAGCACACAGCTGGGAGTGTGGGAACAGCTGCCACTAACATCACTACGCCCTAAATCTCTTGCTCTCTGTCCATCTATTTTCTTTCTTTCCTCATTCTCTCTCTCTCAATCTCGCACTGCCTTTATCTCTCTCTCCCTCCCTCCCGCACTTCAGGGCTCCAGACTCACTGGAGCCGACGCTCCAGGCATACTTCCTCTCTGCAGCCTTCACTTCCTGTCATTTGATGGGACTTCCTGCCATGCCTCTGTGATCAGGCCTTGAAGAGGCTCCTCTCTGAGGTCGGCTTCCTGCCGCATGGACAGCTGCGGAGATAATTCCCACTTTCCGCTTTGCTCAGGGAATTCTCCGCTTTTCTTTTTTACTCACTCTTGCAGCAACGTCTTCTCCTTTTTTCTTTCTCTCCACTTTGTTGTTGTTTTTTCCATTTTCCTGCAATATGCAGAAGGTGACATGGGTTCAGGAATCTGTGTCAAGTTTTTTTTGTGTGTGTAGCAGCAGAGCAACACATGAACCAAAGGCCATTCGTTTCCAAACCTGTGTTGACCGCCGAATGCTTGGCGTGTTATAGTACAGATTTCCAGATGCAAAAGGTCGCACTATTTCAAAATAGTCTGGGAGAAATAAGGAAAAAAATTTCCTTTCATACTCCGTTTGACTATTCTGCTCAGCAGGCTGCAGCTGGCTGTCTAGTCCAACGTTCACTCCACTTTAAAGGAGCAAAATTGTTGGTCTATATTTGGCATGTACAATAGTGCAGACCCATCTGCGGTAAATTGGACATATTGGACTGGAATGCTGAAGATGGGGAGGTCAGCAGCTCTGCAGGAGGCAGGCACTGAACAGGACATGATGTCCACTTTGTGTGTGTGTGTGTGCATGCGAGAAGTAACCCAGACAGAATAAGAAGTAAAAATGTGTTTGTATGGGAATTCAATAATATGCACTGATTTTGTCTGTAATTACTGTGAGACACAGTGCTGTAGCGGTTAGTGAGAGATACACTTGAATGTACATTCCTCCACATGGTCCTCACACACGCACTCTCACACACAGACACAACCTCCCACCATGTGTTGTCCTGCTGTCCCTCTGCTGTGCCCATCTGCTCCCTAGGGCTGTGTGTCTGTGAGCCAGTGTGTGCGACAGCAGGAGCGTATGAGGGACATGATGAAGACTCGGCATGTGAGAGATCTAGCTGTGAGGAATTTTGTTTGAACTCCCCAAACACACACCGTCTTGGGCACCAGACACAAGGAGCCATTTGGGACCATCATATGTAGTAAACATCTCAAGGAAAGAATGTGAATTTTCTATCATGCAGTTGAATAAACAAAGGGAATGAATTACAGAGCTATAATTCATTAATTCTATAGTGATAGACCCATGATTTTTAGGATTTTTCTGTATACTTTCTGCTATGCTATTATAGGTCATGTAGTTGTATTAGCAGGGCCTGAGAAGGGCATTTCTCATTCACACCCTCAGGCTAATCAGTAGATCTTTATAGCTCTCTCACAGATAATAATCTATGTCAGACATTGTAAACATGGTTATTTACACTCCCTTAATTATAATGTCAATGTTAAAAGTGAAAATGGGAGCTCAGCAATACTATTAGTTCACTTGCACTAGAAGATAACCAACCCAAAATTAACATGAATATTTGGCCAGTCCTTGCAAATCAGCTGACACAAATAGCTCTTGCTTTGGTCTGGCCTGGTGGAGATCTTGTTAAACTGTCTAAATTAAACAGCCCAAAATGGCCTTATTGGCCCATTTGTATAATCTACAGCCTCAGGGCCTGTCCGGTGGAGAAAGAAGGTACAATGGAAGAATGTGGAGGCAGAGATGGAGAGACTGAGAGAAAGGGAAAGTCAGGGATTCCATTTGCACTGTTGTTCAGTCATAAAATTGGACCATAAAGAATGAGAACAATTATTACCATTCGATCTCATAAAGGCATGTGGTTTTTGAGATGTAACTCGAGACAGTGGTGGAGACTGGATGCCTTGTTTTGATTTTCAGAAAAAAAAAAACTTTATTGCATTTGGATTGAATGACTCAAGCTCTTTTTTATAGGCCAATCACACTGTGTACCTCATGAGCAATAAGGGATTGATTTAAGAATCATTCTGGTACAGTAAACCATAGTTCCAAAAAAGCCACATCCAAAATCAGAAAGGTTACAAAATAATTGCAATATGTCCCTGGAGAAACTCTTTATGCATGTGATTTATGATTTGGTTGAAAGTTAATTGACGAAAACCATGCCTCAAAAAGAGTGCTTTTGTGCAGAATTTAAAAAGGGATGTTGATGTACATATGATCAGCAAACTCCTTTCACATAAACAGTGCAGAAAAAATATGCACAAAACATGCATTTGCCTGTTTTGGTAACCATGTTCATTACGGCAATCTTTTAAAGATTGTCCAAGGCAAAACATGGCAATAATTATCATCACTCATTAAAGTCTGTATGCATGCAATAATCCTTATAAATAGGGAAAATAAAATTTTAAGCAAACATGTATTCAAGTATGCAGCAGAGACAGCACTTAGGTCTTTAAATAAGCTAAATAACTCTCTTTTTCTCTCCATTCTCCTTCCAGTGCCTCTCTCTTTCTCACACACACACACACACACACACACACACTCACTCTCTCTCTCTTTCACACACACACACTGTTTCGG
>CM040994.1:5737132-5758871 GCA_022985145.1 Pangasius djambal
GGGGGGGGTTCACGGCTGGAGGGGATGGGAGGGTGGAAGGATGAGAGGGGGGTATTCCCACTGAAGCTGTGTCAACACTGACTGAAGGAGAGAGTTCTTGTGGGGGCTGGAGGCAGTTTGCAGCGATTACGGCTGTATTGGAACCACATTGTAGCGCAATCGCTCATGCTAATCCCAGCAATCAGGCAGACGGATTCACAGACGTTAAGAGAGGAGAGAAGAGGAGAGGACAAGGTTATTGCTTAACTTTAATATATGTAGATGGTGAACAGTTTTTCTAAAATGTTTAAGAGGATTTATATATATAAATTTTTATATTGTTCAAGTATAAAAAAAGCGATGAGGATAAAGTATTTAGCTAGCTACTCTATTAATTTACCACTAATCTTCTTGTGAAGCTCTCTTTTTGCAATTTCTCAAGGTAATCAATAACAGATATCTAAAGAGATACCGCATAATGATACAAACACAAAGGAGATGGCAGGTTTACAAGAAGATTGATCTTTTTTCTACCAGGCAGGTAGAATTTTGTT
Organism: Pangasius djambal; assembly: GCA_022985145.1. Taxonomy (NCBI): domain Eukaryota; kingdom Metazoa; phylum Chordata; class Actinopteri; order Siluriformes; family Pangasiidae; genus Pangasius; species Pangasius djambal. The sequence continues at coordinate 5,737,666 of CM040994.1, forward strand.
AATTTAAGATTGTCCAAGAAAGAAAAAAAGAACAACGTGAACCTAGCTAGCTAGCTAGCTATTTTCCCGCCTAATTTACTAGCCCAAAACAGTCTAGAGAACTAGTAAAGCACTCATTGTCATTTCTAAAGGTTATCAGTATTGAAGGTGATACTAAATAATGACACAAATACAAAGGGGGTGGATAAGAGGGATGTCAGTTTTATGAGGGGATGATCTCTCTGTTTCTCTCTCTCTCTCTTTTACCCAGGAGGCTGGCATCCCCCCTCAAAGAGCACAGACTTTAGAATTTCCTCATATGAAAAGACAAAAAAGGTCCCTTGAAGTTTTGGGAGTTTTCTTGATACTTTGTTGCACAGTTTTAAAATTTATGAAGTCATGACTGAATGAATAAAGAAACATTTATGATCTCATCGCGGCCTTGGGGAGGACACGCTGGTCAGATGAGATAACATACTGCCAGAACTGACTAGGCCTTTGAACAACTTTATCTGCAGCCCAGATGCACATGCACCCACACACACACTAATGAGGGGACCTAAAGATGTCTCTCCAGATCTGCCTTGTCTCAGACTCCCAGAAACATTCAGGCTCAAGTACAGCCTGTTCATGGCAATCCAGCGCCCCTAGTGGAGGACATTTTAGATTTGCTCTCTACAAATCAGTGCTCTTTACTGCTGATGGCCTAGAAATCACACCTGACAGCACGCAGCACTAAATATTTCTCATGAGAGTCCAATAACAGGATTGCAGGAGCCTCTGAGTCTCATTTATCCCTTAAACATTAATTACTTTAACCCTAAAAATTGTCAGTGAACACATTGAGTGTACAACTTAAACTGTACATGACTGTGCTTGAATCAAACCTTTTTTTTTAAATTGAACATGAGAAATCATTTAAAAACATTTATACTACAGAGTAAATGTTCAAGTCATTTTAACCTGAGAGTAACAAGTGTAACAATATTTTTAGATGCTGTCCTATTCCCTTTATATCTTATACTTTCAGGTGAATCCATTCATTCATTTATAGACAGTAACCACTTTATTCTGGTCAGGGTCACAATGGATCCAGAACATATCCTGGGAACATGGTGCGAGGCAGGAATACACAGTGTATAGGCTACACATACATTCGGTCACATTCACACCTAGAGGCACTGGTGAGTTTTTGGGAGGAAACTGAAGAACCCAGAGGAAATCCACAGGGGCATGGGGAGAACATGCAAAACTCCACAAAGACAGTAATGCAAGCTCTGGATTGGACCAGGAACCCTAGAGTTGTGAAGCACCAAAACTACCCACTGTACCACTGTACCACCCACTCAGATGTACTAAATTACATGGAAATTAGTTTTCTATATAAAATTAAAAAATCATTTAAAAAAACGATTGTGAATTTGAAACAAAATTGCTTTCGTCACTCATGTTCCCTAGGTCTCTTATTTAACTTCCACAGGCACACACACACTTTTTTCTATCCTTGTAAGGTCCTTCCATTGACAATTAATGCTACATTACCCCTAAATTTAACCATAACCTTAGCCTCAGTAACCAAAATGACCTATGGCCGTCTTAGATTTTTTTTAAATAGAAGCTGCAGTTTTTGTAAAGTTTATCACTTTTCCTCATTGTCTCCACTACCCTGCCAGATATTCCTATCCTAGTGGGGACATTTGGTCCCCAACAAGATATATAAACATGCCCACACACACACACTCCTGCCATTAGGACAATGCCGAATCAAGGGGCTTTTGTGTGACTTTTCATAAATAGTGAATGATATATAGTATGTGTATTTTACAATAAATGTTACAAATGTATTTCTATTAAATAATAGACGTCTCAGGTCAATGGGACTCCAAACTGCTAAGCAGTGAGCAGAACATGTGGGTTGTAACCCATAATGGTGTACTGTTGTACTTCACCCAAATGTGTTGATTTGGACAGAATTAGATGTGCCCAACTTCTCTCAATGTGTCTCTGTGTTCGTTCGCCCGCATTCCTGTTACTCAGCAGTAACCACAGAACCCGTATTACGGTGAGTCTGTGTCCTCAGTGGTGCAGCCTAGCACGTTCGAGCTGTCTTCATGTTCTGACGGATGTGTTGTTTTTCCAGAGAAGAGCACTCGCTAATCCATCTCTGAAAGCTCTATTTACATTTATTACAGCAGGTGGGGAGAAGGAGACTGTTTGCATCACCTAGAGTTTCTCAGAGTTTCACCGCAGCGTTCAACAATGTGGGGTGTGTGAGGCCCTCTGCCTGCGCCAGTTTGGCTAAGGAAAACACACAGAAGGTGTCAAAATATCCATGACAAAGGGGGGGGTCTGTGTGTGTGTCCTCATCACATTTCTGTATTTGCTATTGTATGTGTATGTGTGTGTGAGGATGAATTGACACTCAGCTGTACATACAATAAAATCTAGGTCATTGGAAGGCCTATCGCTGTTGCCTATGTTTGTTCAGTACATATCCTAACCCTGATCAAGTCAAACACTCCTCAAACACACACACACACCCCTCAAACACCACTCATGTCTTCTCATAGCGTGTTTGAACAGCTGAATGTTGCACCACCTTGTTGCTGTTTACTCTATGAATGCAAGGCAACTAGCTGGCCATTCAGCATTCACAGGATGCTTTTGCCTTTAATAACGAGCAAAGTGTAAATCTATCCATGTTCACAGATGAACAAAGAGCCATTGATTCATATGTCTGAGTCTGTTGCTCTCTATTACATTTAAAGCAGTTGCTTAGGGCCTCCTTAGGGTGGTCTCACAAACGTTACCTATCTAGTTGCAGCATTATTTTAAATATACTGTATAGGGCAGCTGAAAAGTACAATTTCTTTTTAAACAACCAAAACAATGTTGATTAAGTGAATATATTTCCTTTCCAAACACTTATCTCTATATATTATCAGTTACTTAGAGCACTTGTTGCTTATAGCAGCATTAGCATATTGTAAGTCAGTAGTGTTTTTGCTTGCTAGATCTTAACTTTATCCAAGATTAAAAAAGCTACCAACTGTGTTATTAGGTCTACTAAATGTTGGCCTTCATGTTACAAGCAATACGTAAGGCAATGAAATCTAAAAACAGAAAACTGCCTCCCTTGACAACTTAGCTAGCAAATTTAGCTAGCAAATTTACAATCACATGATAATTGCTGAAAACCAAAACATAGATCAATATTTCTAATTTGTGATACCACAAATTTTTGATCAGCTTGGTTGTAATGCACGCCAATTTAAAAATTGTATTTAAATTGAAAAATACACTCACAGACCACTTTAATAGGAACACCTGAACACCTGTTTGATGTGAACATTTGCTGAAAGTTTTGACTCGTATTTGCCTGATTTCATGCACTGATACTGGTTCTTATAGAGCAGTACTGTTTACCTGAGGGGAGTTTCTGAAACAGATAGTTCCCTGGTGTGTTTAGTATATGGAGATTTTCTCAGCTTGCTCATGTCTTGGCTCTGATGTCATGCAGCTCCTGAAATGACAGCTGCTGCTGACTAGGCAGCCTTTCGGCTGTGTGCACAGTTCGCTGCAGTCTGGCCTTTAAACAGGACGATGCTGAGCTGAACCACACAGTTATTGATGATCAAATGCTCTCAATAGAGGATACGTAAAACAGATAGTTGAGACATATTGGGTTTTTGCAGCTTCCATGAGAAAAACAATCGTTGATTAACTTTCCTGATTATCGTTGTTGTATTTATTTCCCAATTGTAGTCTTTGGAGATGACTCCAATGTGGGAATGACTCCACTTTACTGACTGCATGGTTGTTGATGTCCAGGTGGTGATGGGGAGGAAGGTTCTTATGAAAATTACTCACCATCTCTACTGTTTTGTGTGTGTGTGTGTGTGTATTGAGCTCCAGGTTGTTCTCAGTACATCATGACACCATGATTGGTTGGTTGGATAACTGCATGAATGAGCAAGGATAAAGGTGTTCCAGTTAATGTGGCTGGTGAGTGTATGTATTATAAGTACATTTTTGCATATTGCAGTGCATATGTTTATGTATGGTTTTAATTTCATAATCCAAGATACATGGCACAGCATTTATCTTGTTGTGAAAGCAGAGCTTGCTGGCAGAAAGGGAAAAAGTGGCAGATATTACTATACTTAACCTATAGAGAACACACAGATAAATTACAATGGAGAAATGTACATATACTGACATACTGATATTCTGATATATATATTTATATTGACATTTTGCATAATATTGCAGAATATTGCAGTACATTACAACAGGGAAGATTCTGATTTCCTCTTTGTAGTTCTTTATTGATATGATTATCTTGAATTAATCCTGATCTTGAATTAATGATTTGACGGGTGCATGTGGGTTCCCTAATCTTTACAGTCTCATTTAAACTCCCCAAAATGTTCATAAACGTAAAGTGTCTGCATGCTGAGCATGCTGGGTAGTAAGTTCTCTGTTTAGGCAAATACATCTGTCAGCTTTATTTTCTGGCTGTGTCAGCAGGTATTACAGCTTTTGAATATAGACTGTGTATTCTAAAGTCAGACATTTGATTATAAGGTGGTAAAGAGGCTTGGCTGAGAATCTGTAATTGTGCTGCGACACACTGACAATTTAGTCTGATGAGACAGAACCAACATAATAACCTGAGCATGGAGATGAAGCTTTCTCTCTCTCTCTCTCTCTCTCTCTCTCACACACACACACACACACACACACACACACACACACACACACACACACACACTGCTGGGCTACTGTAGTGTAAGCAAGGCCACAGTGAAGAAAAGCTGCTGATATTTACTACTATTTACTGAAGACCATGGGGGCCATACACACACATCTGGAGTCTAGACTCTCTGGCTCTCTGGACCAGGGCCCACCCTCTTTCTCTCTCTTTCTTTCTCTCTCTCTCTCTGTATCCACTGTTTGTATAACTGCCTGTAATTACCCCAAGATTTCTGTGATAAAGGACAAAGAAACTGGAGATGCATCCTAAAAAGGGCACAATTGTTCACAAACTGCAAACTGCCGAGAATAGGAAGTGTGGTTAGAGGACCCTTCATGCACATTTACACACACACACGTATGCACACACACCTTGTAAGACCATGTTTTTGTTCACACATTCACCGATGAATCCAAACACCTCTCTCTCTCTCTCTCTCTCTCTCTCACACACACACACACACAGGGAAACAGAGCACTAAAACTTGACACTAGTTTATTTTACAGACTCCCCAGCTCTCCTGCACTTGATTTTCTCTCACTCTTGTTTTCACTAAACCATGCAGTGCCATTTGAAGAACAGCTGAGCTTGTGCAATGGAGATTCATTTTTCTCCTACTGCAGTAAGAAAACATTTTTTCAGTGTACTGCAATTTCTGGAATATTGGTTTGTCCCAGTAGGAATTGGCTTAATGGTTACCATTAGACATTGTGATCAAGATCTACTGGTTTTTAATGGCTTTCCAAAGTCCACTCATTCTAGATGTAACTACCTAATCAGTCCACATTCAGTGTGCAATTAATTGTTGAATCTTAATGCAATATTTGCCAGTACTGTCTAGACAGAAGGTGTGAAGTGCAATTACTTTGTCATATCTGTGTAGGAAAAAAAATAAGAATCTTGCCAATTCGTCATCCTGCTATACAATGTAGTTTGCGTTATAATTTATCACTGTGCATCTGAATATGGATAAGCCACTTAAATATAGATAAACAGAACTTGAGGATAAGCACCCTTAGCCCTACCTCAGTAAAATATTTCAGGAGTAAACAAATACCCGTATAAAATGAAGCATCTCCTTTGCCTCTGTAGGCATGGACTCCATCTAATTTGAAAACGCATGTTGAGGTAGGTTTAGCTAATTTGCTAACATTTGCTTGTATACTGTATATTTATCTAAGTTAGCCTCTATTCATTGCTAATGCCAGGTTAAATTAGCATTAACTCCAGTAGCTAACATAACTGTCTAGGAAGCAAGTCAAATACTAGCTAATAGTAACTGTTATTTGAATAATTTATTTCTGGTTAATTCATTAACTACATAGTGTTAATCAAACAGAGATTGAATGATGTTTTCAAGCAAAACGGCATAGTTAATTTAAAACAGCTTAAATAAATAATTTACATTTTACATGAATATATGACATTAACTTCATTTCATTAAATTTTTAATGCTTGGGTACAATGAAAAGTGGAAACTTTTCGACTTTTGCTCGAGTATTTTTCTGACTGCATACTTCCACTTTTAACTGAGTCAGATTTTGATCCATTATCTATACTTTCACTTATCTATACTTTCACTTAAGTATGATTTCTCAGTACTTTTTCCACCGCTGTTAGAAATAAAGCTGTTAGGTTGCTTAAACTAATGTTTTTTCAGGTTCCTGGTTTCCTAAAATCAATGTAATCTTCCTTGTATTTTCATACTTTAAGTAAATTTAATAGTTTATAATTTTCTACTTTAACTTGTAATGCTATACTTCAGCTTCTACCAGACTGTTTATTTAGATATATAATTGCACTTATACTTGAGTAAAGAATTTAGGTACTTTTAACACCTCTGTATCTAGATATCCATATGATTTAATGCAAGTATTTGCATCCCTTATGATTTCTGAGGGGGGAAAAAAGGAACATGTACCTCTATTTTAAAGTTTCCCAGAAACAAGAACCCAATACAAAACATATGGTATAATCAGCCGAAAAATAACTTTCCATCTTTCTTGGATTCCAGAGTTGATCTGGAGAAGGCAGTGTATGACATCTGAGTTATAACAGATATGGCAAGATGAATTGGGGAGGCTGTGTATGTTACAGCTCAGAGGATCCAAAAGCTGCTGAGAGGATATGAAATGGATTGGAGACAGTTATAAAGGCACAGCGGGTGGGCAAGTTATTAGAGAATATCTGGAAAGGGTGACGATGCCTGCTATTAATATCTTAGTGTACACTATTTGAGAATTTTTGTTACTTGTATTACTGAAGGAGCCTCTGTGGGGGGAAAAAAGGTGCCCTCAATTGTACATCATCCATCCAGAAATCCTGATGTATAGTATGGGAAATCGTAGGAAACATTTGTTTCCTATTAGAAATCTGCTAAACCAGTAGGAACCTTTACACTGTGATATATTACCATATGAGGAAAACATGAAAACATTACTATTACAGCACCAACAGTATTATTCATTGTCTTTATATTCTCTGATGGATTAAAGTGTACAATATTATACGTGCAGTTACGGGTCTCGGCACTAGGATGTATAACAGTGTCGTGCAGGGCCCGTTTGTCCGAGAGGACAGGATATGGTGTGGAGCGGAACCAAGTGCAGAGACGGACCGCCAAGCGGTTCTGCCTCGAGTGGTGTACGAATCAGGTAGGTTGTGTGCACCGAGTCGTAGGGTACTGTGAGGGGTACAGGGTCGGGGAAACTCAGAGCCTCAGGCTCAACACAAAAGACCCGCAGCGTGGCGGGACAATAACACAAAATGGTCCTGCCGTTCGGCCGAACTTGAAAGAACTATATCCTTCCTTAATATTAAATATCTCCAGCCCTGAACCTCAATATTCACTTTTCCAAACCTAAACCCCAACATTCACTGGACAGAGCAACTTTACACCATTTCGCTGGCCGACACAACTCTGTGTCCGCGCGCGCACTGAGGCAGTCGGAGGGCTTATATAGAGGCGTGGCCAGGTGCTGCACTTTTACGCTGATTACCTGCGCGAGAGCGCCGCGGTATAAAAGCCCCTGCAGGTGGCCGCGGCTTTGCCTGAGAAGGCACCCGGGGCATTACACATACTTTATTAATAGTAATATAGTAAGGCCCTAGTACCATTGCCTTCCCTGACTATGTAAATTAAGCACATATAAATAGGAGTGTGGAAGTTAATATCTCATATAAGAAACACATGAATGTGTGATGATGGACATGGAAGAAGAAAATGATGAAATCAGCAGAGAAAGTGAGAGACCAAGTAAGAAAGAGAAAGAGGACCAGGCATCACAAACAGGCCTCTGATTTACTCCTACACACTTCTCTCCCTCCTTTTTCCATGTCCAGTCCTTCCCACGTCATAACGAACACGGAGCTTTTATGAGCGGAGTGGCCCTCGCGCCTTTCACTCAGCTCCTGCTAAATGGCTCTGTTCAGCCTTCTCTGTTAAACAGCTCATAAAACGACACTGGCCACACACAACACACGCGCGCGCGCGCGCGCACACACACACACACTCACTCACTCACTCACTCACTCACTCACTCACTCTCTAGGAAATGAATGTATTATTTCAAATCCCAAAGCAAGAGTCTAGATCGTCTAGATAGATAGATTTCTCTAGGGTATACACAGAACAGAGCAAACAACAAAAAACATCAAGTGTGGGACAGTTCTGAAAGTGGAAACGCCTTGTTGATGAGACAAAAACTTTAGAGGAAAACTGGTTCAAGCTGACCTGAAGGATAAAGTAACTCAACCACTCTTTATAACCGTGGTGAGCAGAAAAGCATCTCAAAATGCAAAAAGTCACAAATTCAAATTAGTCTCATACTGATAATATTTTAAATGGCTTTAAATATTTTTGGCTTCGACCCTGATATAATTGATAAGCATGTGACATCTTACCCAAACCTAGCACCTTAAAGGGCTCTTCAGTTAGTTCCTTAGAATTGTTATACAATTGATATATAATCAATATACAACATACAATTGAGTAAAAGTAGAACTGCTTCAGGAAGCTAAGAACTCATAACTATCCAATGCACTGCTTAGGGATTCTTTTACTTTTGTGTGTAATTTGGGAATTCTTAATTAGCTTTGTGAATAGTGCATGGATAAATTCACTCTTGCTATGTCACTTATCTTCTCTTTAGTTCTGTTCTGTTCGTTCTTAGAGCTGTTGTGCTCTTGTTTCTGTTCAGTTGTGAAAACAGTCTTAAAAACTTTATCACTGTATCGGCTCCTTTAACACATAAATGCTCAGATTATATTCACTTCACTCGTATTGTTTGCTAAATTTTTATATATATTATTTATCTTTATTTATTTTTTCCCTTGATTTTTCCTTTATTTATCACTCGCTTGTTTCAGTAGCATATAAGCAGTGGTGTTTGTTTGTTTGTGTTTCTTTCTTTCTTTCCTTCCTTCTTTCTTCCTTCCTTCCTTCCTTTCTTTCTTTCTACTGCTCCTGTCATGTTACAGTGGTGTTGACCTCCATCTTTGTTCCACTCTGCACCGCTTACCTGCACAGAGCCGACAAACCTGCAGCTCATATTTCAGGTGCTGAAACTGGAGTGTTTATCCGTCCTAGAGAAAGGAGAACTGAAGTGTAACACATGTCCTGCATTAGTCACGTGGATGTGAAAGCCGATGCTCAACAACAAAAGCAAGCTCTACAGAAGGGGTTCAAGAGCACAGCAAATCTCTGCCATAATTTACATTTACACAATTTACTTACATTATTGTGTTTTTGCATGCTGGGGGTGGTGTTAACACTGTAAGCGTTAGTTGTAGTCATCATCAGCGAACATGGCAAATGATACATTTTCATGAATATAACTACTGACCGAAATACGAAGAATGGAAGCCAGTATCACCAGATGCACCTTTAACTGGCGTGTATAAATCAATGTGAGCTAGATAGCCAGCTAGCCATGGGGCTATCAGTGAAGGTGGCTTCTTCGGGATCTATTTCTGTTTGCGGAGCAAAAAGTAAACAAACTATACTGTGTCTGAAATGTCAGTTACTTGATATTAATTTTTTTTTTAATTTACCCCTAATCGTGCTCTTATACTGAATAGTGTATCCTATACTGAATATTCAGTATAAGCACACTCTTGCTAATGGAATATTTATTAATTGTATGTTGCCTTTAAAATGTATTGGGTATAATTCTGAATATTTGCTATAAAACAAGATCTTGGTGGCCACACTGAAGCATGTAGAGTAAACATGGGGCAGCGTGAATCTTTCCCCAAAGGGCCTCTATTAGCACTTGTTGCAGTTCCCATAAAATATTTATATATTTAATAGGACTAACATAATGAATAAAATGTTACTGTATGTTACTTCACATACACTTCCAGAAACAGTAGTTATTAAGAGAAGTAGGTAACATTTACAATATGATCTTAGAATAAAAGAAAACTAAATAAAGCATTAATAAGCTTCTACTGTATCTACTACTACTACTACCTAATGTCTACTACTACTACTTATACACAAAGTTATTAGCCATGACTTAGTAGGCCCAATGCTTAAGTTTTACCAGGAACTTCATTTTAGGAATACACATTATCAGCTTTTAAAAGATGCTTTATTTAGAGCTTTAGACTTTCAAAGATTTACAGTTACAGCATCAGTGCCAACGCAACCAGAGCAGGAGATTGTTTTGGAGTGTTGACGCAGCACGGCCCCTCACTGTGTGTTTGGGTCAGAGCAGCGAGGCAGAACCGAGAGGAACTCGGAACACAGAAGGAGCACCAGAGCGAATCAGCAGAAATGAAAAGGCTCCCTGTTTACTAATGCTTTAATCTAGAGAGAAGCTAATCCAAATAAAATAAACCGTTTCCTCACTGCTGAGTCCAATAGACCACAGACAATAAAAAAGAGCAGCTCTCAGAGGTGACTTTCCGGTCACTCTTGACAGCAATAATGCATTGAATCTAGAGAAAATGTGTACAATGATTATGATTTAAGCCAACAACAGTATGAGGCTGATGTTTGTTATATGTCTTTGATGAAGCAGGCGTGCTGAGCAGATTTACAGTTACAGTATCAGAGCCAAAGCAACCAGGAGGAGGAGGAGACAGTTCTGGAGTGTGTACACAGCGCAGCCCCTCACCGTGTGTGTTTAGGTCAGAGCACAGAAATGGCAAAGAGAGGCCAAGAATCTAATGACTGAGTTTGATGGTCTGTAGAGCACGTCATGTTCCTTCTAGAGATACTTTGTCACAGTGTTTTAAAAGAGCATAAAGGGGACTGGATTTTGATTGCTGTCACTATGAATCTATTGTTAAACACATCAGGAAAATTCCATGAATTAAAACAGTGCATTAAAATGCATTATTATCTGAGAAGTGCATGGATGATCACTGCAGCTGTAAGTAGGAATGATGACAGGGAGATCAGGAATGGATATTTTACTCCTACACACAATGAGTCACTAGTTAAAGACTTTGCTTTTGTTCTCTTCTCTCCCTGGTAGGGTTACGTAACACTGTGTGTGTGTGTGTGTGTGTGTGTGTTCACTGTTACCTGTATCCACCAGGTGCAGATTATTTCACAATCACCACCCTGTGTTATAAAGTGCAGGGAAAACACAGAGTTGTGCAAGAATATACTGACATGTACAGTGCAGATGTACGGAAATGAATGAACATGTTTTATTGAGCAGCTTTTCTCTGGAAATGCTAAAACAGATATTCACCTGTGGATGCTTGTCGTGAAAAAGTACATCAATTTTTTAAGTAGTTTTCTAAAACACTTAAGCAGTAATTAAGTTATATTTATCAATACTCTTGAAATGTTGGCATACTACTTGTTACACTACTACTATCCTTAGCAATAATAAAATCCCCAAGTAGTCAACATGACCGAAGAAATGTCTCCTTTATATTTTTTTTCTGTATTTTGTCGCCCCCTAGTGGTCGAGCAGAGCGAAACAGCACACAGACACACAAGTCAATAAGCAATTATTGAGCAATTTCCCCCTGGGATTAATAAAGTTCTTTGAATCTTGAATCTTGAAGTCAAAACGTTTATGTACGAGTCAAACACGTTAAATTCAAGTTTCCATAGTAACAAAGCAGTTTCAAATGAAAATTGTTTAAAGTCTGAAGTCCAATGTTTCTTTTATTTTATCACTTAGTAAAAATGATTAACCACTATGACCCTATAATTCATTTCATTACATCATTACTATATTCTTATAATTTATGCTGAAGTGGTTATGATGTTGCTTGTGCTGTTCTTATGTTGGCACTATGAGAATGGAAAAAAAGTAACCCAGCAACAAAAAAGTTAGCACATTCATATTCAAGAACACTTTATTGACTACTTCAATATTTTTTTACTTATTTTTTTAAGGGTATCTGTGTAAGGGATTTTTTTTTTTAACTTATCACAATGTGCATCATTAAAAATTGTTGGTGCTGCACACTCTGGTACAGAAAACTGTACCATATTTTTTGTACTTTTTATCTAGGAAGGTACACCTTTTTTTTTTTTTTTTTTTTTTTAAAGGTACACTCTAGCCACATTTCCAAGTGAAAGATGTGTATTAAAGGAACAAATTATAAGAGTAGCACCCCAGTGAAAAGGGAAGTTTTTGAGTGTGAATATTTCATTCAAACACAATGTCTTAAAGAACAATTACACATTATTACTAATTACTCAGTGATATTTTCTTATTACTAGTTAGTTCTTGATGCATTATTGTCACTATCACTCGTTTATTTGACTTATATTAGTGAAGAATGTTTCGATTCTGATGGAGAAAACTTGTGAGAAAATTTCTATTAGATATCTGATCAAACCAGTTGCTGACTTGAGCCTTTTATTGCACATAAACAGCAAATAACTGAGGCAGGAAGGACAGAACATACACAATTACACAATTTAAACAACAAATTAACAAGATTTCATACTGTGACCCTGCTTGAGGATAACGTAGGATATGATCAGTGTGACTAATTTTTTTCAGTTTTGGCACCGAACACTGTCCTGTTTTGCGCAAAAAGCTCAGACATTTAGCAATATGTGCAAAATGATACATGCAGCTGACATACAAGAATCTTACAAGACATATTTCAAATGTTTATATTTGTATAGAAAGTATAAGTACATGACCCTAAGGCTGAGATGATTTACCATCTTGATCTCATTTCTGCAATGAAATGACTTAAATTAAAAAAAATAAAAATAAAAAAAATCAATATAATCTCATATCACCCAATGACAGCATCCTAAATCTCAAGAGCATAATAAGTAACAAGACATTTTCCTAAAAATATAAATACAGTTTAACATTTAACCCAGTTTTGGATAACCATCTGTGCGTATCTTTGGACTATATAAAATAAGTTTTAGCATTTCATGAGTGACAGAGTAGTGGTAGATCAAGATCACATGGATGGGTGATTTCATGCTCGAGGTGCTATTTATGTCCCACATGGATGAATGACATTTTAAACACAGGTAAAGTGTCTTTCAACACAATCTATGTGCATGTTTCAGATAAATAAATTCCATAAAGCATTTCTTGCCTGTCCCAACCCACTATAACTACACTTTCCCTTGAAATATCATAAATAAGAAACAACTTTTTCCACGTCATCCTTTATAGGTCATAAAAATGCTGTTATAAATGTTATAAAAACATTAGTCCCACAACATTCACTCAACCCTGCTACCTGAGCACATTTACCCCATGAAATATATGGAATATTCCAAAAGTCACCAGGAACTCGCATCATCTAAATTTCCTGAAGATCATGGGAAGAAGAAAAGCAAAGTTCTCTCATTGTTTTTTCTTTAGTTTTGTTGATATTGTGTTAATGACTGACAAGTTCACTTTTGACTTTACAACCTTGTTATCCAAATGATCAACTGAAAGAAAATTATTAAATTATTAAAATTTATTAATAAAAAATATTTTAAATAAATCATCAGAATGTTCTTAATGTCCTCATGTCATTGTTGTTAGTTAACCTCAATTTGTGCATGTGCTAACCCTTACTTTTAACCCTGTTCCTCGTTTAAGAGTAAAATGCAGCCTTGTAAAAACATTTTTTGCCTTTCTTCGATTCAATGTTGAAAATGCTAAAAAAAAAAATTAAATAAATAAATAAATAAAATGTCATTTTTAAAAGTGACAAGGGCTAAACAACACCCCAAACATGAAATCACCCACGTTACATATTTAAACATTTTTCAATGTATAACTGTAGAACATCTTCGCTTAAAAGTCTATCATTTCACTTAAGATTTCAGAAATAAATTTGAAATAAAAAAACCCTGCAAATTTAAAGGCAAAAACATGAACATTAATAAATCACACATGGCCTTTGACCTCTTATGTCTAAATGATTACATTCTGGTTGGAAATCTCAGATTGCAAGCTCCTGCACATGCTAACTAAGGAGCATTAAAGCTTGGCTTCCAAATGTGCAACTTTTTAAAGCACACATGCAAATATCTTGCACTCCTGAATGCATGTAGTGGGCTAACGGTGAATGTAGTGCAGTCATAAGTAAAGCAGTAAAGGATTCATATAGTGCTTTATACATATTGCTGGATTGAAGCTGTGCGTTGAATTGAAGTTACTCCGAGCCTTCAGGGCTACTCAGAAGCGGAAACAGTCAGCACCGTCTTCTGCGCTTTCAAAGACGATTCCTTCACACAAGGATTCCTACAAAACATCACGGATGAAACACAGAAATCAAAGCCTTTGCAGAGGAAAAAGGGCACTTTTCTGAAATTAAGCATAGCATCAGATTTAAAATGTTAACGTGAGTAACGTGGCGTTTGAACATTAAATGTGATGGTCCACGTAAGCCTTTAATTATCAAATTTGAAAAGTTGTTTACATGTAGCAAAGATAACTAAAACAATATTGAGCATTTTCATCCCCAAAAATGCAAATAAAATATAAAGAATTTCAGCTCAGGCAGTTATACTATGTAGTATGTAAATAATAATAATAAAAAAAAAATTGGACGGAGAAAGAATTGTTGTTTTGGATCCACAATCCCACCCGTGGAAATTGAAACAACTACTGGGGTACAAAGAGGAGGCTGAAGAGCAGAACATCAGCTTTAATTTAAAAACAATACTGTATAAACCATATAGGAATCATTATACATGTGACCTCCACAAATTCTGAGATAAATATGCATATAAATGTGCAATGCATAAAATCATGCAGATACAGGTTCAGTTAATGTTCCCATCAAACATCGGAATTGGGGGGAAAAAAATCTGATCTCAGTAACCGTGGCATGGTTGTTGATGCCAGATGGGCTGGTTTGAGTATTTCACAAACTGATCTCTTGGGAATTTCACACACACACACCACAGTCTCTAGGGTTTACACAGAATGGTGCAACATCCAGTGAAATTATGCAGGCCGAAATAGCTTGTTGATGAGAGAGGGCAGATAAAGATAGCCAGACTGGTTCAAATAATCACTCTTTACAACCGTGGTGAGCAGAAAAGCATCGCAGATCTCAACATGCTGAACCATGAGGCAGATGGGCTACAAAAGCAGAAGACCACATCAGGTTCCACTCCTGTCAGCCAGGAGCAGGAATCTGAGGCAACAGGCTTACTGAAACTGAACTACTAAATACTGGAAAAACATCACCTGGTCTTTTTCAACTCTCTCAAAATGTCCATGCTGGACCAGGGTCTGCATGATTTTATGAAAATTACACATGAATGTTTCAGGAAGTATGGATCTGAAAATAGCCTCCTGGCAGAACCTCATGTCAGGGGAGATACAGACCTTAGGCAGTCACCAACATTTAAAAAGGAATTGGAGTCACATAAAAATAATGATAATTTTCGTTACTGTTATGTTAATATTTCCTATTAAGTGGCCATTTATAGAAATGGCTTTGACTCCTATATGGTTTAACCAGTATAGCTGCAAATATTCTTAAATTAAAGCAGATACTGTCCAAACAATACATGCATACTACAATTCAGTCACCCGTTACCTCATGAAATGTATCGCACAAAAACCCAGCCCAAGTGTTCAGATACGTGTGACTGAATACCAACAGAACCGCTGGTAAGGGGGACATGCAGAAGAATAGGAAAGATATACAGCAGACTTTAAACAAAATACTAAAAAAACTAATACTAAAATAAAAGGACGAAAACATCCCATCAACATGTCGTGATGCATTTGGGAGCAAAAGAGAGAAATGATGAAATTCATCGGTGGAATATATACTCACAGAAAACTGCCCGATACTCGAAGCTATGGAGGAACATAAAGAGAGAGGTGGAGAGAGAGAGAGCAGGGGGATGAGACACAGAGAGAGGAACAGAGAGGGAAACGGAGGTGCTGTAGTCACATGGCCAAGGCAAACCAATCAGCTTGAGTTAACACAAACAACACGACATTAAGCACATACAGTGTATGATATTACAAACATCATCAAGAGGTGAACGTGCACATTAATACACAAGCACATTTACACCACAGTGCAGCTGAATTCTCGATTCTGATTGGTCGGAGGGTGTCGATAACTGCAGCTCCGAAAGTAGTTCCGGCTATAAGGTTTATATTAATGCGCTCATTCTAATACATTATAGTTTCTATTGGAACAACTAATTAATAATGTTTTGTACACAAAAAAAAACAATCATTGATATGGTGATGTTTTCTGTAAGGACCAGTGTTTTTCCACCACTGGAAAGTCTTCAGGACAGAGGACATTGCGTTTTGTGGTTTCTCTGTAACAAACTGCATTTTTTTCTCTTATTCAATGAGGAAAGGACTGTTTATAGCTGCTATAACGCAAGTGAGAACAGGAGCCAACTTGATTCAAGGATGTTTCGCAACATTACATGTAAATATAAATGGATTAAAAGTATGACGTTATACTTAGATTTAATAAAAAAACAAAACAGTAATCGTTAGCAAATTGCCATGGTATAATGAGAATAAAATGCATGAGGACATGCTGTTATTGGTCAATAATCAACTTTGGGGTGATAACAGTATCTCCGCCTCACATCACACTGCACCACACCGCCCTTCCTTGATTATTTTCCTGTAAGAGAATGCCCCTAAATATCACCAATTTGCCTTTAATCCCTTCATAGCGGCTGGAAGCATTTCACTAACAAGCTCTTTCTCACAGTGGTGTGCATCAAATCGCTTTGCTGTGTTCACTCATTTGAGTAAACTAAAATTAAATTAATTAATACAGAGATTAGTCCAAAAACTTTACACAAGAACTGTAGTGTTAGTGCTTTAGATAGACCAAAAATAAAACAATACACATTTTTTCCCTTTAACACAAATGTAGGTCAACATCCGACTCTTTATTTTGCACTGGAGCTGTAAGGCGTTTGTTGTTATGGTAAGTAAGTAATGGAAGTTTATATCTCTTATATCTATAACAAACTGCGTGTCTAAATCATTGTATAAATGTGCTCATTTGTTCAGTTATCTCACAGATCTGGTTTCTGACACACTGTTGTCTATTATAATGCGCAAAAGGATGTCAGAGCTAAAAATAGTTTTAGTGGCCAGCTTGAAGCTGGAATTACTTTCTGTTTCAAATTTCTGTCTCATATTTTGGCCCAAAACCTGGAGATATAATTTAAAGTTAGAAGTGATTTGGATGAAAAACTTTCAATTTGATTTTTGGTTCTTAAAATACAGATATATTGTGCTATTTTATGAAACAGTTTAGTATATACAAATGATCATTCTGAACCAAATAAGCAGTTTGCATTAGTCTAACATTAGTGTTGTATCTCCAGTGCAAAACTAAATAAGTAAGTTTTGGACATGAAATATGTCTTGGCTGATGGACCACGTTTTGACAATCTTAATGTGTTAGGTCTGCAAATATTAAAGCAATATTTCTCAGTCCTTGTCATTGTTTGACACTACACACTTTTTATGATTCCCCTCATCTAAGATACCTGGTTTAATATAGCCCTTCACGAGCTGATACCAAAACACACAGTGCATGAGTTGCATCACAATGTTGATTGATAATTAAGAAGCACACTAAACTGTTAGAGCTAACACAAGCTCCACTGATGACACTCTGCTACAAGGCTTACAGGAAGCAGCTGGTAAGCCATGAGGACTGAGAGAGAGAGGGAGAGAGAGAGGGGCAGCGTGCAGTCTGCCAGGGTCACAGAGTGCACTGTAAAGAGCCAAAACACACACAAATGCACACAAGCGACAACAAGCATGCAGAGGACATGCACACGGACAAGCCTGAGAAACAAGACACGAACATAAATCACAGCACATCATGCCGTTAAGACGACCAGGATCACAGGATGGCTGGAACGGGGACGAGTTATCTGATACAGCGCGGCATGAGACATGAAGAAGAAATAGGAGAGAACTGAATTGGATCGATTGGGACAAATTGAGTTAGTCTGCTGATAACAGCATAATGACCATGGACACTAACTTGGCTGTGCAGCAGCGTCCCTTCAGGAGTGTCAGGGAAGTGCAGGGCTGAGGGGGAGGGTGCGAGGGGCAGCCAGGGCCGGTTTCCGGCGCTGTACAGACGTGGCCGTTTGACCTGGTCGAGACTGGATAGAGGGGTGTAACTATTCCGCCGGAGCAGCAGGGGGGCCGGAGTCCTCCGAGCTTGCCCCTGGATCGAGATGGGAGAGACCATGAATGTTACACAAAGAGAGAGAGAGAGAGACTGAGGAAGAGGGCCTCATTGTAGCGTAAGAGACTAAAAAAAAAAGCCAGTAAACTACACAACAGATACCCTTCAGATTCTTTAGCTTTCACACCACACGATATCAAATTATTAAAGCTGTGTTCCAATACTGCTAAGACGTGCCATTGTTGACTTGCCAGCATTTTCTTTCAAACATGTTCCAGTGTTCCAGATCAAGTTTTTCAGATGTTACCTAGTCCAGCCTACTTGTCAAACCAGTCTTGTGAATCTCGGAGGGATTATCTTCCTCTTTCCTGATGTTTCGTCACCTTTCATTAATGCAGTTCCTTAAATAAATCCAAGCCTAAACTGTAATTCTTAATTGTTATGCCTACATCTCAAAATGAAATTTAGCTACCTACTCTGAATATATTTATTAGTGGATGTAGCATTATTACTTTATTCTACAATGGACTCGGCACACTGGGTAGTCTGCAAACCAGCTAATCTGCACACTAGCTACAGTAGTTAGATAGCTAATTATCATGTCAAAATCAGTAAGGAAATGTCTTCTACAGTATTGCCAGTACTCTAGAGTATTCATACATAGGTGTTATGTACTTAGAAGCTGAAAAGGCCAAGATAGACCGTATTGGCACACAAGAACAACGCTAGTTGAAGTCAAGAAAAATAACCACATGGGTTACACTTGAGACAGCTCAAGTAAAGTGAAATTCTAAGAAAAGTAATTATAATAAGGTGGCTTGATATATTTCAGGTAGGCCACCACTGAAAACTCCAACCTTCCACAATGTACTCATGACTAAAACACACAGTTCAACCATTAAAGACCAACCACGGATGAGTGAAATGATAATTCCATAACAGGCGGAACTTCACACTTCAAGAGGGAATACAAATTGAAGTAAAATGTTTTGTGACGAGTGATCATTGGACTGAGGAAAGCAGAAGCAGAAGAAGATATACATGCAGCAGTGCTGTGAAAAAAACACCATTCAAAGTCACATGCGGGATCAGTGGGAAGCTGCATGCATGCCCCAAGCAATTATTCTGAGAAACCAGAAGCGTGGAATCAAATAAGATAAATCATAATCTCTATAACAGTCACAAAACTGAGTGGTACAGTAACAACAGAGTGCTGCTGAGACAGATAAGCTCAGTTGACTTACTAATGGTCTGTCTCGGTGTGTGTTCACTGCCTCCACATTCAGATAAAACATTTCCACTTTGCAACCTGGAGAGAATAATTAAGTAAGAAGGTAAGCAGGAGAAGCACACGCGTGTTGATTGATGAATATGGGCGTCTTTATCGCCAGTCCTACCATAAGCAACAGGGGTAAGCTTCAGGACAGTGTGGAGAGGACACTTTAAGTATGGAAGATCATCTATTTGGGGGGAAAAAAAACCAAGACATTAGGAAGAATACTAAAGAGTGTGTATGTACAATCTGTATGTACACTTATACACCTGCTCATTCATGCAATTATCCAATCATATAAAATAATCATATATAAAATCACGCAGATACAGTTAATGCTCACATGGCATCTTTGCTGGTGCCAGACAGGCTGGTTTGAGTATTTCAGAAACTGCTGAGCTCGTTGTATTTTCACACACAAATCCTTTAAAGTTTAAGCAAAATGATGACACAAGCAAAAAACATCCTCTTGTTGATGAGAGAGGTCAGGGGAGAATGGCCAGACTGGTTTGAGCTGACATTAAGGCTATGGTAACTCAAATAACCGCTCTGTGCAACCACGGTGAGCAGAAAAGTATGTCAGAACGCAAAACATGTCAACCATGAGGTGGGTGGGCTACAACAGCAGAAGACCACATCTGGTTCCACTCTTGTTAGGCAAGAACAAGAATCTGAAGCAACAGTGAGCACCGAAACTGGACAGATGACGAGTGGAAAAACATCACCTGGTCTTTTGGGATAATGAAGGAGCAGGTGTTCCTAATAAAGTGCTTTGTGAGTGTATATGTATATGAATGTGTTTTGCTTGTGAGTAAAACCTGCATTCTTGTCCAGAAAATACGCCAAAAGGCATCTCATGACAGCTTGGTGGCAGATAACCAGAACATTTCCCTGTCTCTCCAGCTCCATAATCACCGGCTCCAGACGCTGGACCAGATCCTGATACGACTACAGGGAGGAAAATTGGACAGGTTTGGAATTTTTTTTTCCACCCAAACATTAAAGGAAATATTTGCATAATAATCTTTAACATGCAATCTTCAGTGGTGCCAGAGTTTGAATTGTTAGTTTAAACTTTTCATCATTATTGGTTTCATGCATTACCCACAGTGTCACTCGACTACCCGTTGATAGTGGTGCAAGTGGGATTTAGCAGCAGTGCTTTACTCCTTTAGTCTGTCCAGCTCTTTTAGGAGCAAACAGTGAAACCTGATTGTCATCCCTTGTGTCTGAGATCGCTATTGTAACTGGTGACGATACAGCACCAACCAATTAGCAGCAGAATCACTCAACACATCACGAATACTTCAACTGAGACATATTTAATGTGTTTCAGGGTGGAGTGTTCCTTTAATGGTTGATGTTAACCTTAATAACGTATTGTTAAGCATAGAATGTTATACACTGCCCTCCAAAAGTTTGGAAACGCCTGAACAAAATAGGGTTTTTGGGCAATATCAGCATAAATCCTCTTTAGTTAGTGACCATTTTGCATTGATAATAAGGGACAACACAAACTATGAAAACATATTTTATTAAATAAAAAGTTTATGAACATAAACATGAACATAACATAGAAAAATACTAAAATTTTGG
>CM040994.1:5766674-5863978 GCA_022985145.1 Pangasius djambal
AGGGCTCCACAAATGACTGATGGTTTTAAAAGGGGTCTAAAAACGTACCTTTTTAAAAAGTGTTTTAATATTTAGAGTTTAAATTTCTGTGCTAATCTCAGTTGGCAGCTGGTTTTAATTGCTGTATGTTATTATGACTCTTTTCTGTAGCACTTTGAGATTTTCTTTAAAATGTAAAGTGCTTTATAAATAAAATGTAATTATTATTATTATTATTATTATTATTATTATTATTAATACTTCTACACTGGTTTTCTCATTTATCTGATGCTGAATGTCACTGGACAATGGTGCATGAGAAAAGAAGCTGTTTTGCTTTTAGTAGCTAAAAATGAAACTAGAATTTTATCACTTATGTTTGAGATCCTATTAAATGGCATTGTGACTGTGCATGCAGTGTCCCCCTGTGACATCAGCATGGCACACAACAGCTAACTTCTCACAGGTATAATGAAAATATAACACCAGCCAATACAGTAGCACCGAAATCGCTAAGCACATCATAAATATTTCTCTATCAATATATTTAATGTGCTTCATGGTGGAGTTTTCCTCTAAGTTGGAGCTGTGGTTGTGATCTGGCAGTCAAACTCAGATAAGCTCCTTGCTGCCATTCTACTGTGGTATGTAGGCCAGATTAAAGTGGTGGATGGCATGTTGGATGGCAGTTTATGAGTAGGAGAGGTAGCTGACCTACGCAGAGTCTGTTGCAATGTAACCTTTTCTGTAAGCAGTTATACTAAGTGGCCAGTATCTTTGGCTAGAAATGCTGTTTAGCAGAAAAGCTGGTCAAGATCGCCTCAGCAAAAAATGACATTAGCATTGCTGCCTTACAGCTCCAGGTTCCCCAGTTCAGTCGTAAGCTTGGGTTACTGTCTGGTCTCTGCATGGATATGCTAACTCAGCCCTAGGTATGTATGTGTGTGTGTGGAGTGCCCTGCGATGGACTGGCATCCTATCCACAGTGCATTCCCGCCTGAATGAATGACTCTTTAAAATTACACTGGGCCTGGTCTAGCTAAGGATTAAAAGGTCAGCAATTTGGCCAATATATATGCACCTGTGCAATGCATTTAAAGATGTACTGTGAGTTTTTGTATCTCCCGAGGGGGGAAAACTTGGTTGCTTGCTTACAGCATTGCTTCCCGTTGGCCCTGGGCTCTGCTCTCTTGGCTTCATCACACATGCTGCAGGTTCTTCACCAGGCACAAGCCTTGCTTTAGGAACACATGCACTCTTGCACCTACAGGAGTATCACTGAGAACCAGGGATCTGGAGAACACATCACCATCAACATTACAGTACTGCATGCAATTCATACAGAGCCGTTTCTTTCCGACTAGTTGTTTGATTTAAGTGCATTTATTCCGCAGGTTTGGCGCAGCAACTGCAAGCTCGCGCTACGTCATCAGCGTTGTGATCAAGATGAAACAGAAACCGCCAATAATGGCGATTTAACTTCACAGGCAGTATAAACATACTTACATTTGGAAATGATCGCGTCGCTGGGTCTCACCAGCGCTGTCTGGCTTCAGGAGGCAGACGGTTTATGCTTTATGTTTTATTTAAAGCCATAACACATGACCATAAGGGCGGAATTATCGTCCTTGCACCGAGCGCGCGCAGACCGGCTTGACGACCTTCCAAGGCAACGAGACGCCCCGCCTCATTGGTTGAAGGTGTGTACTGACGTCACCCACGCCCTTACCGTAGTTCCGCCAGTAGCGCGATTGCATCATGTCGCAGTTACGGTAATATTAGTTCACTAAACCAGAAGTTCTCAAACCGGCTAGGGAGCCATTTCACTGTAAAACCAGTCCCAGATCACATTTCTTTTATGAACATACTTAAGGTCAGTAAGTATTTAAACGTGTACAATACTGTTCCGGTTTGTCTGCCTAATTCATATAAGGCCTACTTGTTAATAAGGTTGGATTAAACCCATTCAATTCAAGTGACCAGTCAAAAAGCCTAAAAAATAGAAGAACTCAATAATAAACATAAGTCCTTAAGGGATACTCATTTGTAATTTCCACCACTGGAACAAAATAAAACAATTCACAGACCGCAGTTTGAGCTACACTATACGGCCAAAAGTTTGTGTACACCTGACCCTGATCAAGAGTGGAAGTTATTATAAGAGCAACAGGAGACTAAATTTGGATGAGGATATTCAAAAAGCACATATGAGGTTTATGGTAAGGTGTCCACAAACGTCTGTCCATATAATGTAATCCGTATTTGATTGTTTATTGTTCATGGTATACATTTCCAACAAGCACCACAACTTCCTGAAATCAAGATTAGGCAAAGAGGTTTTTCTGAACTCTTCGCTTGCTTTGGGAGAGACTATGGGCAAAGCCTTCCATTGTTATTAACAGCCTCGGAGTGGTACTTTTGTACCTTTATTCAGGGGAACATAATTGTAATGGAACAACCTTAAGGTTCATCGTTAGACTGTGTACAACTGAAGGGAACAAAAATACACCTGCATTTTTCTTTTCTTTATTTCTGACAGTGCAAGTTCCTCATTAGCCCATCAATTTATAGGGCTCCAGGAGGATCTGGATGTGAGAATCAGGTGTACAGGATTAAGGTATCAGTAAAACTCTAAATTTCAAATGTAAAACAAGGAGAGAACCAGATAGCTCTATCGTGCTGTTTTTCGTTGAATGTTAATACAGATACTACTATCTGCTCTCTTAAAACTCAATTTAACAAAGTTAGCATTGCTTCCAAACTTTTGGCATCTAGTGTATATAAAAATCATTCACAATACAAAACGTAGTAGTGAAGCTGAAGAATCTATATAGTTTAAAGAGATCAGGCATAAAACAAAGAGCAAAATACTGTACAGTATTATACATAATCGGCTCTCAAACCTACTTCTGAAACATGTTTAATATGAATTAAATCGAGTCCACTCACAGGGAGATAACATAATTCTTTCATAACCCCTTAAAATGTTTTCACATGTCATTCTAATTCGATTGCTTATATCCCATAAATAGCTCACATTGTGTACGACATTCTTCATAATACAGTCATAAAGCACTTAGTGGTTTTGTGTGAAGGTGTGGCTTTCTAAGCAGGCAGTATTGCTTAAAAGTGAAACCTCCGGAGAATTCAGCTCTCAGATCAAGCCAGTTTGTAGAAATACACAAGTGCATTAAGAATTTCCATCACATCTAGGTTTCAGTCGCAGAAATACGAACAACACTACAGTCACTGGAAATTTCAATTGTTAAAAAGTTTTTTTTTAAAAACTGTAGTAAAACAATCAAAAGTGTAGTAAATCAATTCAATTCAAGTCCAAAGAGTACTCAGATCATGGATCCAGAAATGGAATACTAAGCATCGTGTAGCATGGGATGCATGGAATTCTTGCTCAATGTATAGAAGCCACTTGGAATGTGTATCTCATCAGCCATGTCCAGAAATTGGTCATTATACTAGGTGTACGGAGGAAAACGCCATAAATTCTTTTTTGAAAATGTTAAAAGTGCTTCAGGCATCTGATCCATGGAAGTGAACATGATCGATGAAAGCAGCCAGAGTTAAGCTGATTCTAGATGTGAGGATTCACAGGAATGCGTAGATTTAGCCAGTAGATTTGCACACACGTACGAATGCAAGAGTGCTTGGTCCTCTAGCAGCACAGAGCACTTTCACTCTGCAGGGTCCAAGAGTGTCACATCACGGTTTGATCTTCCAGAGCTGCACAGAGACAAACATACAATGGCGCACATGAAACTGTGCTCAGTGTATTTACATGGTGTCACACAGTTGTGCATGAAGGTGTAAATTAGATTCGGTGGACCTCATTTAAAAAGCTGGAACCGTGGTGTTCATGAAAATTCAGTCAGCTCGGAAAGACGTTCATATCCTACAAAAGCTCTTGAGTTTGTGTAAGTTTACATATTAAGAGATTGATCAGCTTCATTGTATAATTGGTGAGAGTGCACTTTTATATGTATTATGCTGTCAAATCTATAGTGCTTATTTATATCAACTGCACACACAAATTTAATGAAATTTTTTGTGAAACGTGATCGTTTCATATTTAATGCCTTGAAAGAAAGCAATCAAACACAAACCCATAAATTGAGACAAATAAGACTAGCTATTGAATTACGACAAAATGGCACCCTATAAAAGGAGGAAGAGTTAGTGTCTGTCTATGGCTGAGCTGCATTACCGAAAGTATTAGCACACGGCACATTTAGATGGCGCTCTTTCATCATTTTGTTGTTTTCTGCTGTGTGAGTTTGTGAGCTTTGCCTTCTATGGTTTTGTAGGTGTCACTAAATATAAATCAGCTGTACTGTGAACGTGCTTGGTAATTTATCTATGTGTATGCACACGGGTATGAAGAAAAGCAGTGTTACCTAAACTTTAATAAATCAGGTGGGACTTTTTAAGTTGGCCTACAAAACATTAAAAAAAAGAGATTGATGCCAAGTATGTGTGAGAGTGTAAATGCCCACTCACTCTGATATTGAAGCCCAGCAGGTCACTAATCACAGCCGAGACAGCAGACAGGATGACCACTCTGGTGATGTTATAGATGAGGGGGTTCACCGTCAGCCCCAACAGGCGAAACGGTGTGTCCAGCTCCTAAAAGATGTGGTGTGAAAATAAAGGGTTTAACATTGGCACTCAAAGTATGATCAACTTCTAAATGTACATTTATTTGTTAAAATCTACCCAGTCCACCAGACTGTTTATATCGACTTTCATAAAGTGCTGTATGTTTAAATATAAGAACAAACTGACCATTTTAATAAATAACCAATGCTTTAGAAACAACTGGTAAATTTGATTTCACTGTGATGTGAACGTTTTCAGTTAAAAATCCAGCAGATGGCGCTCCTGTTCAGTTCTGTCTAGTCTCACTACTGTACTATGACTATCAATACCAAAATAATCAAATGATATCAAAACTAGAAATATAAAACTGAAAAAGACTAAGTAATTAATAAATAATTGATAAATCAAGGCTTGAAGTGTAGACATAGGCCAGGCAAGCCTTTAAGCTCTGTATGGAGGCTCCAGACGATGATGACTTAAAACCTTGGAACTGTCAAAATATTAAAAGCCCAGAAACCCCTTTACGTGTAAAGTACAGTGATCTCTCATAAAAACCCCCACTCGTCTCAGTCTTGGTAAAATGTCAGTGACTTGAACTTGATTGAGCAAATGATACTTTCAAATGAAGAGGACTTTCTTTTTTGCCTTTTTGACAGGAAAGAGGAAACTACAAGAGGCATAGAGGAAGTAGAACAGAGATGTAGAGAATGATGGTAAACCAAAAAGTAACGTAACAGTTTCTCTCTCTTTTTTTTTTTTTTTAAATAACCAATCACTTACAGAAACTCTGTTTGCTAAAGTGGCTTGTTAGCAAATTATTTTAGAGTACAGGTTCCCAACCCTGGTCCTGGAGTACACATTCTGGTATTTCTGGTGTTCCCAACAAACCTGTTTGAAGTAATAAGCTCATTAATAGCCCTTCCTGAGTTAAGTGGAGAACTACTACTGGCCACATAATATCAGTGAATGATGGTCTGGTACAAAATGTCAGAAGGGCCTTTTTTCATAGTCTCTAGATTCTAAAACCTTGCTAGCTAAGCGTGATTTCCTTTCCCGTTAGAAGCAAAATTTCACCCTCTGAAGGGAATCCCCAGGTGACAGTGCACTGAGCTTACTTTCAGTAACTTCGTGGCCAGTTTCAGCACATTGTTGACAATGCTTAGGTCATCCTTCTTCTCTGGTTTCTTTTCCATCTTCAGATACAAGTTTATCTGGAGGAGAAAGAACAGACCAAATAAAGAGAAATACCTTGATTTGACGATTTACTTATCTCTAACTTCACTTCAAAGCTTTACAGTGGCAGTAATCTGGCTAGTGCATGAGGACTGTTGATGTGTTGCTCTGTGTGTTTGCCAAGACTTTAGTATGGTAATTAAACACAGGCACGCACACACACAAGCTGTCAAATAAAATCTATCTAAAACCTGATGTATGAGATTGGCGAGTAATACAGGTTGCTACACTTGTGGTTCGTGTCAACACCATGACACTGTTTTGTAACACACTCAGTGAGGAACATAGATACAATACTTGTGTGTGTGTGTGTGTGTGTGTTTGTGTGTGTGTATACCTGTTCGGTGAGCAGCACAGAGGCATTGCTGTACTTGTGGTTAGTCTCAGCCCCAAGCGTGGCCAGCCGCAGCAGGAAGATGAGG
This sequence comes from Pangasius djambal, assembly GCA_022985145.1. NCBI lineage: Eukaryota > Metazoa > Chordata > Actinopteri > Siluriformes > Pangasiidae > Pangasius > Pangasius djambal. The sequence continues at coordinate 5,772,920 of CM040994.1, forward strand.
AGAGCGGTGCCCCACACCAGCAGCTCCCAGTTACTCTCCCATTCCAGGAACGTGTGGTGGCTGTTCAGTACCTACAACCACAAAACACAAGCCACATATGCACTTTTGTTCATGACCACACTGAGAAACCATGGTGGCTAATATCCTGTCAAAGGTTGCCTGACCTGAGCACAGATGGTGAATGCAATGGAAAGAGCCAGAAGAAAGATGGAAGAAACAATGACATCCACCGAGCGCTGAGGCCCCCGCCTCTGTAAAACCAAACACATTTCAGGAATTTGGCATATTTCCATTTGCAGAACACAATCAAAATTTTACACAAAGAATTCTCTGAATTATATTTTGTTTAAAAAAAAAAAAAAAACAGCTATAGAAATGGACCTTGAGGAAAGATCGCAGTGAAAGCCACATCTTGATGTTCTGCACCTTCTTCAGTCTAAAGTGAGGGATTGCAGATTTTTTGGCTTTGCGTGCTGATGTGATGTGACTGAAGAGTTTGGCAAAGAGCAGCCGCTGTGAATGACACGACACACTTGTTTAAAATGTTGGGCGCGGAAAGACAGAACAGAATTCCTTAAATCCAGGCTTCCTACAAAAATTGTCCAGGTAGCTATGTCCTTGTGTATGGTAGTTATTGACCTGCCATAAAACTCCTTCAGCAATTAATAGGTCATTAATAATTCTGACTTTCTATAACAAATAAAAATTGTAATTGCTGAAAGATACTGTGGTATAAGAGGAATAAAAGACTTTGGAATGTGCTGTTAAACCAAAATAATCAGCTCTGTGTCATGCTGCATCACACCACCCCAGCACTGATTATGGTGTTTTATTCCTTCCTTCCCACACTGACAAGAAGACAACCCATGCTTCCCAGATATTTTGAAAGATTCCTGACTTTCATTTTTAGAGACACTCATTTTGTGTATATATTTTTTCATCTTTTCACATCTCAGCTGTTTGCTTGCAGAGAAAAGCAGAGCCCTGTACCTGCTTGTAAGTTCTTTCAGCGACACACATCATGAAGAAGAAGAGACCAGTGAGGAAGACTCTCTCCACAGTGGCGATAATGAAGAACGCGAGGGAGTAGGCACTCGGTCTCCCGGCAGCCATGATGGCCAGTTCATTGAGCGTGATGGAGTTCAGACGGGTCATATCAAGCTGCTGAGCCAATCGGAAGCAGAAAGGGAGCAGGGCCAAAGTGGCCGTAACCAGCCCACTGAAGACCAGGTAACCCATTCCCTGTTCCACCAACTTTACCTGCAGATGGAAGGATACAATAATAATAACAGGTAAAGGCCAATAACAAGTCAAAGACATCAATCTTCTCATCAGGGTCATGATGGATCCAGAGCCTATCCTGGGAACACTGGAATACACCCTGGATGGGATGCCAGTCCATCACAGTGGTGGTTTTCATGCAAGGAATAAAACATGATCAGGCATGCTGTTATAGGAAAATAATCAACTGTGGGGTACTGTGATGCAGTCAGAAGTCACCCCAAATTAACTCTTTTCCAATAACAACTCATCCTGAAGTGTTTTATTCCTCTTAGACCACAACAATTTGCCAACAATTACACTATTTAATTTAGTAATGAGTGACATTTCATGCTTTTCAACCATTTATAATTGTATTTAATACTGAGGAACGTCCACAAGACAAGTTAGTTCGTGTTATCACTTATGTTACAGCAGCTATAAACAGTCGTTCCCTCACCAGCCTCTCGTTCTCCCTCTGTCTTGAAAATAGTAAGACAAAAATGCAGCTTGTCATGTTACTGAAACAAGAATTCCACATCAATGTAGTATAAGTTATTGGTATTGACCCCTTATGATTGTAGCCTTGGATTTACAGTACGTTCCACTCACAATGGAACAATGTAATGACAGAGAAAGACATGTATGGAGGGGACTCACCTGTGTGAGGATGATGCTGCTGATCTCCAGCACGGACATATCAGCCTTCTTGCACTCACCCTGCTCCCAGATAATGGCACTCACACGGTCTTTAGAAGGGTGGCAGGCTTGAAGCCATGAAAGCTGGTGCTGAAAAACAACGTAGATGTACTTACAAGCTGTCCAGCTCTTGGGTTAAATCTTTTAGACCATATAAATGCGTATCATACATACTATAAAATGCAAAAAAAAAAATTCATCACACGGCACTGACCTGTGAGAAAGCCTTGTCCTCATCACTGCTGAGGACAGTGGGAGGAGACAGGGTGTGGTTATGACTGTGAAGCCCCTCATCCCCACTGTCATTGCTTGCTGAGGAGGCGGAGTCAGAACCCTCCAGAAACTCCTCCCACAGCATGTCATCCGAGTCAGAGGCAGGCCGAGAATCCTCAGAGGGTTGCGCAGGCTTCACTTCTGGAGGCGTTGCTGTAGCGATCACTGTCACGCCATCATCATGTACCTGCTGTGAACCATGCACAAACTACAAAATTCCAAACAATAACTGCCTACGTACACCACACACATGGTCATCTCCACTACAGAAAATCTGTACTTCTGACCTGATGCTTTGTATTGGCTACAGACTCTGTGGTATTCTGAAGTCTCTTCCTGAGTCCAGGAGCAGGTTTGGTCTGTTGATTTGGGATGAGTCTGTCTCTCTGTTGCCCTGCTACCTCAAGTTCCTCTTCTTCACTGGAAAGCTCTTCAGAGGGCCCATCCACACGCTTCCTCGGGGAACTCTGCACCAAATAAGACCAACAGTCTATACAAGAGCATAGCAATTTATTACTATGATGCAGATAGTTTCTTGTTACTGCCATTCCTGACCATCGGCCCTTCACAGATCAATCCTAATGAACTGCTAATTCCTCATATATTACAAGAAAAGGTTTGTTACCCGGTTCTTCTGTGATCTGTAGAACTGCTTGCTCTCCTTTCCGTGCCATGCCTTGAGCTCTGCTGCTCCCTTATCTGCCTGATCTGCTCTCTTCACTTTTTTAAACTTCCTCTGTCTAGAGAAACACAATAAATTAAACATTGCAATCGGTGGCAAATCGCTGTGGAGGAAGAGGAATAAACCTCTGCAGGACATGCAGTTATTGGAAAATAATCCACTTCCGCCTCCGCTTTGTGTTTCAAGTCATATAACACCACCTCGTCTTTGATTATTTTCCTAGAACAGCATGTCCTGCCATGTTTTGTGCCTAATAACATCTGTAAAGATAAATAGTTTCACAAGAAAGAGGAAGAGAAATTAAACTGGCACCATAATATATTCTAATATTTAATCATCTCCTTGTTACTGTGAGCAACCCATAACCCGCTTACCTTATCTTTCGAGAAGGGCTTGCTTTCTGGGTGGTAGTGTGAGTAGTGGACGGGCTGGACAGTAGGCTGCCCTCAGAGGTCCGGCATGACTCAGTGGACACTATTTGACAGTGCACTGTTCCTAATAACATCATCAGGCACATCGGACCCAGTACCTCACTGGCAGTGGCTACAGGCACCTCAATAAACAGCACAGCAGCCGCCACTGTTAAGGAGATAGTCACTAGTTACACACTTGAGGGCAATAGGTAGAGAGGAACAGGAGGAAACTCTCTATTACCAGAACTTTTAGCACCAGAGAACTGGAACTGTGCTTTTTCCCCTGGCTGGTCCCATACAAAAAGTGTAAGTTTTATGGCTTTTGGTACCTGCTCAAGTGTAGTACCAACAGGAACTACTGGTACATGGAAATGGAGCTAGCACCATAGTGTGGTTACACATACCAGTATCACACAATAAGACTGCACGGTATTGAAGAAAAATGCTATATGCGGTACGATAGTGTAAGATCAAGTTAAATACATACATATATATATATATATAAACTGAAAATGACATAACCTACATACGTTTCATGTTTTTTCTGAGAAAAAGAAAGCATTCTCTGCTATGTGTTGCCCTAAAACATTGACTTTTCGTAGCTTTTCGAACTATTAAAATCATTCGCTATCCCTTGCGATATTTACATTTGCGATATTTCAATAATTTCAATATATTGTGCAGCCCTAATACATAAGCAACATCACATACAACCCAAAACATTCTTGACAGTACATTTTTGCCAGAAAATGAAACAATGCTGTTTTTCACAATCTGTTCAGTAAAAGTTTAAGTTGTTAAAAAAGCTAGAAGCACAATGATATTTACAGCTCACAACCAGAAATATTTGATTGTTTGGATGACTTTATGAAGGTTCATAATAACATCACTACAATATTGTTATTGTTTTTGTCAAAAATCATTTACATTTATTTCAAGTGTCTCTATATCAGTCAGTTCATTGTAGCCAATATAAGCTGCTTAACTTAACAGCCAACCAGACAAAGAAAAAAAATGTAATTTCAATCTTTTCTTTTCTTAACAATGGCACTGTTGTATAGTTTTGGGTGATTTGTGCTTTGTCTGACAGCACATCTAAGAAAAGCATTTACCTTGCAAGAAATACAGCACTAGAATCGAGGTGGCAATGCATTTGGATGTGACCTGGATCCACCACTTGAAGAAGAATGGGTAGAAGAGAACCCTGACCATGCCTTTACGGGTCAGAGCAGTCCATGGGCTTTCCGGCTTGGCCTTGCTAAACGTGGAGCCTTAAAACGAGGGAATTGTGAGTAGTGCTTACATACAAATACTGAGTCATGAAAGAAAGTCCCTGGCATTTTCATTGTTAACAGTTTTGGGAAGAAGGTTCACTTCATTTTCTGAATGAACATTATGTCACTTGTCCACAATTCTGGGATTCACAAAACAACTGGTTAGATGAGTAGGAAAGAGGAATGCACACCAGCAGACATCCTGAAAAAGACACTCACCCCTCACCAGGTCAACATCTATGAGCTCGGGCTTGATGTGGCCGGTTTTCTTCGGCTTATTTCTAATGCCCTGTACAAAGCCATCAGTTTTTGTTGTTATCTTTTTTTTTTTTTTACTAACACCGCATTTTAATTTAATTTCAGAAAATATTATCTATGAACCCCATGAACTTATGTGTGAACTTTAAATGTACCTTCAGTTCAGCCTGTTCCAGAGATTTCTCCCATATCTGCTGGTCGTAAGCTCCAATCTATGACACAAAACACGAGTATGAGGCCAGATTTCACTGCATTTTGTCAACCCAGGAAAGATATTTGCTCACCTTTTCTTGATACCATGCTATTCTTGACATTGTTGAAATACGTAAGAACCCAGGACCTCCAGGAAGATCACCTGACTCATCTCATACAGTAACTAATATTAGTTACAGCCCACTCCCTAAACAAAGGAGAGAGAGGAAAAGAAGAATCTGGGTGTTTATTATGAAAACCAAGAAATGTTTCTCACAGATCAAAATGCAAATGTACAGACAGTTGAGCAGTCTTTGTGACTGAAATTCCTGCCATCTGTCCCATAATAATATCGAACCCTCTTTCAGAGTCAAGTAAATCTTTTCCTCTTGCTATCTTGAGCCAAAATGGGGGCGGGGGGGGGGGGGGGGGGGGGGGGGGGGGGGGGGGGGGGGAGATGGGGTTAAACGGGGAGAGAGAACATTATTTTACTTAGACAGCTTACTTAAAGAAAACAACCACCGTCCAACTATTAAAACCAAAAACCTAACTTTCCCTTTTATGAGATTTTATTAAGAATTATTACAACACTATTTCTGTTTCTTTGTTTAAATCTTTTCTGTAACATTTCAGGTAGCCGTCTGCATTGTACTTACCTGGCTTTCCGAGCAAAGCGTTGCATGACGACAGTGCTGTTAGCTCACTCGCTAATGAGGAAGCTTATCAGGAAAGCATTCACAAAATAAAGTCACTTGGAACCCAAAAACTGGTGCATATTTATGTGTAAAATTAAAATTTAAATTAAATTCTGAGTACTCAGCTCGAAGGCTGTGCGTTGTTATTGTTTACGCCTGTATATTTCAACAGCAGTTGAGAAACAGACCACGGAAAAAAAAAAAAGTTACTCAAAAATAACTAAGCTGCTAGCAAAAAAATACAAAAACAAAAACCCTCCTTCTGGCTACGTTGCTATGAAAACAGGCAGCCGTACTACAATACTATTCAAAACAATACACAAAATTGTGTCCAGTGAAAATGTTCTGTAACTGTACAAAACATTACTAATCCAAAAAGTTCTAGTTCAAAATAAACTTCAGCCAGTTATCCTGGTATGAGTGAAGCCTGCTACAACAGTGTGAAGCCAGCCTTTTCCAAAGTAAAAGAACAGCTCACACATACACTGTATTGTACTGCAAATGTAACCCTGTTTACACATGCTCATTTTACACTTCCTCAACCACATAAAAATGCAAGTATACACAGGTACAAGATGCATTTAAAACACACCTATACAAATCTAATTGCTCAAACTACTTTAGTGACTTCGAAACCGCGTTTACACCTGACCATTTCATATCTGGATTGCATCCTCATACGTTTTTAGCCATATACAGTCAGATGTGTTTCTGTGATTGGTGTATCGCATGTAATATGGAGAGACATGCCTTCACATTTTTATAACATATAGCTAAAATTCAGTACAGACCTTCTAAAACGGTTCAAGAGAAATGTGTTTTAAATAGATCTTGGTGCATTTACACTTGCATCACTGATGTGAATAGTACATGTCTGGATATAATCGTTATACTCAAGACACAGAAAGCCACTAAGTTTAAAACAGGGGTTTTATAGTTCTAATCAATGTATATTGGGTGCATTTACACTTATTTTTTATAAGGATAATCCGTATTTGGATATTTATCCAGATTCTCAAGGTGCATAAATTTAAGAGGCCTAATGTAAACAGGGTCTGAGACACATTTAGTCGTGCTATACAACTGTAAAATCAAGTCAGAATGCACAAGGTCCATGATGAAAATTAAAAACTGCACCCAAAAATATTCAGATTTTTCAGGTGGTAACCGATAACCATATTATACAGCTGAAAATGAGGAACAATACAAACATTAGCAGTCAAATGCAAAAAGCTGATTTGCATACTAAAGACTAATACTCAGATTTCAGTCTGATTTCAGTGATGTATGTGCTCAAAATGTTGTCAAGATATAATCCAAATATGATATATGAAACTTCTGGTGCAAACAGGTCTCCAGAACTTGTAAAGTGATTTAAGTGAACAAACTGAAATGTTAGATATGTGTTACTGAGAGGTGCATTTACAGTTACTGTTTTTATGTATATAATCTCTATCAAGATATAATCAAGACACATGAGACAAGGCCTTAGTCATGGATGATTTAAAATATTCATATTCATTCATGCAAATAAAATATTCATTAAAAAAAAAAACGTGTTTAAGTGAAGGAATTGAGTCACCATTTAGTTCTTTTTAATCTGTGCACTAAAACAAGCAGTCAGTTGAATAAATTTCAGTAGAATGGCAAAGCTGTCTCCAAATTATTTGAATAATGCAGTTTTCACGTTGTTGTACCGTCCTTGCAAGGGGGAAGCAAAGGGGATGTACCTGAGTAGTGAATCAGTTGATTCAGAAAGTTTAATTAATAACTGAATCTGTAAAGTGACTATCATTACTATAATGTCTAATGAAAGATCACTTACGTGAACTACCAGATATCTTCCAGCCCTGAAAAGCCCCAAGCACACATTGTAATGATATTTTTAATTATGTGTGAGTGCATGTGTGTGTATGTGTTCACAGATGCACATTAGACAGTATATGACTCAAACAGATGTATTAAAAGCCGTCATTCTGGCTGTAATCCCACTGAAGAGATTTTTCAGGAACATTTCATGGAATGCCACTCTGGTATTATGTCCCACCAGCAAAACATCCACTGAACCCAGTCTCGATGTCCAGTGTACCTGGATGTACAGTATGTTTGTGTAGTGTGTGTGGCATAATCATTTTGAAATATGTAATATGATGTGGCATCAAATACAGTAATTAATACTAACTCAGAGAGGAAGTGGTGTGTAAAACCTTGAATCGTTTTTGTTCTCAGAAAAGCTACAGCGTTAGATGTTATTTTATTGTTTTATTGAAAACATGCGTATATCTAAACCACCGAACTCTAAGAAAGTAGCAGTTGATAGCAGTTGATAAAATCTAAGTGTACTTGGAAATGTTGAATGATGTCATCAGTGTCTGATTCCAGTTATGTGTCAGGACATACAGAGTTGACCTACTTTCAAGAGCAGGCTTATAGTTTACACCACCAGCTCGTAAACAGGGTTCTAAAAGATGTAAAAGACATGAACAAAAAAAAAAACCACACACCTCCCAAAAGGTAAAAAGTAAAGAAAATATATTAGTATATATTAATAAATTAGTATAGCAAATTGTCGTATAGGATCTTTTTCCTGTTTTGATGAACAAAATGCAAAGTTTCATTGAAATATTTTTACTGAAAACTGAAAATGTGTACAGACAGTAATATTTACAGGAGCTTCAGTTGAACAAATTTTGTTCATTTGTAAACAGGATGCAGGAAGTAGCTCCTCATAACTAGCCTGTGATTCACAGGCAGACAGAACAAAGGCAGGGCCTACTGACATGCTAATCGAAAGTCACTCACTTTCTATAACTGTCATTGTCTCTGAGAGTGTGCTTGAAATTTTGCTCTCACACTCCAGCCCTTCATAACTGCCCTCACAATACTTATTTGGAAATCCAGAGAAGTGTTTGGCACACAATTAAATACATCAGATGTTTGCCATGGTGAGTCATGTAATAGATCCCAGTACTGATATCTGAGGTTTGGTTTGTGATATAGTCCAATACATGTTTTGGATATGAACGATTATGTAGTCACTAAATAATTAGACTCAATTTTGTAATATACAAATAAGTGCTTTCTGTCTCAGAACTAATTATGCTCAGTTCAGCTTTTATTCACTGGCCTCGGGCCTGAATGTCACAACACACTTCTCACAGTGCACTTTGGGATTCGGTGCCAATCTTCAGCAGCACCCATAGTCCCACTGAACACAGCTGCTGCATCATTTAAATGCTTATCCAGTGTTCTCTTTCAGGAGAAGAGACACTATATGCAGTACATTTTGCCTTCTGAACCCAATCTAAGCATGATGTCAATGTTATACTTTGAAGGGATAGCTCTGCAAGTAGAGCAGCAGAAGACGTGGTAGGGGCAGCTGTTCTGGGCAGTTTGTGTGTCTGTTTATGGTGAGGCGGACCAAGTGCTGTAATGTGGGGAAGGTTTTGGGTTTATACAGAGGCTGCCTGAGCTTCAGCAGAACTGCATTGTCCTCCAGTGCTGCTGAAGTATCTTCCTCTGGCTTAGCTCTCGCCTTTCTCCTGCTGGTGCCCACGTAGTGCTGCACCAGATCGGACACAGTGGGGAAGGACATCACCCGAGGACAGGTGCTAGAACTGTAGTCCAGGCGGAAGCGGTTGCCACTGTACTCGATGCGGACGTTGGTGGGGCCTCTGTTTGTCTTCACAGAGAGGGTGAAGAAGTAGTGTGTGTGGCTGCTGTCGCGCACGAGGAACGTGCCCTCTGCTGTGCCTGCCAGAGCGTCTCCAGCCTGGCTGGCTGAAATGTTCCCCCAGTACCAGCCTGAAAAACAAAGAAGACTATGTTGAAGTCTTACAACAATACAAAGGAATAGGTTAGTGGTCCCCATGGACTGTTTATTAATTACCCGAATAATTTAACAATGTAGATTAGACCTGGAAAAATGCAACAAAATTTGCAAGAAAGGGTACAGGGGACCACTGAGAGGCCATTATCATGAGCTCTAGAGCCATTATTTATCTATTAACTTACCTAAAGCTGGTTTTAGACTCTGCCTTCAATGATTATTATTTATCACACTATACAAGATGATCTCAATAAAATATTGGCTGAACTGTATAACAGACGGTGAGATAATGTTTTGTTTACGCTTCGTCATTGCCACTACCGTATCTGTAGCTATCCCGTGAGTCTTATGCCATCCTCCTATTGGCAACTTTTAGAAAAGAGTCATAGCACCAGTCTCACACTGAGATTTAAAAAACACTGCTAGAACTTTGTTGCTGCGTCTCTGGTCACAATGGCACTAAATTGGCCGCCGATGAGCCTTTCACGTTACGTGTTCTAAGATCGCAAATTATGACCAAAGAAGTCTTTTACGACGTGCAATTTTTGTTTGTGACTGCGAAATCTGGCCAAAAATCATACAATGGGTTATTCAACCAAAAGTGCTTGAGAACTGTGATTAACCAAGCTATATATATAATATATATAAATAGCTGGTGAGAACATTAATATTATGTTTGCAGGGAAATAATTAACCAGTATATGTTTGTGATCCTTAGACTTAAATACATGAAAATATGGGAAATCTAGGAAAAGGCTGCTAACAATATATAATCTAACTTATTTATTTGTTATTTATGTTCTAAGGATGTATTTATTGATAGAGACTTCAAAAGCACTTCTTAAGTCATTCTGGATAAGGATGTCTGCCAAATCTAATGTAAATGTAAATTCAACTGATTCTGAAAAAACAGAAGGTGGCCAAGAGGATGAGTACAAGCCTGGGTGTGCTGTACCTGAGGCATTCAGGTGCTGAAATGTAACATGGATGCATCGCAGGTTTTCAAACGAGTCCCAAGGCTGAGCAGAAACCGAGACCGGCTGGTTACAGGGACCTTCTGATACTTCTGCACTGTCTGTAACTCTCATCTCTCCAGTAACCATCGCTGAAGGTGGGATTGGAATCCTATTAGGAAAGATGAATCTTTTATTTACAAATGGACTAGAAAGGGCCACAACTTGGTTTGATGGGAACACCATGTGTTAAACCTTGAGAGTGAACTAACAACATGCTTGCCTAAGGTTACACAAGCAACATTCTTCTCATAGCTAGTCTATAATGTCATGTTACACCCTATTCTTGTTTGATTAGATCTTCATAGTGGGAGGATTTTCCATACAGTGTTTTGTTCCTCACTATTATTAGGCAGTAGTAGTTCAAGTTTCTACACTTTTGTTTGGAAGGTTGTACAAGAAAGGCCATTATCCCTAAACTGCTCAGCTCTATGCTTGCTTTCTACCATATTAGGAAATGGATAGAAATGGATCTTCTTCAACGAATACACATAAATGTAATTTTGGTTGCACCAAAAGAAAGAAAGAAAGAAAGAGAGAAATCTACACCCAGATGCCTGTAAAGATGCTTTGTGGTAATATTGTTAAAAGTGCTATGCAAATAAAATAGAACTGAATTGAACAAAGCACCTACGTAAAGGTTCTATCCATATCAGTCAGTGTAACACTTACAGTCATCTGTCTGAAGAGCTGCCCTGAATGTTGGGCCTCACTTATCAAGTGAGACGTGATGCAGTTTATTCCTGGCCCTATCTACAGCAAAGGACATGTCTTATGACGTTCCACCAAAAAATGTGATTCAAAGATTATTATAGGGCAAGTGCAGCTGTGAACACTATCTCTAATCACTTTAACACTACCATGGTGCTAGCTGTTGCTTTTATTTATGAACCTTTCCAGGAATACGACTAGACTTGATAAAAACAGGCCTTGAAATGTGATAAGAATTACAGTAGGGGGGGATAAAGCAGTAAGGAGAACAGAAAGGAGTAAAGTAAGGAGAACAGAAAAATGATAGTTTCTTTAGGCATGGACTAAAAACAAAATATCATTTTACACTTGAAGAGTAAAACAAAATATTAGGTGACACTGAAGGACACTTTTAAGAAATCAGACTGAAGGAAACTTTTAAGAAATCAGACTGTAGAAAGGGTGTGGTTATTTATTTATGTATGTATTTATTTATTTATTTTTGTAGTAATAAATATAGGGTTGTATTTCCTCCCTTGTCTCAGCTGGGGACAAAATGTTCTTATTCCTATCTGTGAAAGTGTAAAAGTGAAATGCCCCATTAACCATTACGAATATATTGGTCTACCATTAACCAAGAAAAGAACTGAATGTGGAATGTGGATATAATGGAATTATGATATAATGTAAATTAAAAATAATATTTTTGAATTGATTTTCTCCAGATGTTAAGTTTCTTTGTGGCTGTATGGAGTTATATTATATAATATTAATATAATATTATAACCTACATCTATTTACATATATCTATATCTAACACACACACACCCACATTATATATATATATATATATATATATATATATATATATATATATATATATAGAGAGAGAGAGAGAGAGAGAGAGAGAGAGATAGATAGAGATAGATAGATATGGGTTACTATTTAAAAAAAAAGTTCTTACCTTTGCACACACAAGAGCATCACGAAGTAATTGGGAATTGTTCTATCCCCGGTGGTTGATGAGAATTTTTTTTTTTTTTTACCGCTTTAAAGATGCTGAATTACACAAACAACAGTCCAAGTCCAAGCTGACATCCTTCACTGGCGTAATGGCGACCAACCGGTGCACCAATGCACGCGTTCAGCTAGTCAGCAGTACAAGCACACGTCGCTCCGTCTGAAGAGCTCCCCGAACGTGAGAGGTGCTCAGCGTCTTTGGGAAAGAAGAGCACCGGGAAACGCTTTCCGAGAAACGGCTTTTGTGGAGGAGCGCCTGTCTGCGCAGCGCGTTTCACGGAACTGCGCTCGCGAGCTCACCGGCGCACTCTGATTGGTCCTCCGCTCTGTGAGCGCGCCAGTAAACGCGTAGCCGAGCACTTTTCCTGGTAAGAGGCTTTCCAGGAAAGCTGTACCAGTCACTCGGAATGGGTACGTCCTAAACTGCATATTATCCGCACTAAAGAGTGTATCAAAACACTCATCCTGTTTGGCTCCCGGTGTGTTAGAATACAAGCCTGTACACGCTCACAAACGTCTGTAGTGGTATCATCAAGGAAGCATTTTGTGATTTGTGGCCTACTTTTTGTATGAATATCAGCCCTGGAAACCTTACATAGCCTAGTTGGACCTACAACACAAGACACTACAGTCATTTTGGTCAACCATTTTTCAGATGTTTGTATAAATTGCTTCTCTGACATCCTTCTCTTAAACCTTATGAAATTGTTTTTATACTATCTTGTCCATTCTGTTAAACCTAGCAGCTCATCATGTAATGTCAACTGCCCATGGAAAGCTTGTTTCCTGATATACACACTCACCAACCACTTAGAAGCAGCAGTACATGGTACAATCAGGCAGATACAGGTTAAAAGCTTCAGTTAATATTTGCATTATGTTCACACGCAGCCATCGCTAGACCACAGAACATGCGAAAAACAAAAAACATCCTGTGAGCGAAGGGTCTGCAGGTGGGAACACGTTGTTGACGAGAGAGGACGGAGGAGAACGCCAGACTGGTTCGAGTTGACAGGAAGGCTTTGGTAACTCAAATAACCACTCTTTACAGCTGACAGGAATTTTATATGTTCGTTCCTATTCCTATTTAGGATATTACAGAGAAGCTTTTTTAGAACAGCCCATGGTGTTTTCGTATTGTTTTGTTAATCAGTAAAGACATAATCTTCCAGTAAACTGTTGTGTAAAAGTCTTTTTCTTAATAACATCATCACAGTTAAATAAACATTTTAATCCTAACATCATCCAAAGACTATAATTTTGTTATATTGCTATACGACTTTATTTATTAGATGAAATTTAATTAGATGAAGTCTCATTTGCATAAACACAAAATGCAAGTAAAAAAAGTTCCAATACTCCAGTAATAAGAATATCAGAAACCAGATGGTGAAGTCTGATTGTGTTATCTGTTGCTTCAAAACGACCCTATTCAGCTGTAGTGTTTTGCATTAAGGACCACGGGTCCAGCACATGCACTTTTCTAGGTAACAGATACATGGTAATTGTACAGAATATGTCCCCTTAATGGCACCTTCCCAGGAACAAGGAAAAGTATAGTCTGGTACCTTTTCTTTTTTTTTCCGTGACCGTGTATGTTCTACTGTTTTAGGAGATGATCAGTCAGTGTGCTTCACAAAGCTTGTGTTCTTTGCGTGTTGATTAATGATGACTATAAGCTATGCATTTCAGGTTTTGTAGTTAACTTCTGTCGCTTTTCACAGAGTCCCTGCTTCTTTTTAATTCATAAAGAGCTTAAAGGCTTAGCATGTACTTGCGTGACCTTTCTTTCTCGGAATCCAGACAAAGCAGACTGCAGACTGGAGATTAAATGTACAGAAACAAGTTTTATTTGAATATTATGCAAAATAATCAGAGGGTTTTTTTTTTTTTTTTATATTTGTGGCCTTGTGATTACAGTGGGTGTCAGGACTTTTAGCAAGAACACGTGAGTGTTAATGAAGGCAGAACAACGGAAAGAGAAGTCAGACAGCAAGTTGCAGGTGAGCATTTCTGGAGGCTTCGTCTCAGTTCACGCAGCTCTGTTCTAGCTCCTAGCTCTCTTCGCCGTTCTCCCCTACTCCCTTGATCAGACGCTTGTTACCCCGTTTCCCTGTAGGGCCCTTTGGCTTGGCAAAGGCTTGTTTCAGGGCCTGTGGCTTAGGGTGAACTTCTTCATATAGGTACTCTTCCGTTAAGCCTTCTCCACTGTCTATTTCCATCTTTAGAAACACAAAACACGAATAAAAATGTAAAATGACTGGAAAGATTTCATGCAGTATGTTAGTATTTTGATCAGCTCCTAAAATCAGTCCTAACCCAGAACCCGGCACAGCAAAGCCTGCACATAAGGGAGTCTTATTCATAAAAACAATGTGCTCCATAATTAGAGTCGTCACTCTTTCTTGGAAATCACTTTCCAAGATTTGTTCCATGACTCATACACAGGATAGCTGCTTCTCATGAAAAGTTATCTTAGCCAACATGCTCAGCGTTGAAGTGTGTTTATTTAAAGGATTAAACATTAAATAGGTGAGTTAAACTTAGTTCAGATGACCTTTTATTGTATAAAAATAATAAAACTACAATTTGACACCTAAACCTGTACAAACATCTCAAATGTACTAGATTCACCTCACTGGGATTTCCCTGGTATAATAATAAAATAAAAGAAATAATAATGAATATAAACAAAATAATAATAATAATAATAATAATAATATAATATATGACTATTATTATTATTGGTGGTGTTATTAATTGTAATAATATTTATTTGTTTATTTAATCAGTTATATGGCAGTACAAATATTCTGTTCATAAAGTATATGGTTTGTCATTATTAGTGACATAGTGATGTAGTTAGTTATTAGTGACCTAGTAGCTCCACTTTACACTTTTCCAGGACATTTTCTCATTTTCCTGGTTTTTTCCATGACTGGAAAACAGGTCTATACATTTCCAGGTTTTCCAGTTTTTCCAGGATGCATTAGCACCCTGTTACCTACTCACTGGGACGTTACCTTTGGCGTATACAGACCACTGTACTCAAAAAGGGATTATAAACACTGATAATGGATGACCTAATTCCTGATTACCTTCTTACTGATCTCTATGCAGTAATCCCTCTCCACCTCCTCCAGCAGCCGGTTCTTACAGCTGGAGTAGAGCATCCGCTCCTTGATGCTACAGCTGTACCCAGGCATGGAGTAGATGAATACTAAAATTGCACAAAATGCAGGCACAGAGAATGAGAAAGAGGAATCTACAATATGTTAATAGTTAAACCACTTCGAGGAAACGACTGGTCTTTACATTAATGCTTGATGATATAAGAACGTTAAAGTATAACCTCTCTCCTATATTTGTGTACTGTGTCATCTTTAGCTTAGGTTAAATCCAAGAATAGATAGACCAGTAACAGATAGACCAGCAAAGTACTGGCCTCTTAAAAAAAAAAAACATACCGGCATGTTTCGACTGTGTAAAAAGTAGTGTATCGACTGCCTCTGTGTTTATCATCCACACAGGCAATCATTTCAACACAGTTCCCAGTACTAAGAAAAGGATGCAAAACCTGTTCACTCAAAAACTCACTTAAAATGAAAGTCAAAAACTTCGCAGCAGTCGAAGCTTCACTTACAATTTCATTCATATAAAGTCTAGTGAAATTACTTTGATTTCCTGTGTTTTTGCAGTAGATCAGGTTGGACAGGAACAAACAAGGTGTTAACAAACAATGCACCGTTTTCACCGATAAGCAGATATGTTTTGGTTGATTGCTTCCAGACGCATTTTGGTGCAGGTCAGAAATGTCAAGTAAAATTACACGAATGCCATTACAATAAGATACGATCTTTAAAAAAAAAAAAAAAAGATAGTGTAAAAATGGCACAATCTATGCTGCAAAGATTAATTAATGGTTTGATAAAGAAATTACCATTTTACTTGCAACTATAAAAATACTGAATGGCAGACACTGCTCTATGTCTCATTTTGCGTGGAATGAAGGACTTTGAATGGTTCATCAGAAAGCTCCTCTGTCTGACTGTCAAAAGGTTTAGTCCTAATACTTAAAGTACCAGCACTAGCAGCACATCAGTGTAAAAGCAATAAGAGAGTGCAAACTGTGTAGCAGTCTGGGAAATCCCTTCACTAGGTGAACATTTACATTTGCTACTATATATAGTTCTGAAACTACAGAGCTTCCTGAACTGAAGCTCTATGTTTCTCTTTTGCAAGTATCTACAGCTATAAGTTGCAGCATTTTAAATTCTGGTTACTTCTCAAAGTAAACACATTATTTATTTATTTATTTTTAAATTGCAGGATATTGCATTTAAGAGCATGACAGACATTCGGATTACAATGGATTACAGAATGAACTGAAAAGTCTTATGCCCATTTCATTACAACACACAGATATCCAACAACCTGTTGAAAGCGTGAAATTGTCTGTGTGAGGAAATCACTCAGGCAGACTGATGGCTATTACCATTGTGCTTGTTAAACTGGCTCCTTACCCAACATGATTTTTGCAGGCAGACAGCCAAAGTAAGGTAAAAAAAGTAAAAAAATTTAAAAATCCATGTTTTGGTTAAATATATTTATGGCTTAAGTTAGGCATGAAAGACCCAATTTTTGCCATAGAGGTGTAATGGGATGTGTTCTAAATGGATACAAATAGATACCAACAAGATACAAAGATGTTTTTTTTTTTTTTTTTTTAAATTTGGTCCTGAGGTGTGCACTGGGACTGGGATCCTGCAGCATGCAACAAAAAATTTGCACAAGTGAGTGGTTTTTACTTTTACACGGGTACAAACAAGGGGTCAGGTATGATTTTCAAAGGACAGAGATAGACCCCGTACATTAACATAAGATGCACGACTTTAGTTGTGACCAACTATGAACTCAAGCAATGTAGCTGAGATTGAGGGGGAAAAAAAAAACTTCCAGTTTAGGACACTCCCAATTCAGAGCATTAACAGATACAGATAATGTCATTCCGCACCCTATTTTGCTGAAACACATTTTTCAAGCAAATGTAGAATGATATGTGCACAAAGAAAGTAGTGAGAAATCAGCAGAAAAGCCTGGGGACTGACCCACAGCCTCCACACTCTGGCCCTGATACGAGTGTTTATACAGGAAGAAGTGATAGCGAGGAGCATCAGCAGGGATTCGGGCCGGCAGCTCACGAATCTCTGTAGGATTGGTATGGACCAGCTCGATTGTTTCTCTCTCAGTGTCCAGCCTCTGAGAATACACACACATGCACACACACAAGCACAAACAATGATAACACGAAGGTCAGAATGTGTGAAGGAAGTGTATGACACTCCTTAACGCTGAAATGTATGAAGTGTCACTTTTTAATCTTTGCCTTCTTGTACATATCTAAGTGTGTTTGTGTGTGTGTGTTTGGGTGGGACTCACTAGCTGGATGTAGTTGATGCGCCTTTGTTTGAGTAGCTGTAAAGCTCGTTTAGCTTCCTCCTGTAATGGGAACGCTAAGCCCTGCAGATTCAACGGCTTACTCTCCACACTTATCTGTGTCTTCCAGTTAGAAAATACACATACAGAGGCAGAGACAGGGACACACACACACACACACACACAGAACCACCATTATCATCATGTGAAGCAGGCTCAAGTTGCCATTAAAGCTGTATCTTAAAGCTGTGTGCCCTCAGTGTGAAATACTGGTACTGTAAGTGGACATTTGATATCAAGTGTAAAAAAAAATTTTTTTAATGATCCTTAATTTAAGACAGTCTGTTTTTTGCTACCACGCTGAAAGAAAAATCGAAAAATATTTGTTAAATTCATTTAAAAAAGCGCAGTTTGAGGGTTTTATGGTGTGATCTATGCAGAACAAAAATTAAAGAAATTTATAAAATGCTAAACAAAGCAAGCAAAGTTTTGTCCTAAACTAGCTGTGCTTCGTAGTCCAACAAACTTTAGCTAGTTCAATAAAACTAACATTACATTTACTGATTTAATGTGATTATGTTCAACAATATCATTTTTAGTGATATCTGTGCCAACAGGTGCCCAGCTGGCTCAGTCGGTAGAGCATGAGACTCTTAAATTCAGGGTTGTAGGTTTGAGCCCCATGTCGGCTGCCAATCCAGCCCCTGGAGTCACATGAGCTAGTGCACACTCAGTGCTGGCCGAAAGCTCGGATAAAAAAAAATAGGAGGGTTGTGTCAGGAAGGGCATCTGGCATAAAACCTGTGCCAAATCAAATATGCGGCCCATAAACCAGATTTCCATAATGGAGACGGACGATCCGCTGTGGCGACCCCTAACGGGAACAGCCGAGAGAACAACGAGTGATATAAGTGCCAACAGAACAATCAGGAACTATAACTACACTGGGTGAACGAGAAAAAGATATTTTTAGATTGTAAGTTTTCAGTGCTATAAATCAAATATAGGCTTGATTCTGTAAAGAGTTGAATGAGCAGCTACTTCCCTACAAAACTGAGATGTTTGTGAAGCACTTTGGCACATACAGTATGTAGCATTTTTCTTATCAACAATGTTAGAAAATTGTGTTACAGCTGTAACTGCATTTAAAAAACAATTAAGTTTTTTTCACTGCAGCACAAAGATCATTATTAAATTGTAAAATCACACTAAACTCTCTCTTCACCAATGAAGATGATTTTTTATTTTGAAATGCTGTTACTGCACCTAGGTCAGTTCAGTCCCTGTTGTGGGACGCAGGAGCTTTTAGTGGTCTGGAAGCTGGGAAGTTGTATGATTTATCTGATTATAGAGCTGAGTTTACCTTTCCTCTCCCAGCCGGAGTAGTGACTCGTCTTCGCTCCTCCTAAGCAAAAAGTAAATAATATATAGTGTCATTTTAAATACGCATATATTGCATGCGCACACACACACACACGCACACACAGTCACACATCTTAAACCACATCACACTAATAAGAACTTACCCATACAACCTTGTCCTGTCAGGTGCATTTCAAGCAATAAACTGTCATTAATTATGTTTGAGAGAAAAAAAAACACGTCTCCATTCATGTTCTAGCTACAATACAGTTTGAGAGGAAAGTCACATCAGGGTTCCAGTAACATGGAGTGTTGGCCTGCTCACCTCCGTGGCTTTGATCTGATGGAGCTCCTGTTCAGCTGCAGTAAGGGGACCAGGGCTGGAGGAAGAGGACATGTGGCGAAGGTAACCCTGAAAACACACATCCTCCTGTGGAGAAGAGCAAGGTCAGATAAATCTGATCTATCTATCAGAGCTCCTCCATCCCTACATCCCAGTTCGGACTCTCAGGTCCTCTGATACAGGCCTACTCATTGTACTTCATTTCCGCTTCTCCACCATGGGTGGTAGATCGTTTGCCGTCATGGCTCCAAAACTTTGGAAGTCACTCCTCCAGAACCTCTGAAATGAACCTCTATCTCGACTTTCAAATCACAACTTAAAACACATTTATTTCTTCAGTACTTTGGCTCTTCCCCTAACAGCTGAAATATTTATATCATTGTTCTTTTGTTTGCTTCAGTCTTCTTCTATGTTTCTGCTTTTTTTTTTGTGCTTCCCCTATGTCTATTAGTTTGGAATGTAAAGTGTCCCTGAGCTGTGGAAAGGCGCTATGTAATTAAACTTATTATTATTATTATTATTATTATTATTATTATTATTATTACAAACTAGCACATTTTCTCTCAACCTGGAAGCATCTGATGAGTTGTTAGAGCTGCTCCAGGATGTTAATGCTTAAAAATACTCGGAAATGGTTTCACATTTGCAGATTCGTAGGAATTCACAGGAGCTTTTCAAATGTTACAACCATTTATGGGAAAGGTGAGGGGTTGGGATTAGTGACTGTAGCATTCTTTTAACCATGTGGCTCTGACAGTAGTGCCGGTGATAAGGCAAATCACTAGTTATTAATAATAATAATAATAATAATAATAATAATAATAATAATGTGCTCGTTCTAATACATTATCTTTTCTATATTAATGCATAGGGACTTCTATGGAGGACACTCAACATAATCTAAATCTAATCATAAACAGATAAAAATGTGTTGTTATTTAGCAAAGAAAATCGTATAAAGGTTTTCGCTAAGGAGTTGTTTTTTGGAAGGAGTGTCAGTGTTTTGTAACAGTCAGAGGTAATGCTGTTCCTTTAAGTTGGCCCTTCATTGAAAAGTCATCAGGACAGAAGACTTTGTACGGTTTCTGGGAAACAAGCTGCATTTTCTGTCTTATTAACTTCAAGAGAAAATGAGAGAACAGCTGTTAATAGCTGTTAAAACTTAAGCGTTAACAGGAGCCAACATTGCTTCGTGGACTGAATAAAACTTTTTTTTTTATGAATCTGTTATTCATTAATAAATGTAAAAAATTGTAATCCTCGCCAAATTTCTGTGGTATGTCTATGAGGAATAAAACGTGGTAGGATGTGCTGTTACAGGAAAATAATCAACTTTGGGGTAGCAACTTCTTTCCACTTTGCATTGGACCACATCACACCACTTCGTCACTGATTATTTTCCTGTAACTGCACGCTCTGTTATGTTTTATTCCTTACTTATATGACTTGTGAACTGTTGAGTAATATTAATTAAATTAAGAGAATAGACTCACTAGTAGATATTCCCACACTGTGGAAAATGGATGGATGGATGGATGGATGGATAGATGGATAAATTAATAGATATTCCCACACTGTGTAAATGGATGGATGGATGGATAATTTAATAGACAATCCCAGACTATGTAGATGGATGTATGGATGGATGGATGGATAAATTAATAGATGTTCCCACATTGTGTAAATGGATGGATGGATGGATGGATGGATGGAAGGATGGATGGATGGATAAATTAATAGATATTCCCACACTGTGTAAATGGATGGATGGATAAATTAATAAATTTTCCCAGACTGTGTAAATGGATGGATGGATGGATCAATTAATAAATATTCCCACACTGTGTAAATGGATGGATAAATTAATAGATATTCTCACACTGTATAAATGGATGGATGGATGGATAAATGGATAAATTAATAGATATTCCCACACTGTGTAAATGGATGGATGGATAAATTAATAAATATTCCCACACTGTCTAAATGGATGGATGGATGGATGGATAAATTAATAGATATTCCCACACTGTGTGGATGGATGGATCAATTAATAGATATTCTCACACTGTATAAATGGATGGATGGATGGATGGATGGATAAATGGATAAATTAATAGATGTTCCCACACTGTGTAAATGGATGGATGGATAAATTAATAAATATTCCCAGACTGTGTAAATGGATGGATGGATGGATAAATTAATAGATATTCCCACACTGTGTAAATGGATGGATGGATATGAGAATAAGAGCAGTGGATAATAGTAATGACAGTCACAGTGTTGACAATAAGGACATGTCAACAGTGAAGCACTAAAATAATGACATATGTAACAGAATACAGTATTATGTGTAACAGCCTCCACACATCTACCTACTTGTGTGGTTCCGAATAGTTCATCTTTGATGTGACTTCCACCAAACTCCTTTTTCAGTGTGGCACGAGTGGCAGCATACACCATCTTCAATCGCACCTGCAGCAGACAGCGAATCAGCACGCAGGCAGAGTGTGATATCAGAGTACCAAAGTGCCATACAGTACATATCTGAGGCATGTGTCTGAGGGTGTATCTGTGTGTGCTTACAGGCGACTGATCTGGAGACCAGGAGATGAAGAGCCACTCGTAGCCCTGCTGGTTCTGCGTGTCCAGACGGAACAGGATGTAGCATGGCTCCGACAAATCCAACAGAGGCAGAACACATGGATCGTAGTCCCGGTCCCAGCTCTGAGAGGGCTCTCTGTAGGACCCCAACACCAATTGCTCTAAACACACGCATGCACACACGCACGCACGCGCACCCCATAGGCAGCTTATCAGTCCGAGTCTCAAAATAGTATGGAATGAAGAATTCTTTATCACATACTGCATGCACTGCATATTTCAGCCATGCTCTGGCAAGTCCTCAGTACACAAATAATGTCAATTTAATCTCTTCAGTTTCTCAGTCATTCAAGACGCTGTATTATATTTAAAAAATTCTCTTGCACTTCCTAAACGTTCGAACATTATTTACAATAATGTAATGTACATCTGCAACTCGGATTCTCTTACTCACCACTTCTTATGACAATCTTTATAACTCTGATGGCTCCTTGCCTTGCTTTGACCAGGAACTGCCTCAAATCCGCAGTCGCTAGAAAAGTAATGGAAAAGGAACCAGTTATGGATTGGGTTTTCTACTTTTGGCTTGCATACTGTATGTAAACAATTCTAAGGAATTAAGCACAAGACTTAACAGAATACTCCAGCATTTTGTTGCCTAATCTATAGCTACAGTAAAACAGTAAAGCCAATTAAACAATACTCATTTACAATGGAAGTCTATGGGCGGTTTTCACAAAATTCCTTAAAATCGTTTGTAAATTAAGCACTAAATCGGTATTATTATCATTTTAAATGTTTATTATAGGCAGCGTGGTGGCGCACCAGGTAGCATTACTGCCTTACAGGGTCCCTGAGCTCGGATTCCTGTCTATGTAGAGTTTTACATATTCTCTCCATGTCTGTGTGGGTTTCTTCTGGGTTCTCTGATTCCTGCCAACCTCCCAAAAAACATGCCAGTAGATGGATTGGCTATGTTAAACTCCCACTAGGTGTTAGTGAGTGTGTGTGTGTGTGTGTGTGTGTGTGTGTGGTTCCCTGCAATGGACTGGCATCTGGTGTTCTCTAGAATCACTGTGGAAATCCTGTTTATTGGCAGAATGCCACTTCAGACTTTTCTGTTCTTCTTTCAGTACAGATAAACTTCTTGAAATTCCTGTGTGTGGTATTTGCACATATGCTACAGATGCAGTAGAGATGAATAAAAATTACGCTGAAAAGTCTTGGGGTATTTCTTTAACCCATGCCTTGGGGACTGAGACAAAGAAATGACCTCTAATACAGTTTAATAAGAAAAGAACAGATTCATTACTCTATCAGGCAATGAAGTGAGCTTGAGAAACCTTAGCTATCACTGTTACTATCAAAGTTTGGCAAATAATAGCTCTATTCATTGTGCAATCTGCTCAGTTAAAAGATTCACCTCATTGAAAGACGACTAGATCAGTGAAGGAAATGAATACTGTTTAAAGGTTTCTTTAAGTCAAGACAGCCAGTGCCATGGTTTCACCATGGTAACCACTTGGCCAGGGTTCATAAATGATGTAGGTTCAGGTGAGATGCATGAAGTGTAGGGCTTCCGCCCTTGAGCTCCAGTTACACCGACTTACCATTCACATAAATGTATTTGATTTCTCTTAATTCTCATGTATATCCCCAGTTATGTACAAGGATGAGGTAAAGCTTTGATTTTGGTACATAGTTTTCTAACATATTTGATTTTTTATTAATTCTTCTTTCACGAGATTTGTTGCATCTCACCTTATACACACAGAGAGACAGAGGCTTAAGCAGAATGAAATTATAATATAATATGATATAATATAATATAATATATTATCTTTTATAATTCCTCAGCCTAGTTATAAGAAAGAATGTTGAATTTTGTGCTGGTGAATGAAATTCGGTCATCACTCCATACTCGAGACAGGTTAAGACTGATTGAATTGAAACTACATTCATTTACAGATTAAGCAACAGTTTTTTGGTGGATTAAAATATTCATACTATGATGGACAATTTGTTCGTTTGAAAAGGAATTTGACCAATAGCACACCTTTCAACAGCTTGTAAACTGTTAAAGCAGTTAACCCCCATTGTACCTGATTGGAAAATGATAAGTCTGAACAGAAAGTGATAAGTACTTACCATGGATACCTGTCTGATGAGACATTGTTCCCAGTTTCTTTAGACCTCCAGTTCAGCACAGATATCTCCTGAGTCCTCCTCTTGTCTCCAGTGCACACTGCTCCAATGGCACTGACACCAAGGCCCCTAACCTATCTTACCTGAGGGGAATCCTGGTTGAAATTCGATCCACAGAAACGAGGAAGATGGGTATCCTTAATATTGCCCTGTCAGTGGATCTGGAATCCTTTATGTGTCAATGGCCATTACTGGGGATTTGCAGCTGTATACAAGCTCTCCTCAAAAGACCTGCTGCTAATCTGAAGGGCACACTGATGCTGTCATTACGGACAGTAGATGCAGTTGGGGCCTACAGTATGCTTCTCTGGAGCATCTTCGGACCTGCCGACTCTGTTCGGTTATCTGGAGCTTCTCGTGTGAACAGTAATGACACGCTATCACTGGCAAACGTGGAGGACTTGATCCGTGCACAGCGAACTGGTTACCCCCCCACCACCCCAGCTCAGATTCCAACAGGCTGTGGTCACTGACATGCGACACCCGGCGTGTGGTTGATCCGCTGAGCCTTACAAAACAGTTCAGTCTTCTGATCTGATCTTCTTTGATCATAGTGTCCTAAAAATATTTATAAAAGGAATGCCTATGACTCTGAATCAATGTTGGACACCATGATCTAATAGTGTCCTAAATAGTTAGCATGCAGTTTCCAAACTGAGGACAGTGGGTTATTTTGTGGGGGTCCTCAGAGACGTATTCTTGGTCCCATCTGATTTTTGTTTTGCACTTGATCAAATTATACGTAGTCAATACCGCCACATACTGCAGCAATACCAACTCTGTACCATTATCTGGTGCTGTTAATGTAAATCAGGTCCACAAAATGTGAGAATTCACATTAATTGTGCAAAAAAAAATAAATCTATATCTATTTGAAAAAAAAACATGATGGCTATTCCAGAGTGGCCCGATAGAAAAATCTTCACCTTCTCATCAGGAGATTGCAAGTTCATAGGCATACTCTCTCTCTCCTGTCAATCATGATGACACTAGCCAATCACTGGAGTCTGTGAGGTCATGTATGTGGAAGAGGGTAGATAGCAGCATGAGCAGCAGTTTGAGAAGATGTGGTTGGCTGGCTTCACATGTCTTGGATAAAGTATGTGTTAGCCTTCACCCTTCTTATTTGGTAACTGTGGTATGTTAGGCGAGAGCTGGCTGGTCAGGTGACCAAATTGGAGAGAAAAAGGGGGAAACAAACCTACGATGGTCTGGGCCTATGCATCCTGTGCAAATCATCAGATAAGTTGATATTTCCTTTTTTTTTTTTGTATAATTGTATGGTCTGATACATTATGTGCTTCCACACACACTGAAAGTTTCGTGGCCAATTACAGACATAATTTTTCTTATATGTAGAGGGTCCCTGGCTAATAGCTACTTTCGTTTACGTAAGTTGTAAGTTAAGATGTCCATAAGTCAGGGGTGCAAAAAAGAAAAGAATAAAGAGTGACTATAGGTGTAGCCGATATTTAACATCGTATTAGAATGAGTTGTAGTTGGATTATGGGGTAGAGCTCTTTACATTTCACAGGCTGTGTGTGTTTACGTGTTTTGTTTTTGGGGTGGGGTGGGGTTTGTCCCAGGCCCAGGCAAAATGCATGGCAGGCCTGCGCTCTCATGCCAAGTACACTGTACCTTTACTCTTACTTGCTTCATGCATAATTCACTCTACTGTAGACCTGGCACCATTCATTATTCAACACAACATAGATGCCTATTCCTCTCTCATACATGGAGCAGCAAGTGATATCTAATAACTTAATTACAGATATTGGAATTGTCTTGAATTGTTTAACATGGCATAATTCACTCCAACGCACTTTAGCCGTGTCTTCAGGCTAAACACGCACGCGCAAGTAAATGCCACCCAGAGACTTTTATCTTGAAAACCGCTAGGATCCTGCGCTTCGACCCTGTTGTGTGCTTCATCTCGCTTTGTATTTATTTATATATATATGTATATATATATATATTTTTAAATCCCAGCTTTTGGGGTCAGACATGTGAGATGAGCACAGTAAAGTTATTAGGTGTGTGGATAAGTCGACACTTGAATAGACGCTGTATTTTTGGGAACACACGAATAAATTATTATGAAGCGCCACGATGTTTACTGCGTCCTGGGAGAGATTTCGGTACGGTTTCGGAGAAAGAAGCAAACGTTACTTCTGGGAGAAAAAGAGGACTGAGAGCCGCGGATATCGCAGAAAATCTTCGGCATGAAAAACAGAACAAGGCACACGCAGCAAATAAGGTGGGTTAAATGAATTTTACATATTATCATTCCAACCAGTTACTTTAGCTACTTCCGGTCCGACCGTATAAGTGTTCCGCTCATCTCCCTTCCCCCTCTCTAAAGGTTCCGGTTTCTCCTGTGCAGAGGAATGTGGCAGAACTGAAGCAGATCACTCAGCAGCTCCAGTCCGTCCATCCAAATGTTTTTGCAAAAGCACTTTCTAAGAGTATTCTCTACCAAGACCAAAACCTCATCGCTGTAAATAAACCATATGGAGTCCCAGTTTACAGTAAGTACTATACATAAGTAATATAATAAACTGAACCTAACTGTATATGTAGTATAATCATAAAATCATTATAAGATTGATGGTAGGTGTCACAGTTCACTATATGTTTAGTTTTTTAATAATTGTTCTATTTTTTTTTTTATAATGTTTGATCATTTAGATTTTCCGGGACAATGTGAGACACCCAGATAACACATCCAATAAGTGACTGGCCCACATTTAACACTTTGATATGGCCAACATAGATAACACCAAACTCCTAAATAAATACTTTATGTGCTTTGATTACAAAAGACCAATTATGCCAATCATTTGGTTTAATCTGCTGTAAATCAGCAGAAAAAAAAACATACTTGGAGTATAATGCTTATAAACTGTATTTTGGTTTAACATTTGTTTCAGTGTAAGCCTTGACTTTGGTAAAAACTGTGCAAAAAATAATTTAGAATATAATTCAGGGAATGGCTTAGACCCTCTGTCACTATTATAATAATATTAATAGCTTTTCTAACCATCGCTGTGTCTTTATAAAATAATAAAATAATATGCACCTCTTTTGGCAGTCAGCAGGATTTCAGCTAAGAGAAGGTTTACTTGCTTTCCAACTTTGTTATAGCCTGTGAACAATTTTTTAATGCTCTTAATTGCAAATGATGGTCATTGAACTAAAAATAATACAACAGTACAGTACAGTATTTATCCCTGGATCATTGAAATATCGGACTTTGTTTTTGTATGTGGGTCGCAGACCAACCATCCATTTCTGTTTAGATGTTTAACCTGGAAATTAGCTTATGATTGTTTTTAATTGCAGGCTGGAAGGGCTTTAAAATGACAAACTGCTTTTATGACAGGGTCTCTTCAATCATTTTTAGTCTGTCAGTGTTTGAGAAATACTTCTGATACAAACAAGATGTTCAAGGCATCACAATTTAATTTCTTCTCTGAATCATGGCTGCTCATTCCCGTAGGTACTGGAGGCATCAGGAACAGCATTGCAGAGAGTCTGCCAGTCCTGGCCAAGATTATCGATGGCATGAAAGGAGGATCTGAGCTGCATGTCTGTTACAATCTCGAGAAAGACACCACAGGCATTTTGTTCCTGGCCAGGACGGAGGAGACTGCAGAACGAATACACAATCTCATCAGATCGCATCAAGCAGAGAAGAGATACATGTAAGTGATTATGAAACTGAGAAATATTTAATCATCATTAAAGATTAATATTAAAGATGAATGTTAATATGAATCTTGAAACTGTCTCTCACTCAAAGTTATCTGAGTCATTAAATCCTTTCAGGGGATGCAGACTGGTTAGACTGGCAGACTTTTTTTTATTTTTTATTTTTTTATTTTTTTTTTTTTAAACAAAGAGCTGAAAATCTCACAGGAAAAATCTGACGTTGTATTGAACATGTGACATGAAAGTGTTATTGCGTTTTAAAACCCATGGGCGTAACACGACGATGTGCAAATACAGGCCATGTAACACCACTTTACCTGTAGGATGTTGGGGAACACTTTCCATCTGGACTTTAGATGAGGATACAAAATATCGGCTCTTCTGCACCTTCATAAAACTTCTTATGCTATATATAAAAATATGGTCAACCAAGATTTTGGTGGCTTTAAAATGATCTAAACGAAGATATACATTGCCTTGCATTTTTGATAGCTCCATGATCTTCATGACACAGGAACAGATGTATTTATATAGAGATCATGTGACACATTAATTACTAATTATGTGACTTCTGATGGCAACTGGTCACACCAGAACTAATTCAGGGGCTTCAAAGAAATTGGTGTGAATACTTATGCAGCCTTATAAATCTTTTTTAATTGTCTGTATTATGACTGGCTTTTTTTTGTAGTTTTGTGACATTATCCCAATTAAGTCTATTTCAGTTCAGGGTTGTAAAACTACCAGATAGTGGAAACGTTCGGGGGGGGTATACTTATGCAAGGCATTGTAATAATAATAATAATAATGTCTGACCTCCTATCACACAGGGTGATCACTGTTGGTGTCCCTGTTCCATCTGAAGGGGTGATAGACATCCCCATCATTGAGAAGGAGGTCATGGGGGACCAGCATCACTTTAAGGTGAGCAAACATTTAAGGCCTGTTGATGCTAAAAACTGTCACAGCTTGTCCTGGACTGAGTCTGTGCTCATTTTCTGTGCACCGCCCAGGATGATCTCTCTTTGTATTGTTTATTTCTCATAAGCTTTAAATATAATAATGCAGTAAGAAGACTCACTCATCGTACCTGTCTTGAAAAAGCTATACTGATATTGAGGTGTCCTGCAGATGGCTCTGAGTCCGCTGTACAGACCGGCTGAGGAGGGAGACGGGCTGGTCCGAGTGAGAGCTCACCGGCAAGCGCACAGCGCCGTCACACGCTACAAAGTCCTGGACAGCAGCTCGGGATGCAGCTTGGTGGAGCTCCAGCCAATCACAGGTACTGAGATATGACCGTGACTCGTATTCACATCATAGAATTAAAGGAAAACTCCACCCTCAAACACATTAAATACTGTGTTTATACCGAAATATATGTGAGGTGCTTAACGCTCTGGTGCTAATGTATCAGCCGATGGTGTATTTTTTTTGTTATTCTCATGAGAAGTTACAGGAGGACATTGTTAGTGCAGTTACAATCTCATACATAAGAAATAATGGTCAGGTTTTACTGTTAGCTCCTAAAACACAAGCGCAAGAACTTCTTTTTTTTTTTTCACTCATCATTTACCAGTGACACTCAAAGTCATATGTAGATTTAGTAGAGAAGCCAAACGTTGGAGTCAAAGTTTCAAAATGCAGTTCAGCTATATGAGAAACAACAGAGACATGGCACGACTAGTTAGCAATCTACGAGATGATGAGTGCGATGGTGTTGGACGGCGGTATTAGCATGAAAGTTGAAGCTTTGGAACCTGATCAGTTTGAGCAGAAAGTACAGATGAGGAGGAGAGAGAGCTGGGCAGGCTAAAGGGCTAAAGCACTGCTGCATCTCTCTCTCTCTCTCTTTAGTTAGAGATGAAGCAAGGGCTAAATTTTTTGACCGTACTATCATCAGGTAGTCAACAGGATTGTTAACCAAAGCGAAAATAGACCATGTTGATGAAACTGAAAATCTTGGAAGCCATTGAAGTTCATATGTTAATTATAAAGATTAATATTAAAGTTGTTCCTTTAATAACAATACTTTATGAATGCCATTCTTTGGGACAGTTTGTATCATTCATAAAATAATGGACTTATGTTACGTGTGTGTGTTTAGGAGTGAAACATCAGCTGCGGGTTCACATGGCGTTGGCTCTGGCTTGCCCTATTCTGGGAGATCATAAGTACGCCCACTGGAACAAACTGGCTCCTCAGGTATGTAACTGTAAACACACCTGACATTCAATACTGAATAAATGTTCAATATTGAATCTGCATTCATGACGGATCAGGGTAGTGGAGGTGTGGATTAATTACCAAGATGGACTGATTGGCAAACAGTGTTCAGACTATTTAAGTAGTCCAAGCTTAACCCAGCCAAACTGCAGCAATGTGGTGCTGCTGCCATGAAAAGTGATAGAGTAAATATATTAAACACCCTTTTTTTTTTCCCCCAGACCAATTATGAACACGACAAACAGGGACATCATGGAACATTTTATTTAGCTCTGTTCATGTTGGTTGCTGCTGCGTGCTGCTAGCAATGAACTCCTCGTTCTATTAAACAATGTTTAATAGAAAGCGTGAGGGTGGCCGACCTGAGCGTGCAGAGCAGTATCAGGGAGCGTGGTCCATAAAAATGAGCGAAAGATGCAGTGAATTGTGGCGTGACATGCAAGCAAAAGAACATGGACATGTCTCAGTGCTCAGTGCTCGCAGAACTGAAGTGCTCTTACATGCAACAGTTTCTCTGCACACTCAGTGTACAGCATTAACATTAATGCTCCATACTCATAAATACCTTAAGATAACTTAAATTAACGTACCGCTTAAATGCCATATAGCTGTTTTGTCAGGTTACTTGTAGTGTAGGAAGATGTTTTAGTTTCTCCTCTAGATATTTTCACAGAGCAGTTTGCTTTGCTTTTTGATTGATCATTGTGTTCATTAGTGCGACAACACACCATAGGCTTTCGTCGCATAATATCACGTGGCATCGGAGTATTTTTATGCATTTTGTTTTAGGGGTTGTCCGTCTCTTCGTCCGAGATTCTTGTTGGCGCAGTATCTCAAGAACGAGTGGTTGAATGTTTGTAAGATGTATATGGAATTATTATTGTAACCAGCATATGAACTGTTTTTTGGAATTTATTCATTACAGGGTCAAGGTCACAACACGGTCAAATGTCTGAAGTAGTTTTTTTTCAATAGCTTCCTTCCTGTTTGTCATTCATGAACTTAAGTCCCATTTTATCACTATCTATGATTCTTTTGCCATCTGTCCATCAACGCGTCTGTGCGAGATCCTCGCAATATCTCAAGAACGAGCAGTTGAACGTTTGCACGCTTTATATGGAATTCTCATTGTAACCAGTAGATGAATTTCAATAGCTTCCTTCATGTTTGAAGAATATTTTAAGGGTAGTTCTGACACAGATTGTTGGTGTCGAGTCTGATGGTTTGACCTGTTAGAAGTTTAAAAAGTAAATGGGGAAAAGTATAGGATCAATACCAGTATCAGTATAGATAAACATACTATATCAAGCAGACAGCACTAAGCACCCTGGACAAAAAATTGTCGCACATGTCCTTAATAACAGCACTAAACTTGTCAGGTAAGGTCTCAAGCCTCTTATTTCTTTCTCGCATTTCTTTCAATTTTAGTCCACTTCTCCACTAACTAAAATGCCTTTCACTATCTTATTTTTTTAACTGATCAAGTTCCTACTGTAGTGGTTCTCATCCGTTTTGTGTCTGGCTGCGACGCCCCCAAAATTTCACAACCATTCCCTTTGAATTTTCACTAAAACATTACAGCAACCTTTGCTTTCCAGCGCACAGAGCGCACCTGCCCTGAAAACTGTCATTTGTTACTGTAGTAAATGCGTTACATTGCTACCTCAGCTGCCAATGCTAGTATGTTCATAACTTTATCAAACATATCTTTCTAAGAAAGAACAAGTAGGAGACTTGATCCTGGTTTCTGTTATATAAACAAGGATTTGCAAAGACATTTTTACCACCGTGTGTGTTTTACTGTGAAACTGAAATTTTCATGCTAGGTTATGATACCGTTAAAATTGTCAAAACACTCTACTCAGCTGTACTCTATAGACCTGCAGATACTACTTCAGCCAAAGTGCTGCTTGATGTTGCTTGTGGTGGATGTAAATATTTTTGTCTGGGGAGCTCCTCTTTTGGGCTTTTGTCTGCCAAAAGTTGTCAAGTTTCATAAGCTATCTGTGCAAGTATTACTTTCAGCACTCTTTAAGGTTTAATAAGACAGTGTGGGGAAACTAATAAACGCACAAATGAACAAATGACAGTATTGAAATAATAATATAGTGACATTCTAGAAGAGCCATGATGCTAAAAATAAATCTCCCTTCTCAAGAGATGACTTTTTCACTGGTCACACTTCGCCAAATGTGTGTATCACGTTTCTGCCTGCAGAAGTTACCGGAAGGTGTGCTGCGGCGGCTTGGACTGGAGCAGAGCAAAACCCGACACCTTCCTCTCCACCTCCATGTCCGACAGATCACCCTTCCAGGGGTCAGGGGTCACGGTGACCTCACGGTGTCCTGCCCGCTTCCCAAATTCTTCACAGCAGCTATGAAAAAACTGCAAATGGAGCTGCCTGAGAAGCCATAAGAGATGAGCAGCACCTCGGTTATGACTGTAAACACTTAAACTGGAGATCAAGGCTTACAGGAAGTCAGAACGGTGGCATCAAATAAAGTGAGAACAGGATACACGCGAAAGATGCAACCACGCAAATCAGATTTGCTTAGAGCTCGATCTACGTTGACGTTTCTAGAGTTTGTGCAGCATAAGAATTTTTAAGATTGTGTTATATCTGGTTATTTAATTAAACCCCAAATAAATTGAACTTCAGTGCTATCCATTACCCTCTAAGTAGTTTTTTTCCTTGCAATATCCTTCCATATACAAATACAACAAATTCAGGAGAAAAAAAAAAAAAAAAAAAAAAAAAAAAAAAAAAAAAAAACGAAACATGAAAAAAAACAAAACAAAAATGAAGACCAAAAAGTCTTTCTGTGTAGAGTACACTTCTCAAAGTGTCTTGACTGCGCTCCTGCCAAGTCAAGGGTGTGTAAGGGGTTCCCCCAAAAGAACCTGTGTTTTAACCCCGTGCAGAGATGACTCCAGTCTAATCACACACTCCTCGCCTCTCCCAGTTACAATGGCAAAAGAACGAGCAAAATTGGGGGGGACGGGGGGTTGGGGGAGTGAGGAAAATAAATGACGTTAGATGGTGAGTATGAAACAAAGGGAGTACATATTTGACAGAGCGACAGCTAGCGAAGAGAAACCGCACGTTAAAGGTGTGTAGCGCCAACAGGCATCACATGAACAGATTAAGTAATATCTTTATTAAAAAAAAAAAAAAAAAAAAAAAAAAAAAAAAAAAAAAAAAAAAAAAAAAAAAAAAAAAAAAAAAAAAAAAAAAAAAAAAAAGGCTTGCAAGTTCAGTTCAGTCTTCCAGTAGCGGCTGGTCAGAGGAGGCACCTCCCAAAATTAGAGGTTTATGGAAGCAGTGGATAAAGATTAGTCGTTGGTCAGTTTACAAGGAGATGGAGATATAGACGGAGATATTTTGTGTGTGTGTGTGTGTGTGTGTATGTATATATATATATATATATATATATATATATATATATATATATATATATATATATATATATATATATATATATATATATGCACGTGTGTGTGTGTATAATTTCACTGCAATTTCAGAAAGCATCAAGGCCATGATGCAATGTAGTGCAGTTTTATAAGCAAACCTCCAAAGAAATCCAATTAAGCGACGTACAATGATCATGCTAATGTTGTTTGAACTCTGAGCCATGTCAGAATTATACACTGAAATCAAACAGCAAGCTCAAAGCAAAGGATGCCTTCTGAACATTTGCTGCATTTCGTTAATTAGTAAACTGACACTGATTTCCTTTTAGAGTTAGCAATCAGTCGATGCCAGAATGTTGACTTTCCTCAGTTTTAAACCCTACTCAAAATAGTTTACAGAGCGCAAGTAGATGTAGGTATTGTTGCCTCCTCTGCCCATGTGCCACCACTGGTGCGTGCTTCAGGTTGTGTAAATACGGAGCACAAGGAGACACAGCGATGGCTACATTCCCTCCTTTTGAGTTTGTGAGCGACTGAGTCGCGGTGAGGCTGTGAGGACGGAGGAGCTCGGAGGTGGAAACCTTTCTTTCACCATCTCTCTCTCTCTCTCTCTCTCTCTCCCCTTCTCCCTCATCTTCCCTCACTGAATGTTGGCCTGCGTGATGGAGATTATTTCTTGGATTTCCCGCACCACCATGATGCGTGTGAGCATCTGCTCCAGCTGCTCGCTCGTGATTGGCTGGGTCGAATACCATATAGGGCTGTTCGGGGCTACCACAGGCTCTGGCGTCAGGTAATATGTGTCATTCCGGCCTTTGGCAGTCTGAGGGCTGGAGAAAAAAAAGTGTGCGCGTCAAGACAAGTGAATTAAATACATAATAGAAAAGAAATTTACACTGAAGGTACTTTCACATCATTTAATCTGTTTGCTGAGTACGAATCAGATCACATTTTTGATTCGGTTTTGTTAAACTCAAACTAGAATGAAATCATGCAAATGAAACAATTACAAAGGACAATAGTCTGACTCCTTATAAATGATTAGTTACATAATTACCCAGTTTACAAACATCAGTAATTTTGCATTTGTCTTCATTACAAATATCAAGAACAGATTTTTCTTCAGTTCTACAGCTCTGTCCTTTGGCTTAGTCTGCATGTCACTTTAGCAGTTTAGGCTCACCATTTTGTTTAAAAGAGAAATAACGCCTTATATGGGTCAGAGTTATTGATAGCAAAACACAATGCGTGATTAATGGAATGGTAAATACTTCATTGAATAGGTGCTCACCATTTGAAGAGGTAAAAGTCATAGAGCTTGATGGGGCAGCGAAGTGGATTCTCTGGATCCTCAGATTGCTCCGCGTACATATCATCTGTCACTAAAGCAAGAAGCAACAAAGAAAGACAATAATTTACATTTTTCTTTAAGAGGAACTTGATGAAAAAGCATCATGGTGTCAAATAATGGTTGACTCTACAATACAAACGTAATCACAACGTAAAGAGTCACCTTTCTGACCGACATGGTGAGAGCCGACTCCTTTCAGGTAGCGGATGCTGGTGCTCTTGTCTTTTGGGTTGGTCGGGTTCTTCTTGGTGTGCCGGAGCACTTTAGAGAAGGCCACTTTCATATGCTGTTCCACCGTGGTCAGGTGGAAATACCTTCGAAATAAACATTTCACCTAACGTTAGACTCCCTATAGCATGTTAGACGATGTGTTCCTCGAATATAGAACACACGTGTCCAGTTTTCAGTGGGCTGACTCACTTGGTGTTGAAGTACATTAGTGTAGTGAGTAAAGTAGATGGAGAATGAGCTCCCAGCTGTTTACACTCCCACAACATCTCCTCTGTCACATGACTGGGGATAATATAACCTGAAAGAAGAGGCAGTAAACCATAATTTACACACAAATTGCAACTAATAAATCAATAAAAATATTTCAATTTTAAAAAATGCGGTCAATTGCTGTGTTTATGCTGCGTCACAACTGGAACTTTTGGCACCACTGGGACAAACATCTAACAGTCCATTAACAAAAGTTCTGGTTTAAAAAAAAAAATTGGCATAAAAAAGGTTGATTTTTGCTTACAAAAATCAAAACACAAGTAAGCAGAAATCAACTTTTTTTTTTTTTTTCCTTTTCTTTTAACTGCAAATGGAGTTAAAGTTCCAGTTATAAAGCTTTTGGTGCCTACTCAACTACACGTATCACACACGCACGCATGCATGCACAGAGAGGAAAAACAGGGCTTTCTTTACCTAGCGGATGGACACTGGGTCTCCATTCCTCCAGGATTTTGTGTAGGCACTGGGAGAAGCGGGAGTAGTACTGGTCTGAAAATATGTCATCCACCCTGCCGTTCTCGAACATGTACTAAATACAAAACACACAGGTAAGAATATCACACGTGAGACAAAAATATCAGGAAAATGCCATACAGTAGAAGAAAAAAAAAATGGTCTGAGCAGAAAGAAATAAGGCACACGCAACATACTTTCTGTATGCATAAGAAGACGTAGTATAGTGCGTCGGGTTCAAACGGCTCCCCTTCTAAACCACGAGCCTCCTGGGTCATGAGAGACAGAGCCACATTAAGCTCGCCCACTGAACTGGAGACCAGGTCTTCTCGGAAACGCAGAGGCTGGCGGCCTGCAGAGAGCAACAAACACCCACACGCGTAAGGAATGTGTTTGAAACTATGTATGTCTAGAGGAACAGAGGAGGAATGAGGCTGAAAGAAAGCCTACTAAACACTGTAAACGAGTAAACCGATGATTGATAAATCACTCACGGCCAATTGGCGCCAACTTGTTCTGTTCGTTCTTGTCGAGCTCTGCATTTTTGCGCTGCACCCAAAGCCTCCAGGTCTCCAGGCCTTCCTCGGGCTTTAGTACTGTAGGAAGAAGCAGCTCAGGAGGAGCTTCAGCTTGTGGCTCCGCCTCCGCCTGAGAAAGTAGAGAGTATTCTGACAAACTGTACACGATACCTGGTTTAAACAAATAATTAAGCTTTTCAATACCACATTTCCATTCACTCCATCCGTACTGTTACTGTTAAGTCAAAACCCAATTATAATGGAGATGTAAGTGCAGATGTTGGGGCAGTCAATAAATGTCTAACTAAAAACACATAACTGTCATTTATCTGAAAGGCATTTGTAAATTAAACTCAATTCAGGACTACATTTTCAGAGGGAGATACACAAAACATCGAACTGCATTTTATTCTCTCATTTCTGCCTCATCCTATCATCCTTATTGTTATAGTATAACCACTGTAAGGGAACTGTTATACAGACACACCTTTAAACTGTTTACTGACATAATCTAACAACTAAACATGTTTTCTGTTTAAACAGTGTAAAAAGATATTTGTCTGCAGTAATCACGTATAAGATACAGATGTGGTGGTTAGGGATTAGGTCAAGTATTCCTAATCTTGTAAAATGGAGTACGAGGCAAGGGGAAAATGGATAAAGCCTGTTTTACGCTGTTCAATTTCTGTCTTTTTGATAGACCTACAATTACAGAAAATTTCTATGCTCTGCTTACGTCATCAATCAGCGCAATCTGGTAATGAGATCATTTTTCGAAACTCAGAATCATACAAATCTTTGACAGTAAAATCTGGCCAACAAATCTTACAGTGTAAACCTGGCTTTAACCTACAATGCTGACTTTCAGGCCAAAGCTTCATAGTTTTACATACATACATGGAATAATTGACACAGTCAAGATCTTTACAAGGGCTATAAAACAAGCCCATTAAAAAATTCCTAACCTGCAGATGGAGCTGTTGCTCCTGAGTTTCAGCCTCCTGGCCATGCTGCTGCTGTTGCTGCTGCGGGTCCCAGATGTGCAGCGCCTGGGTGGTGCCTGCGTAGCCTCCCCCGACAGCCTGGACCGCCACTGGAAT
Organism: Pangasius djambal; assembly: GCA_022985145.1. NCBI lineage: Eukaryota > Metazoa > Chordata > Actinopteri > Siluriformes > Pangasiidae > Pangasius > Pangasius djambal. The sequence continues at coordinate 5,810,442 of CM040994.1, forward strand.
GTGGATGTTTCCGTTCATGAACTGTGCCGGGAAGAGAGAGTGCACCACCTCCTCCTGTGAGCCCGACACAGGCACCGCCACCGCACCTGCAACCTGGGCCGTACCAACCGTCGCCATCTTGTCTTTATCTTTGTCCTGCACCTGCACCGCGCTGTAGGCCTCCTGCGGGATGGCGATGTGCGCTACACCCTGCTGCTGCTGGTACACCGGGATAGTCCAGGTCTCTCCTGATGCCCCCGTGATGGTGCCGGCTGTCGCTGTGCCGTACAGGTGTGCGCTGTCTACAGTCAGGAGCTCTGGCCTCAGTGACACGTAGCTCTGCTGCTGGCCCTGGGGAATTGCCAGTACGGTGGCTAGCTGCTGGCCCTGTGCTAGCTGGTAAGACACTACGGCAGGCACGTCTACCTTGCGCTTCTTAGCTGGCTGCAGGACACCTGGTGACGCTCCGGAGCGACGATCTGCCTCGCGTTCTGAACCCTGCTGCTGGGTCTGAGGAGGAGACAGAGCCTCCACTGTCTGGATCTGGATTTGCTGACCTCCGGCCACGGCTGCCACCAACTGAGCCTGGATCTGGGAGCCACACATTTTACAGTAAAAACATTTCATTTCTACTGATGTAGGCAGAAGTAATTTTAGGTATTGTATGCAACCCTTTCAAAGACAGATAGCAATCGGACATTCTTTTCATTACTGATTCATTTACACTCACCGGCCACTTTAACAGGAATCTACGCATTCAAGCTATTATCCAATCCACCAATCATGTGGCAGCAGTACAATGCATAAAAAATCATCCAGATGCAGTTAATGTTAATGTTTACATCAAACACCAGAAGAAGGGGAAAAAAACAAACAAACAAAAAAAACAACACTGCCTGGTCTTTTTCCAATCTTCAACTGTCTCAGATCCACTTCACATTTCAGCATATTGTGCTTTCTGAGATGCTTTTCTGTTCGCCACGGTGGTAAAGAGTGGTTATTTGAGCTACCGTAGCCTTCCTGTCAGCTTGAACATGCCTGGCTATTCTCCTCTCCTCTGTCTCATCGCAGAACCGCCATTCATTGCATGTTGTTTTTTTTTTTTTGCTTTTCGCACCATTCGCTCCAGTCTGTTGTGTGTGAACATTCCCCACATTCTGATGTTTGATTTGAAAATTAACTGAAGCGCTTGACCGGTATCTGCATGATTTTACACGTTGCACTGCATAATGTCTTTCGCCCTCTAGCTAGTCTGTGGTCCGATGAGTTCCCTTCAGCCAAACGTGATTGGAAAAGCCACAACAGAGGATCTGCTACAAAAGCCAAGCTTTTTTCCATGCATTTATTGTCTCTTCTACAGTACTTTTTTCAAGTATTTGGCTGAAATACTTTGATGGGTCTGCAACTGGACTGCAGTACTCCAGCTGATGACCCCTGCAGTAGACTACAGACATTCTGACTATATCTTACTGGACCTGAAAAAAGCTAGATAGTGCAAGCCTGCGGGTCACAAAGGCTGCATCACTTAATGCCCACAAAATATTAACTATATTAACTCAAACCCGTTTGCTTGTCAAGAAGAACGTAGGATTATGATCGTTCCATATGTTGACTATGTACATGTGGACGTACCTGTTGCTGTTGTTCCTCAGTTAGTTCGCCCTGCTGCACCAGCTGTGTTGTAGTGACCCCTGACAGCTGCTGTTGGGTAGGAGAAGCCACCTGCAGCAACTGACCAACTGTCTGACCCTGCTCACCTTGGATCTGCACCTGCGGAAGAAAGAATGTGAAACGGGCGCAATGAACAGTAGCCCAAACTGTGAAACGATAGAGGGGTGTTTTCAGTTTGTAATGAGCACAAAGGTTCATGCAGCATCTGAAATCCTCATCAGTGATCGGTTTCTGTCTCGGTCAACAAACTCTTCAAGTAATTCCGCTGAACATGCAGTTGCTATGATAACTTCTGTTTGTTTGGAGACAATGGCTGGCTATACAATCTGTTTGAAAAATGGTGCTTGAAAAGTTTATATTAGTGAAGATCGAGAAAGATTCTAACCTGGACTTGAATCTGCTGCTCAGACGCCTGCTGCACAGCTGCAGCCAGCTGTGGCGAGATCTGAGTAGAGGTCACCTGCACCTGTAAAAAATAAGACCGTTAACTAGAGAAAACTCAGAATTTTTATTTTCCAAAATCACAATTTATGCACTTACTGATTTGTAATCCAATTCTCTTAAAAAAAAAAAAAAAAAAAATTAAAATAGTTTTCACCACAAAATGCATTAGATGTCGATATACATTAGATAGTCGCTATTATACCATTATCCTGGTACACCATAAGTGCACACATTTCCAGCAGCTATTAGGTTATCTCAGGTAGCTTTTTAAGAGTGTTTGTTTCTTACCGGGCATGCCAGCTCGAGCAGCGACCCTGCCACCTCTGTGCTGTCGGTGTAGATGCAGTTGGCCCCCTGTTGGTACACCATGGTAGTGGTGGTGCCACTGGTCTGCTGGCTGAACTCTTGCAGGATCTCGGGGCCTTTGGTGGCCAGCGACTCCAGGAACTCCTTCATCCGGTGCTGGGGTACGGTGCGAGCCTTCTGCCGCACATACTCGTCGAACGAGATCGCACCGCCTTCGATCGGCTCATTCATGACAGGTCAATCCACCTTGAACTGACTGAAGCCTGGAAGAAGTGAGGAAGAATTTGGAGAGATTTGTTAGCACTGATATGAGGGCTGCACAAACTGTTTTCTGATTCCTCTGGACAGAATTAATGTAGATCAACATCTAACCATGACGCATCATGGTACATCATACAACTGAGGAATATATAGAGGTATGAATACTTGGCAAAGCAAGTACAACATTAAAGACTTTTCCTCATTTGTTTGTGGGACGTGGATTTATCGAACCTTTAAAGGCAAACAAAAGATGCCACAAAGTAGATTAGGGTTCTTGCACTTTTCTGATGACAAATTCCTGCCATTTTTTTTTTTTGCATTATGCTTGTACTCTTTCCAAAACATTTGTTTTTAGTTTTTTCTCATTTATAAAAAGCTCACTGCCTGTATCATGAACAGAAAAATATTAAACGAAATACGCAAGAGAGAAGCTGCATTAGTGTCTTGAGTCTACAGCATTTTGACCAAAGAATTTTCAGATGTTTTCCAAACCATCTTCTTTATTTCTATACTTTTCCATGTCTGAAGGATAATGAATTTCAGAAGCACTCATTTCCAGACTTGATGTTTTAGATTAGATTAAGATTAGATTGAATTATATAGTCATTGTACAGAATACAAGTATAAAGCCAATGAAATGTTGCAAAGGAAAAAAAAGATTTGTGCTACAGCTGTGACTGCACAAAATGTCTAAACGTTTATGTTAATAAAGTACATAAGGAATGCTCAGACAATTTGTTTAGTTTAGATGAAAGACGACAGCAGCTGGCTGAATCGCAAACGCCTCCTTGTTGGACTTCACAGTGCACTACATAGTGCGCAGAAGCCGTTACATACGCACATAGTCCACTTATAGAGTGAACAGGGAGTCGTTTGGGATCGTGCCAGCCTCGTACCGTGCTGCACTTTGGACCGTTTCTGTCTGAAACCACACTCAACCTCAAGTCACACTGTCACAATAACTATTTAGCCAAATTAAAGGTTTCGTTGCTAAATATTTCGTATACAGTTCAAGTCAGTGAAATTAAAACATTTTTACGTACATGGTAGCCGGTAACATAACGCTAATAAGGTTAACGGGCAGATAGATGTGCTCGAGCAAACAGCTAGCTACTGTTAGCTAACGTTACGGTATCAAAACAATGTTAGCTTCCAGGCTAGCTAGCTTAGGAATTTGTGAAATTAAACCCTCATTAGCTTCTGCCAACCATGCCGACACAAACATGCTAGAGAAATATAAAACCTTAGATTTATTACCATTATGAGCTTGTGTCAGATAATTATACAAAAGGTAATAATATTTATTCCAGTAGACGCTAGCTTAGCCTTACTGACTTAGCGAACTAACGTTAACTAGCTCGGCCGCGTATCTTGCCATGCTACCTTAAATAAAACCAAAATCAATTTCCGCCAAAACACGCCGTTCAAAAAATAAAAAGCCACCAAAGCCCGTCTTAATTCATTCTGTAGCCGTATCCCGTGCATGATCTGTAGTTATAACATACCCCGAGGTACTTTTTTTTCCTCCATTTAGGTGCAGCAAACAATACCAATAAATGATGTGACGTGTGCTTATTGCATTTTCAGAGCGCGGATATGCATTTCGAGATTAATCACAGCCTTTAACCGTCGTGCGATCGCGTGCATGAAGCTCCTACCGTGTTAGAAAATGTAGAAACGCGGCTTCTCGCTCGACTGGAAACAGGATCAATATTTTGTGTAAAAAAAAAAATTTTTCCGAGAGCGGCGCGCTGACGGAAGTAGGCCTTGTGTGAGAGCGCGAGACCCCGGACTGTCCTGTTCACACAGCGCCGCTTCAGTGGAGCGCGCGCAGCTCCCTCTGCAGGCCCACGCGCACATTCCCACTCCGTGAACGCGCGTTGGAAGCCGTCGTGAACGCGCGCGGCATGTGGACGTTCACGACACGAGAAACATGAACATCATTTCTTGTACAGTCCACGCGCGTTATCCCAAGCCTGGATATTCAGTGTGCAATGTTATTATTAAAAAATATTGTTATTAGTAATAATTATTAATTAAACTGGTTAAATCTAGTATAGTTTTTTTTGCATTCTTTTTTTTTTTTTTTGCCATTTTAATATCAGTAGTCTCGACTGCATACAAATCATAGGCTACTCTGTACACATCTGGATGCCAAGCATAACATTCCTATGTAACAGTGTGGTTTATTAAATAAGATCTGCCTTCATATATTTTTTCCATGACTGCACAGATATTATACACATATATATGCTACACATATATAGTTTTTAAACTTCACAGACGTGTCAATTAGTTGTAATTTACTGTTCTCAACTTCAACTGTGAATACTATAAACGCAGTTTGTCTAATTTAGGAGTGCGTATGCCTTTAAGCGCGGCTTTATTTGTTCCAGTCCGCCTTAAAGTGCTAGGCATGTGTCTGTGAGGGCCTCCCCCTGCAAAACACTGCCTAACTGCGCTCTTAAGGTGGACCGAAAGAGATGCGCAATACAAGTGCACCTTGTGTAACACGCACGGCCTAGGAAAGAGTTAATTCCCACGGTTTGTGCCTTAACCCTAAAATGACCCCCGTCAGAATTTTTTTTTATGAATGGTAAGTATTTAAAACTTTACCAGTAACCTCAGAAATACATCTTACATAACAGGCATCCACAAATATTTTAGTTATTTAATAATTTCACGTAACACACATCAAGGTGTATAAAACCAAAGCAGATGTGTTCAGTAATTTGGAACAAGCATTAATGAAGACTTCAAGACTACAGTGAAACTGTAGCATATCTTCTCATCACTGATTCACAGTGTTAAGAAGAACAAAGTCCTCCCAGCACAGATGTGGGAATTTACAGGACGTACCTGATTATACCAGTTCGCATCAACACTTTGCACATTGCACAATGCCTTAAGTTTGAAAAATACCTCACCTGTACCATTCCTTATTGCTGGGGTGGTACCCTCACATGTACACCTTTCCTACATCTCGTATGTAGCCTTTACCTAGAAAGGTGCGTATAGTGTACACTTAAAGCTTTACTCTAAAAAGATGCAGTTGTGAGCACACTGGAAGGCAAGATATAAATACAACACAACAAAAGAACAGCTGTATTTAGTGGGCGCTACGAATGTGTCCTTTGCAGTTCCACTTCAGTAAGTCTCTCTTCAAGGTATTATATACAGCAGTACCTGAGCTAATGTGCTTTGTTGGAGCTGGTAATGGCAGTGTTGACTAGGAATGATCACAAAAGAAATTGACCATATAACACACCTATTAACATAGGTAGTATCTCATTGTAAACATCAGCTCAGGAACCTGGCAGTAAGAACAGAAACCGGGTTTTATTCTTTGATTACTCTGTGTCCGGTTTTAAAGAGCTCTGTAATTGTGAGTGTGGAGCCACTCTCAGTACACTGAGGCGAGTACTCTTCAGGATATATTTATAGCCTTTCTTCTTCTTTTGTTCATTTTATTCACGTACTCATTTTATACAGCGTGACTGACAGTTGAGGCAGGATCCAACCTAATTTAAGAATTGACTACCTCACCCAGCCACTTCAGGCTTATTAATAAGTTCGTGAGTTGAGTCAAATAAGTAAAAAAAACTCAAAATGTGCAAGGTGGTTTGGTACTCCGGGGCCAAAATTGAGACTCAACATTTGTTACAGCGCTGTTCTCCAGCACTGTTCTCCAACACTAGTCACAAAGCAGTCCAATAATTGTAACAGACAAAAATAATACCACAGTAAGGAGTAACCACACTGAAAAAAGGTAACTCCATTCCAAAAGAGAACAAAGATATATAGATACACAGTATATAACTCTCAGAGAGAGATCTGTAGGTGTTTCTGCATCAATGTTGAAGGGCTCTTTGAACACCTGAGTCTTCAGACATTTCCTGAAGGTTATGAGGAAACATGGAGAACAAAGAAATCTGGACAATTCACTCTGTCATCATAGAACCACAGATTCCTTTTTGGACTTGAACGGCTGACTACAATACTTGATGCCAATTGTGGTTCTAATGACAGCAATGGTTTCATAAGTAAGTGGCATTTAACAGTTCTTTTTGAAATATGACGACTAGAAGATTAAACTGTGATTTTTTGGGCTCTTTTTTTCTATCCTTTACTAAGTAAGGAGACAGTGTGTGCAATATGTGCAATTTCTAGCAAATTTCCAACTGTTTTTTTTTTTTTTTCAACTACATTTTTTGCCACTTAGATGAACTCCAAAGTTAGTGTAAAGATAAGATTCTTAGTCAATATAGCTCCAAATCAATAAAGGTGCTTTTTATATGAAAGTCACTAAGTCAGTCTCACTATCCTAATTTTCCTAAGGCTAACAGATCCAAGTGCATTAATGAAGGGTTTTATAAGTAGCTTATTAGTGGAAACAAACACGAAACACACTAATTGGTCACAGGTGATTTAGATTGCTATACCACTGATTAACATGGGAAACTAATTAACGTTTACAATATATATTGACTCATGAGGAGGGTTGATTTAATGTCTTGCTTTGGTTTGTATAATTGCAGGTAAACTAGTTAAAAGAGTACAAATGTTGTGGCAAGAAAAGGAAACATGTTTTATAGTAATGATAGTACTGATGCTGATCTTCTCAGCATTTTGTCTTGAGCTAGTTCCTAAGGGTAAATCAGTTCAGTTTGGTAGACTTATCATTGGTTCTAGCAGGACTACAAATGAAACCAAGGATGGTGTTGTCAAGAAGGTGTATGATGAAGATGCTGGAGACACCAATGGGTATCAATCTGATCAGCCTGAGTTGACCGGTACAAATATAATCCTACATCTGGTATTTAGCATCATGTTCTTCTGATATTGGTTTAAGTATTTTCTTATGCTTGTTAGAAGGGTCTCAGCTGGCCAAGTTAATGTTCAGGCGTTGGAGTCCCTCAGTTCAGTGTGAGAAGGATTCAATGACTCTGCGTATCCAGGGAAGTCGAGTACCCAACTTTTTGGTTGAGACAGGTGAGTGTGGCCTAAAAGGGATGTTGCTTGCATGTCTTGCATTGAAAAGTTGGTTTAAGACTGCTCTAATTCTATGGTACAGTTGAAAGGGAGGGTGGGGACTTTACAACAATTTATAACAGTATAAATTGAGTGCAATGCTTTCTCTCTGGAGAGTAAGGCTTTATTGCTTTTCATTGACCTTTATCATCTTCAGTCACATCTGATTGCAATTAAGGGCTATTTTATTCATTTTTGTTCTATGGCTCTGTTCATTGGCTTAACTATTTCAATTTTACAGATTATATCCCTGACCATATGAGTGGGCTCTTGCAAGTATTAAATTGCTTTCCTCAAACAAGTGTGCAATCTATTTTGAGAGTTGGTCACGCTCTCCTGTGAGACATGCTTTCAAAGTGTGACTGTATTTGCTTCAGTTTGAGCTAGAATGCAAAATGATGCTCCGTGGCACAGAAAACTTTTGCTTTCTTTAGGTGAAAAGGGCCCAGTACCACTATCACTAATGCCTTCCCACTGTGGCTTTTCTGTGAAGAGGGCCCGCAGAGATGTTGCGCTTGTTGCCAACTATGGTGGCTGTAATGTTGCACAGCAGGTAACCTACAGTTGACTTCCCCCTTTATGGAGCTGCTTGTTGCATGTACTTGCTTATTCTCAAAGAATATAATGTTGCTATGGCTGATGGCTTTTTTTTTTTTTTTTGCATTTTATCTTGGTATCTTAAGTGTTCTCGATTTAAGTCCAACTGTTAATTACAGGGGAATACCTACATCCTGCCACTGCGTGTGTTGGGAGTTGCAGTGAAGATGGCCTGTCCTGTGGCTCGTCCTCTCACTATGGTCTCCTGTAGTCCTTCAGCTATGGCTGTCAACCTTGGCCTGTCTACAGATGCTGTCAGGCTGAAGGGTGAGATTAGTTTCTGCTTTAGGATTGGCTTTATTTTTGATGAGTGACTTGCTGTACAATGTTTGGGAATGGAACACTATTGGGTAATCTGATACTGAGAAGCATTTGCTTTTTAGTGAATGGTGTGTGGCAGCCTGTGTACCAAGCTTCCACTACATGTGGCTTTAACATGGAAGTTGTGGGAGGTGGACTGACCCTCACTGCACCATATACAAGCAACTGCTGGCAGTTTGAGGTAATTCTGCATTTATGGGCTTGTATGCTGATTTTTGTAACTACTTAACTGTTAATCCTCTTAACTTTCTTTCTCAGGGTGCCGAGAGGCTTTTGTCTGTGCAATACATGGATGGGGAGTTGACCTTGTCCTGCTCAGCTGTTCAGTCCCCAGCTACTACTCCTTTCCCTGCTGTCATGTATGTCCCACCTGTATCTCCTCTTCCACATGTTCCTATGTTATCCTTTTCCCTATGCTTATGGTAGAACATGGCATTTTCATTATAGGCAGCCTGTAACTCTCATGGATGCCTCCATGACTACATCAACTACCCTGGCTACTACAGATGCACCAGCCACTGGTCATCAACAGCAGTTGTCGTCTTGGTTACCTGGAATGTATTATCCTTATGGCATGCCATGGCATTTCCTATATAGCCATCCTGGAACTCGTGCAGTTACCCCCACAACCACTGCTCCAACTACCCCAGCTACCACAGTTGCTCCAGCCAGTGCTGATCAGCAGTTGTCGTCTTGGTTACCTGGAATGTATTATCCTTATGGTTATGTCATGCCATGGCATTTCCACTATAGCCAGCCTGGATTTCCTTTAGTTACTCCAACAACCACCCCAGCTACCACAGTTGCGCCCAGCCATTCTGATCAAATGCGTTTGTATCCTTGGCTTCATGGAATGTATAATCCTTATGTTCATATGGCTTCACCTGGTGCTCCAGGGGCGGGCCCAAACAATGGGGTTCAACAGCAGATGTACCAGATGCCCTGGGTGAATGCCTTGCCTAACTACCTCACTTTAAATCAAAAGCCAGGCTTTCCAGTGGTTAAATCATCCAAAGGTGTGTCATATCCTGCCCGCTTTTCTCCCCTACAGGTTAAAGCAGGTCCAGGAAAATGAGCAACTCTTGATTCTGGTTCACAAATGAAAGTGATGAAACAATAAAGGAAAAATCAAAATGGTGTGGTGGTCATGTTTTGCTTGAGTATCAATCTGTTACTAAGGGGATGTCTTGCAGTTCCAATATTTGTACTTTATGCTGGTTAACTATGATGTCCTGACCTCGGCCTAAGTCTTGCATCTCTTTGACCCTGTTGTCTAATCTTTCCTTTCAAACATTTTCCAAATCACTGTTAATTACCGGTCAGAGATGGAATGATCAGAATTGTGCTATCTGGGCCCACTAAGTGTTGCAAAACTGGAATGGGCATTGCCTTGAACTTTTAATATGCTCAATAATTGTCCAGTAATAAGTAGGCTTGTGTTTATCTATAGCAGTCTGTAGTAAGGCCTTCATTCTTATTGCCCCTACCAGTCTTTTTATCATAATTTCAGTTCATAATTCATATAAAATGCATGTGAGCACTGTATAACCTTATACTTCTGTTCTGGGCTTGGCTACCTGAACCTTGTTTGCTCTCTGGGAAGGTGGAGGTTGATGCTGAACACAGCTATGTACATACTGCCCTCTTCTACCTAGCTGAGGACTTATAACTATATTATCTTGAACAGTAATCAAGCCATGGTATGAATTTAAGTGTGTGGGTTTTTTTTTTTTTTTCTCCTCTACATGACTTAGTCTATGCAGTCATTCTCACCAATAAGTATTTAAAGATGTGCAGGGCCTTTACATTCAGAATTTCTTCTGGAATTTGGAGCTTTCCTTTGCTGTCTAATTTTGATTTTTTTGGGGGGTGGTAAAGACTGTAATTGGAGACTTCACTAGTCATTTTGGTAGACTCCCATCCTCTGAGGACAGAGATTGGGTTTGTTGAGCTTAGCGGGTGAAGGCACAATATAATGGAGCTCACTGATGGGTACACACTTGGCTTAATATGTTCGCCATAGTTATAGGAAACATTATGAAGTTCTCTTAATTTTTTTTCCTTTAAAAGGTCTCAGCCAACATAAATGCACTTCACCTCACACACGTTGAGCATACAATCAGGCTGGCTCTGCTTTGTGCCCAGCTTTACTGGAAATCTCCCAGATTTATCAATTTGCCCTCGAAGCTCACAGAACTCCAACAGGTGAATGAGTAAAACTCACTATATACTAGACTTAAAAGATATTTATTCAAAAGATGATTAGGGAATAAAACAATTGGGGGGAAAAAATGTTGCATCCTAACAATCATCAAATGCAAATATGAATAGACACTGTTCAGAATTTGGCTTGTAAATGCTATCAAACTAGCCCGGTAGTACTTCAAATTAGATGGAAAGAAAATTTGATCATCTGTTAAAAAATAGCTTCTTCCTGCCACAAGGTCAGCTTATGTCTCTATTCTAACAGAAAATGAATATTATCCAATATTCTTATTTAGTACATTAGCAACACGAATAAGAAATAAGAACTTATGAAAAAACTTAAAAAACCTAATGGATACCTAATTATGGTAAATGATCTGATCAGCATTGCATTGCTTTGCTTGTACTGCTTGATCTCAGGGCAGCTTTTGATACCATAGTATCAAAGCTGAGTAATACTGTGCATACTGGGTAATTTCCTACTACTCAATTCTGGCAAAACAGAAGTACTTTTACTAGGTCTACAGATAGCTAGAAGTAATTTTTCAGATTATGCAGTAACTCTTGATGGCCTTTCAGTTACATTATGTGCAGCAGCAAAAGACCTTGATGTGAATATCGACTCAAGACTCTTTCTTTACAGCTCAATGGGAGCTTATTTTCATGCTGTAATAAATATTTTGTTTTGCTCTCTCTCATTCCTTGATCTGTCTCTCTGTCTTACCTTCCTTTGTTTCAAGACCTTTGACAGGCAAATTAGAGCAAAAGCGCCATTCCATCAAGAGACGAGCAGGTGAATACCTGCACTCTATTGGTGTGTTGTGACAAGCAAGTAATACTTTACAGAATTGAACTCCACTGTCTTTAGCTTTTCTCATCACCTTTTTGACAATTGCAGATGACCTTGCCACAAAGCCAGTGGATTGTGAAAAATGTGGATTTGATGTGGTACGAAGTCCCAGGCCCAAGTCCTAATCCTTTAAAATCCACATTGCTAAACTGTGGGCTATTATCTCTCAACACGTGTGTTGGCACTTCATGTCTGGGAAAAGTTGGACTCCATCCAGTAATAGTCACTGACTATGAGACAATCTTTGTTGTTCGCAAGTGAACAGGTCTTCTGCTTTCTGATATTTTCACTAAGGAGCTGGATGTGGCAGTAGTGGCTCACTTGGATTACTCAGCTGATACCCCAGGCATGGCAATACATCATCTGAAATAACCTGGCTGATTCTAGACAAGAACATAATTTCATGAACACTATGTCTAATTTCCTACATGAAATCTATCTGTAATCCATTCTGTTTAGAATTTTAGGATGACTATGCCTTGTATACAATGTCATCTAGCCAGAACTTTCCTGAGCTTTTCCCAGTCCTGTGCATTTTTTCTTTTTCTTTAGCCTTGTCTATAGTGCAGTCTTTTCTGAGTGGTTAGGTGTGAACTTTCTTATATAGTGCATCATCCCCATGAGCACATCTTTCTCTCTTCAACTGGCAGGTTTAGAGCGGCTGACACTTTTACTGGATCAGGTTGGACAGGAGCTTCATTTCACCCATGAATGTCTGTTCAGACACACCCAGCTGGCATTTTTTTTGGTCATTTTCAGTTTTGCCCTACGAGTATCTCCCAGGACCTGTCTGAGTCTGTGATCATGTTCTCCTTTTGTGCCTCCCATTATAATAATGCCATCAATGGACGTGTCTACACCTTCAATGTTTTTGTAAACTAAATGTATGATCTTATGGTATACCTCAAGTGCTTACACAATCAAAAAGGTAACTTCAGGAAACTGTAACCGACTAGTAACATGACCTCATCCAGTTTTATTGCCAAAATCCAGAAGGTGTATCTACTTTACTAAAATATTTTACGTTTGCATACAGAACCATTATATCCTCCCATGTATGAAGTTTAAAATGTTCTGTTTTACTTGCTCTCTTGGCTCAAATCCTCTATTATCAGCAAGTTAGCTCATCAATTTATACCTTCTATTCTGTCCACCGTAAACTCGTCCAGTAGCACAAAAGGCACTTTTCTTCAAGGGTGCATTACAGGAGGCATATCCTTGTCTATTTACATAGTGTGCTCACTAGGCAGACAAACCCAGTCCTTTGAACTGAACTTTTGCATCAAGCTATTGCAGCCTGTTCCTGGTGCACTTTAAAATATTAGGATCCTGTTTTTGTCTTTAAAATGCTGCTAAACCTAGAACGGCCTGAATGCTTGTATGTCTAATCTGCTAAACATTTCCTGTTAACTGAAATATCAGTTCCTGCATACCCTTTGATTTTACGTCAGCATCATGTAGCCTAGGTCTTCAGGTCATTAAACACATTGTTTGAGCTCCTGTGTCCAGCTTGAACATACCCTGTTACTCTGCAATTGCAATGGAATTGTCCCGTCATACAACTTTTGGGCAGGAGACAATGGGTCACCAGTTAGGCATCTCCAGTTAGAATAGCCTGGATGCAAAGCCCCCATTCACTCGCCAACCACAAGCCGAGGCAGTGCCTTTTACACATGTACGTGCATCTCGATGTAACACACAACTCGCGTTGCGTTGTTCTCCATGCAGCTCCCGGATTTCAGCACCAGTGCAATAATGTCGAGTGTGTGCTGCTCAGAAACACAGCAGCGTGTCAGCTTTTGATTTAGGCTCATGCCTGTGGCACAAACCTTTCATCAGCACAAATAACTTGGCAGCATTCGAGCTTGCTCATTGCTTTCTGCGTTGCTCTGCTCGTGGTCACATACACACATGGTCACTGTCACTGCTCAGGGAAAGAGAAAAAGAGAGCACACTAAAACAGGGCTAAGGTGGGCCACTTTATCCCTTACTCCTGTAGCTTGTCCCCTAAACACCACCCTCCCACTGCAGACTCCCACTAAACCAAGCTCCCACCTGCTGCACTTTCCTTTTTTTTGTGAATATTAGTAAGTAATTGTTTACCAATGGAAGCTCTTGTCCGTGGATAGTTTTCTCAGAACTGAATGATATTCCGTCAGGCACTTGTTTATCTACACTGCATGGCCAAAAGTATGTGCACGCCACATCCATATTCCAAAACCACAGCCATTAAATTGGAGTTCACAAATCCCTCCCCAAATTTTACAAATGAATTCACATGTGACAACTCACTCTTAATGGCATGTTACATCTTGTAAGGCTGAACTTTATTTAAAATAAGAAGAAATCAGAAGACAGGGCTCTGATCATGTTTTCCTTGAGTATAAAACTGTTACCATGGTGATGATTACCTAGAATAGTCTAGTGGGAAGATGGTACTGGTTCATGGGCTATGGTTTGCAGAGGTGCTATGCTGCCGTATGAAAAATATTGAAGCAAGGGATTCACAAATGCCATTAAATGTAACTTTTCCTTTTGCTGAAATTCCTGTTCAGTGGTGTGGTCTATATGGCCACGTATACTGTGTGGTTCTTGATGCACAATTCTGACAATTTGATGCAAATCTTTTTTTTGTGTGTGTCTGTTTACACATGTGAGAGACCTGAACCATATCCAATTCTTGCATTTACATCATTCCCCACCAAAAAATTCACTAGGCTAAAAATAACTTTTTATCAGTAGCATCAGTGTTGTTGCAGAAAAGACAAGTGATTCTGTTGCTTCCACTGTGATTGCTGTGGTCTTTTGTCTCAACGTTTTGAGACAATTTTGAGACATTAATTTTAAATTGGCAGTGAAACCAGGACTGACTGTATCCTTGCTCTGTCATGTCCTTGCAGACAGCCCGGTTTCTGTAATTTCTTTAATCTGGACTTCAGTGACTACCCTCCAGGCTTCATGAGAGCTGTTTGAGCACCAAAAGATGAATTTTGGCTTAGCCTATTGTCACATAACAATGATGATAGGATGTGAGTGAGCAGATGTGAGACAAATGATTGGATATCAGTATGTCCAAACTGTATGGCCAAAAGTATGTGGACACCTGAACATCACACTCACATGTTCCCATTCAAAAAGCCATAGGCAGTAACACTGAGTTGCCCCTACCCCTTCCCCCTTGCTGTTATAACAGCCTCCACTCTTTTGGAAAGGCCTTTAGATTTAGATTTAGAACGTGGCTGTGGGATCACAAGAGCATTAGTGACGTTGCATTGGTGTCAAGTGCACAAGGCCTGGGGTTGAAGTCAGAGTCTGTGCAGACCATTTGATTTCTTCCACTTCAACCCTGGCAAACCGTGTCTTCATGAGCCTCGCTTTGTGCACAGGGGCATTGTCATGATGAAACATGTTTGGGCCTCTTAGTTCCAGAGAAGGGAAATTGGATAAAGACATCCTATACAATCATATACAATCGTGTGCTCGTTAGGACAGTTTGGGGAAGGAATAAATGTGTGTGTGATGGGCAGGTGTCCATGTACTTTTGGAATCATATCGGATCTTGTCAGAGACAGCAAAAAAAAAAAAAAAGGGATTGGTTGGCATTGGAAATGCATCCTCAGATACTGCAGGTTTCAGATTTTGAAGCTCATTTTAATATGACCCATATTAGATGTGGGGAAAAAAGAAGCAAATCAGAGCTGTTTACATGTATGCAATAGTTTCAGAAATCAGCAAAAATAATCAGAAGAGGCTGCCAGTGTACACATGTGCTGCAGCTGAGCTGATTTTGGGTGAGGATGCATTCTGCATGGGGAGCTTTTGCCCTTTTGCGCGTCTCTCCATGCGCGCTGCTGACGTCATCGTGGGAGTGTCTCAACGGCTGAAATGAAATGAACGGTCATCGGCGCAATCCTCTCAGGACTCACGTAAGTTGGTACCGCACTATATTCTCTCTAAACACGAAATAGCATCCGGTATCAGTTCCTGACATTACTCCTTCCATATTTCACCACGGTTGCTGGGTCAGTGGATGTGCCGAGCCGTGTGTTGCTTCCCTTAGCAATGCTAACTCGACCTAGCATCTCTCTGGCTCCTAGCTAAGCTAGCCGAGTTAGCATGTTTAGCCGGAATAGACGCGGCACTAAGCGTGACTTTGGCTAGCTCAGGCTGGATGTTAGCTAGCAAGACGTGCATCAGGCGTCAGGGGCACTAACATTACCGTGGCATCTCGGATCACACGATCAGACGACAGTGTCCCACGTTAGCTAGCTTCGGGATGATTTTTAAACGGTTGTCAAATGATTTAGCATCTCGGAAGTTAGTAGATCTCCTCCCTGTCTCTACACTGGCGTTACAGCCGGCCAGAGAATCGTGAGACAGGTGTCTTGCTACCTAACCTTAGCTGTCCTAGCTATTCAGATGGAAGCATACTTGGATCTGATAATATTTCGACAGGTGTCATGCTCATAAACTAAGCTGGTGCAGGTGAGTAGGATGAGATGAGATGTGATCTGATCTTATGTGATCTTATCGGATTCTGATCTTCATCATCATCTCTCTGTTTGAACCACAAGCTAGCCAAAAGGGCGTAAACTGGCCATGAGGGCTACACAGATGACTGCATTAACAATCCTAGTGAGCTAATCTGATCAGATGATAGATACATCAACCATAGTGAGATACCATTTAATATAATTAATATAAACAGATGATAGATTTCACCTGAGATCTCTGAAACATTGAGGCACATGACATATGGCCAGCCCTACACATAGCCTGTAGTGATCAATACAAGCTTGGCCTTTTTTTTTTTTCTTCCCCCTAATCTGATCTGATTTAGTGATCAGACAGATTCAGACCATTGGCTTCTCTCTGTGCACAGCTATGATCTTTTTGGTGCTCAGATATTGTATATGGTCTAATGCTTTTAATTTTTCAGCTTTATTGCCTTGATCAGATGATTAATGCAGCCAATTAATACACACAGATGTTCCATTTCATCTAAGATCAACCCCAAGACACGAAGCTAGTGCTAGACATGGCTCAGTAAGAGAGCTGGATTATTTTTCCTTCTGTGATCCGATCTCATTTAATGATCTGACAGACTTTGGTATTGTGTAATGTCTTGTGTAATGTTTTTCGCATGTTTTTCAGCATGTAATATCACCAGGTTTGCCAGGCTAGTCGACAGGAACAAGAAAAACTACTCCGTCCCATCAGGATCGAGTGGCAGTTATCGTCTATGACCTGAAGAGATTATTTTGGATTACCCCGTAGGATTAATTCGCACCATCTTTCTAAATGGAGACGGCAGAGCGGGCGAACTGATGAATGGGACGAGGTACAGTGCTGGTTATTAATTATCTTGTCATTTAGAGAAAATGGTCACAATGTTGTGAGAGCTGGCTTCTGACTTGCGCAGTCATTACAGATGTATGCCAGTTTCACATGAGGAAAGAGAAAGCCTTCCGAGGAGAGGTGTCGGGTCGTTTTGGTTTTAATTACATTTAATAGCTGTCATTCTCTAATGCTGTCCGGAGTGGGCATTTTATCACCATCCCTTATGTAAAGTTATGTGCTCATATAAGCACACACGCACGCACACACACATCTTTAGCGATGATTAGATGTGATATTAGATGGGAGGGCTGAAACCTAATATGTGTCAATAGCTCGACAATGAAGCTATTAGGGTTGAGCGATGCATTATATCACAAGGTCCCATCGATGGCCTAATGAGTGATGTGGGCCAAACTATTACACACAATTACAGACAGGCTTTTCATTCAAACTAAAAAAAAAATGGTTTTGATTAGACACTGTGTGCTTTGTCTACTTGTACTTTCTTGTGGGGTGAAAAAAAAAAAAAGGATTATAGAGGAAATAATCCACCTGTATTTCACATTCATCTTGTCAGTCACTGGTGATGACGTGTCGGCAAAGCAGGCTGAAAAAGATCGGCCCAAATGCACACGAAATCTAGGGTGTGTTTTAAACTGACCCGGCAGTCATCAATAGGCTGCATGAATCTACAGTCTGGGCTCGAAAGAAATCAGCCCCAGCCATGCGTCTGTGTGTCCCATTCTATGCTGTGCTTGGAATTTGTTAACAGCAAAAAAAAAATCCGATGCCGAAAATGAAACCTTATATCGTTATCTTATATTGATAAGACAAGGGGGAGGGTTTAAGCTGAGCTAGCTCGTTTGTACCAGCCGCTCCTGCTGATCTCTGATGTGACCTTGACGAGCTGTGTGAGTAAGACTGGGGGAGAGAGTGGTATGGAGATTGAGCTGACCCACTTCATCCACACAAAATGCAGTGCCCTCGGTGTATGTGTACACGCCATTGTGTGTGTTTTTAAACGGCATATGGGGACCGCGACTCATCTCTTGAGCCAATTGTTTGCCTTCATTTACCTTTATTCGCAGTCCAATCCCTTAGGGTGTTTTAGTTATGTTATGCGATAGCTGTGCTAAGTGTGCAGATGTAACATGTCGCTGTTTATCTGGTTAATTAATTATTGAACACGCCGGCGCCGTCACTGACAGTTCATGTACGCTGCTCAGCATGTCTCTGATGTTAATCAAGGATACGTCTCTGTGCGGCTCACTGGTCAGCGGCTCGCCTGAAAGACTAATCGATTGGTAGTCTTGTAAAGGGCTTCGGACTGACATTTTAAAAACGGACACAGACACTCCAGATTGAGTAGCTGAATAACAGCTCTGAGTCATCCATGGTGTCAGCTGGGAGATGTTTGAAGTTCTATGTTGTTCCTCAGGTAAAGGCCTTTGCTTTGGCTAGTGTGTTAGTGTGCTGAAATGTCAGATATTGGCTAGTGCGGTCGTTTTGTGTACGACTGCGGTATCATTTGCATGCTGCTTATTCTTCTTTTTTTTTTTTTTTTTTTTTTTTTTTTTTTTTTTTTTTTTTTTTTTTTTTTTTTTTTTTTTTTTTTTTTTTTTTTTTTTTTTTTTTTTTTTTTTTTTTTTTTTTTTTTTTTTTTTGGAAGGCTTAATCAGCTGATGACGAAGGGAATGTAATACTTCTTTATATGTCAGCAGAGCCTGTGTTTGATGGGCTACAGCAAAAAGGTCTGTGTTTTCTGCTATATAAGGCCTCGTTCTTTGAAAGGAGGTGGTTTTTGGCAACAATTACTGACAACAAACTGAGTCTCAGAGTGTACTGAGATCATATTGCAAATATAGTGCATTACGGTGGTTCTATAATGCGTTTACGTCGTACTCTATGTAGTGAGCGCAAATAGTGAATAGGAAGCCATTTGTGATTTTAATGCATTCTATTACTAAAAGTTCTTAAGTGACTGATTCTACTCTGTAATTATGTCATACTATTCAACTAAAATTTGTACAGGTCAAATTACATAAACTTC
This sequence comes from Pangasius djambal, assembly GCA_022985145.1. Lineage (NCBI taxonomy): Eukaryota > Metazoa > Chordata > Actinopteri > Siluriformes > Pangasiidae > Pangasius > Pangasius djambal. The sequence continues at coordinate 5,829,497 of CM040994.1, forward strand.
CTTGCTTACAAAGGTCTAAAGGATAAGGACTGAATGGGGACCATAGTCACCTTTTAATGCTTAACCATATATAAGGCAATTTGAAGTGATTATTCGAAGCGTGCGCCACTTTGACTAGAGCCATGGACTCATGGATGAGACACCTGTTCTGAATTTGATGCGGAGAGAATAAGTGCGTACTTTTCTGTCCATTCGTCTTTAAAAATTCTGTTTTTAGGCTCCCGAGTGTCGCAACAGAAGATTGTACGTTCTGTCCTCGAGAGATCACGAGTTCAGATCCCGACGATACCACAGCCCTCCGTGCCCGGGAGCCAAGGGAGCAAAATTGGTTGTGCTCTTTAGGTAGGAGGGATGGCAGACTCTCTCTCCTCCGTGAATCACAGCAACACTAGCCAATCGTGATCGTCTATGAGCTCGTGTATGTGGAAGAGGGCTAATAGCCCTGAGTGTTTTTTAATGCTGTCCTGAGACACTGCATGAGTAGCGGTTGGCTGGCTTCACGTGTCTTGGAGGAATCGCGTGTCTGCTAAAGATACCGCACTGGTACATGTTTAGAAAACTGGATTCGCTAAACTACAGGGCAGTTTTTCATACGCTGATAACCTCTGCTATAGTATGGGTCCTCGGAGATACGTTCCTGAGTCTGGACCTCTGTCCGCCAGTTGACATGCCCTGCCCAATGTAGTGAGCATATATAGTGCATAAGAAGCCATTTAGGATTTGAGTGCGTTCAATTACTTATTAATAATTTAAGTAATTGAAATGTAAATGCAGCTTTTAAAGGCAAGGTAGAGCTGTTGACTGTTGATTCAGGATCATATTTGAGACTTGTTTACCCTGATCTCACTTCAGCATTCCCAAGCTTTATGAATGTCAGCCAGGAACGTCTAGAATGTTCATCTAGTCAGGTTGCAGTGGGCTTATAAATCCACTGGAGTAAGTAGTCTGTAGTAGCATGGGTTCAGGAGCTTCAAAATGCTGCATGCGGGCCGGCTTTATACACTGCTGTGAATTATTCTGCCTGTCTAACGTTTCATTCACTGATGGCTGGTATGCACGGGTGTAGAATAGACTGGTTATTGGATGATGTGAGTCCAGTGAGTCTGACAACAGCATCCATTTTCTTCTATAGCCGTTCCTGAATTGAGAGCCAGAGGAGGCCGGGCTGGTCTGATGGTAAGCAACACTCTCCTTTTCTCTTTTTTCCCTCCTCTTCTCTCTTATGTAGAACTGTTTTTGTTCTTCTTTGTTCATCCCAAAAAAAGAATGATGTGCTGTGTGGGTTGTTGTTTTCTCTGCCAGATATTCTCTGAAATGTTTAGTATTGCTTTACAGGATGTTATTACGATGTATGAAACAGTGTTAATATGCCTACGATTAAGAGTGCAGTGTTTTGCACTTGATGGAAAAGTGCTTTGGCGAAAGAGTACCAGGGTTACTGGCTCCTCGTATCTGCAGTGAGAAATCGCTACCTAAGTTTGCCCCAATTCACACGCCACGTAACCCACATGACTCACAGACACTAAAACTCCGCTTTAGCTTGTGTTTGTGCTTTCGATGTCATCCTCAAGAGTAATTAACAGTAGATCGAGGGTGAATTTCTGCAGTGAACCTTGCTGAAGGGGTCGGATTCTGGCTCTTCGGTTTTTATTACTGATTTTAAGAATTGGCATTTTGATATATAAGAATATTTCTGTTCATATTTAGACAAATCAGATTAAACGACAGACGTGTTGTTTTCGTTAAGTTCAATAAAGAGCCTGTGAGCACTGCAGAAATTCATAGCTCTAATTCTTTAGTAGATGTTTTGTCACATCACCACCCATGACTGTAGACTGTGTGTCATTATTAGTATAGCAATTGCAACAATAGTACCTTGGCTTTGAGTAACATACAGGTTTGGCATGTTTATTCTGTGACTTAAGACTTACGGGATTGGCACAGCAATGAGTCATATCCTAATGATATCAGTTGAGGAACCTGACACCTCAGAATATGATTAGGTGAAAAGATTGCCACACCCTAATCTCTCCAAGCCAACTGAAGTGCTTATGCTTTGTTTTTAGCTTGAGCTTTCCTGTATTTGCTGCTTGTGTGCCATCACTCAGTGCTGCATGTCACAATCCATGTTGTTTTCCTTCTGTGGTAGACAAGCATGACTTTGAGCCAATCCACAGATGCATGCACGCTCACAGAACCCACCCGAGTGCCAAGCCCCCTGCTACCTGGCTTTTGAATCTGCCTGTCAGAGGGTTAGTGGTGGCAGGGCTTAGTTAGACCCTGCCCCTATGCCGACCCTCTGAGTTGAACCTGGCAGCCTTGAGATGGATCAGGGTGCTAGCGAACAACCTGCCACGGAGGAGCCAGACTCCGGGACTCGAGCTGAGTCGGGGGCGAGCAGGAGGGCTTCTGAGGCCGAGCACAGCTTGTCCAAAATTACTCAAAATGCCCTGGAGAACATGGGTGTGCTTGGCCATGGCCTGAAACAGCTCTTCCAACCCCAGCGCCGGCGCTCATCCGTCGTGCCACAAGACCTCTCCTCTTCCTCTGCGAGCCCTGCACCTGAGGCCGCAGAGGCAGGGTCAGAGTTGGGGGAAGCCTCCGCCCCTAACATCACGCCTCCTGACTCTGACCTCCCACCCACTTCCACCCCCCCCGCAGCTCTGAGCCGTGTGCTGCAGCAGATCCGAGGTGCTCCCCCCATGATGAAGCGAGGGACCAGCCTGCAGAGTCGCCGCAGCAAGACTGGGGGGGGAGGGGAGCCCCCCCAGAAAGGCAGCCCTCAGATCCATCGGCGCAGTACCCAGGAGGCTTTGATGCAGGCTGGACGCCCACGGTCGTCCTCCACCACGGACACCCCCAGCAGCCCTGCCTTGGCCGACATGCTCCTGACCTCCGGCTATCACTCCACCGAGGAATCAGACCGAGTAAGTAATAATAAACCTCTTTTATTAATCAATTGCTTTCTTTATTCACTGTGGCCGAAATGGACTCCTTTAATTACAGACCCAGTTAAAGTTTTTAGAGATGCTTTCGTGGCCTAAGATCAAGCTCATAGCTACTCAGAGCTGATTCGTCCTGGGGGACGAGATCTCATCTTGATGACTGACTGCTCTAATGAGTTTTATTGTTTCACCTTTCTGCTTCTTGGCCAGTTAATGAGGATTTTTAACCATATATAGAGGGGGAAAGAGGGGGAAAAGCATGAAACAGTGTAGAGGAGTAAGTCTTCAGAGGTGGACCTGACTGGAACTAGTGCCTAAAATATGCAAGGGAGAATAGGTTATGGAAATACGACCGACTGGTTTCTTTGCTTATATCAGACACGTATTGGCTGACAAGAAGACGCTAACTAGGAGTCTCCTAATCCAAGAGGTCATTCACTGCTTATTACAAAGAAATAAGATATCTCAGTAATAGCACTTGTGCTTAAATATGCACGCTCATTTAGTGTTTGTATTGTACCAGTGTACCGTCACAAGATCAGAGGTGTGAACACTGTATTTTTGGTATTCTGCATCCCACCACAGTCATGGTTGTATAAGGTTTAACAAGAACTCACTTCATTAGCATGCCTCATTTACTCACAGCATCTTTATGCCAATAATAGGATTCATGTCCTTGCACGTTAAAGCGGTTTGCCAGAATTTTTATCCAACTGCAGGCTTTTCTGAGAAGATTGTGGAGTTTATCTAAGGTTACTGTGTTTTCAAAGCCAAGGCAAATTTCGCTGTTAAAGGGAGTACTCCTGATAAGCGAACTAGGCAGTAATGAAGCCAGTGAATGCCTTGTTCCTTTTATTTTGGACCAGGATGTGGCATCCGGTCCATTTTATTTTGTTCAAAAGGGTTTGGCCTGAGGTTAAGCTTTTCCAGCAGGTGGTGCTGCTTTCCTGTGTCTTGGGGATGCCTTTCTTCATCTTTCTGTCCCTGCAGTGTGTTGGTCTTCCAACTACTACTGCTGAGGGGTCCGGTAATAGGAGTCATTTCACCTGGTATTGATATTGCTTGGTGGAACCATGAAGAATGTCTGCCTGTGCTCCTCCTCAGTGGAATGGCAGGCTCAGGCGTTTGTCAGACGTCCCACAGACTATAAGCCAGAAGTGCACAGTGGTTAGTTGCAGAAAGCAGACAGGAACCAATCACAAGCCACAGCACCTGTGACAAGCAGATTTTGTGTTCGTGCTATTAGATTTTGGGTTTTTTTTTATTTGTAGTTGCTTGTTGGGCGAATAGGTTCAACAATCAGAAAAAGAAAACAAAAACCCCCAAATTTTCATTTGGTATGTAGCTATGTTTAAAGGTAATGAGTGTCATGGTGATGTGGGTATCTTTCGATAACTATAGTGCGTGTTTCTTGTTCCGAATCCCACCACATGCTGCACTACACATATCGGTCGAGCTGCGATCTAGTAGAATGTTTTTTTTTTTAACTTATTGGGTTAATTAGTGTGAATCACACCCGTCACACCATTATGTTGTTCTTCCCCAAACTGTTACCATGAAGTTGGAAGCACACAGCTGTATAGAATGTCTTTGTATGCTGCAGCATTACAGTTTTCCTTAACTGGAGCTAAGAGGTCTAACCAAAACATGTTCCAGCATGACAGTGCCCCCGTGCACAAAGTGAGCTCCAGGAAGACATGGTTTGCCAAGGTTGGACTGGAAGAACTTCAGTGACCTGCACAGAGCACACTGTGCATGTTGTTAGAATAGGATGATGATCTCACTTTTGTTTATGTCCTCTAGTCTGTATTATTGTGTTTGCTGATCTCACCGTATGTTATTGTGTCTCATTATGTTAGCTACCGTTTTTAGCTTGGTAACTTGGTACTTGGTACCACACTGGAGCTTTTCCTTGCCTGATGGGCTAGCTAATAAATTTTCCTGTCAGGGATTTTCTTTTATTATTTGTAGTCCAACCAGTGATGGCACACATCAGACTGTAGTCAGTGGCATTGTTCTAATTGCCACCGAAGTAACTTGACAGGTTCTTAAGCCTTGTATTTTTCCACCATTCTTGCATTATTAAGACCTACTTCAGAGTCACTCAACATGCTAAGTCAGCTTGCTAAGAGGCTTTACCACTCTCCTAATCAAACCGAACCGTGGGGTGCGAGCTTAAGAACCCAGGGTCAAGGCGGATTCACCAGGTGTGAAGATTGATTCATATAAAGGCATGTCCGGTGAGGGTTTTTACAGTTTTACAGGTAGTTTACATACCGTGTGGAATGATGTAATGCTGTTAGGTGCATTTATAGCAGTTTCTGTGTAATAAAAAGAATGATAGCTATATGAACACTTGTACCAGGCACTGAAACTACTTTAATGGATGGCAATAAATATTTTCCATTGCTTTCTGACTGACTATAACCCTTCAAGGAAACTAATATATGGCATTATTTTGAGTTCAGTTTAGCCATTCACGAATAATGATTAAATCTTTAGCTGATTTTCTCAGAGAATGTTATTTGAACCTACAGCTGGGCAATATGATGATGTTATATCGACATATTGTCAATATATTTATAACAGTTACAAACTCTGCTCGGAGGCTGATTAAATGTAACACATTTTTTGTTTATTGTAGATATTTTTGTTATATCGCCAACCCCTGAATCGACCTTTTTTTTGACTCAGGATGTGTGTAGAAGGTTATGGCTCGTATTAAAATTGTGAAATTGCGCTTTGGATTTGGAGTTTTATATTTCAAGCGTAGGCAGTGCTTATTCTGTTTCTAACATCGTGCTTTTTAATGTGGAGCGGTATGCCACTTTATCAGTGATCCGAGCTTCAGGTGTTATCTCAGAGGATTGCAGGAGTCTTGTCATAGTACAGAGGTCCAGACAGTCAGAGTCTCTTGCGATTGTTGCAAATTCCTGCATACGACATGTGGAAGTGTGACTGCAGCGTGCGTGCTCTGTCATGGCCTGCGCTGGGAGTGTGCTCACAGTCATGGTGCTTTTATTGATTTCGTGGTTGATTTTACGAGGTTTTGTGGTGTTTTTGTCATTGCGCAGGAATGTGACCGCGTTAACTGTTGTTCTTCCTTTCTGTTTCTTTCTGTTTTGTTTGTGTTCTTTCTTGCTTGCCTGTTCTTTCTTTATTTCTTTCTCATTTCTCTGTTTTTCTTGCCTGCCACCTTTATTTCTTATTTGCATGTCTTCTTTCTCTTTCTATTTCTTCTTCTCCTTTCTTTCTTTCACTCTATCTCTCTAGGTGGATCGCCTAGAGGTGTCTGGCTTGGCTGCATCCCCCAACGCTCTGTCCAGCAGCTCAGACGGCGGTGGCGCGTACGGCGTAGACTCGGTAGACGGCACCCCCGACCCGCAGCGCACCAAACAAGCCATTTCGCAGCTGCAGCAGAAGATCCTCAAGCTCACGGAGCAGATCAAGATCGAGCAGACGGCACGCGACGACAACGTAGCCGAGTACCTGAAACTGGCCAACAACGCTGACAAGCAGCAGAGCGCACGCATCAAACAAGTATTTGAGAAGAAGAATCAGAAGTCAGCACAGACCATCCAGCAGCTGCAGAGGAAGCTGGAGCATTACCACCGCAAGCTGAGGGAGGTGGAGCACAACGGCATCCCGCGCCAGCCCAAAGACGTGCTGCGTGACATGCACCAGGGCCTGAAGGACGTCGGCGCCAAGGTACATTTCTTCATACTTAAAGTTATGGCTCGCTGTAGTGCAGATTTATCTGAGTATATGATGTCACTATGGAAAACGATATTATTAATATAGCACTGTTCATTTTGAGTCCAAAATCTGAATATGCTTTACAACTGAAGAACTGAGGCATATAATTGTGTAATAGGAATAGAAATTAAAATCATTATTAAGTTTGTTAATTAAATATTCAAGGAGCGGCATTAAAAGGGGCTAAAACCGAACCTTACTGGAACACTTTTTATTTCTAAAAGAAAGAACTTGTTTGATCTGAGAAAAACATTATGTCCTTAAAATATTAGCGAAGTCCTGGATAAGGTAAAGTGGGGCTATTAAGCTACGTTTTGCAGTTTAGAATCCGCTTGTGTCATAGAGATAAGTGCTATACAGTGTATTGCATAAGTGTTCACCTTGCTTGAACGTTTTACACATTATGTATTGTTACAGCTTGGAACTGAAGTAGACTTGATTGGGATTGCATGTCCTGAATCTACACAAAATTATATACAAATAAAAAAATAGAAGTGTTTATTGTTTGATTGTGTATTCACCCCCTTTTGCTGGGAATCCCTTAAATTAGTTCTGGTGTGATCCGTACAATCATAAGTCAGATAATTAGCTGAATAGAATCCACCAGTAATTAAAGTGTCACATCGTATGAGTATAATTACACCTGTTCCTGGAAGAGTTCCCAGAGTTTGTTAGAGAACACACCTAAACAAGGTGCATCATAATGACCCAGGAGCTGTCAAAACAAGTCTGGAACAAAGTTCTGGAAAAGTATCAATCAAGGTTTGATTATATAAAAAAAAAAAAAAAAATCCCAGGTTTTGAACATCCCACAGAGCCTCGTTAAATCCGTTATTAAAACATGGAAATTGTTCCTAGAGGAGGCCATCCACCAAAAGTCAGTGACTGGGTAAGGAGGGCATTCGTCACAGATGCAAGAAGCAGGCCAATGTTAACTGTGAAGGAGCTGAAAAGATGAAAAGATCCACAGTTCAGATGGGAAATCCTGTTCACCCTAGCCTGGACTCTCCACAAAGCTGGGCTTTTTATGAAAGAGTGGTGAGCTATATGACATTCTGCTTGCCAAAAGGCATTTTGGTGACTCAGCGAACATGTGGAAAGAGGGTTCTCTGGTGTGATGAGACCAAAATTTAACTTTTTTGTCCTTGGCAAAAAATGCCAATACGTTTAGCGAAAACCCAACACTGCTCATCACCCTGAGAACACCATTCCTTCAGTGAAGCATGGTGGCGGTAGCATCATGTTGACCAGTACCCATGAATGTGTTCTCGAGGGCCATAATCCCAATTATGTCCAGTATTTATGCAAGACGTTGTACCTGAGAGCCAGGTAGAGTGAGGCTACATATGTGCACACCACCATTTTGCAGCATTTAACGTTACAAATGTCTTACTTAGCATTAACAACATTGTCTTTGTGATGGCTAATGTTGGCCAATTTGTGTCCAGCTGCCTCTCATTTGTTCCTACCTCAGTGACAAATGTGATCTTTCAAAGAGAGATTTAAGGCATTGTTTTTGCAAGCATCTGTCATTGAATGAAGACTTTACACAGACTGGCAAGATTTCTATGTTTTATTAAACACTAGTGAACTGGAAGCGTCACTAATGGCAGCCGGCCCATGAAGTGCACTAAAATCTCACTGGAGATATACATGCAGATTACAAGCAAAAGTAATATAAAGGAATGAAATGAACCCATATAATAAATAAGACATGAAATAATATAGAATAATAATAATATAAGCTGGATTTAAGAGTGGTAATTTGTTACCTGCTGTAGGAAGAGCTGGAATTTGCTGTAGTGTCATTTGTTATTTCTGTTGTGTCCCGTTTCTCTTTTCATTGTTCTCGTTTTATAACCAAGTTATATAAGATATAAAAGTATATAGTTTATATTGCAGTCAATAAAGTGCTTACATGTCTTTGTCAGGTGACCGGAGGTCTCTCCAGTATCTCCCAGGCCACTCATTCAGCTGCAGGCGTTGTTGTTTCCAAACCCCGTGAGTTTGCCTCGCTCATCCGCAACAAGTTCGGGAGTGCAGACAACATCTCGTCCCTGAAAGACTCTCTGGACGAGACGCAGGGGGACGAGGCTGTGCCAGGTGTTGTACCAGGGGCCGGGACATCGGCCACTCGAGCCCTAGCACCTGGACAGTTGCAGTCCAGCCCCAAGTACGGCAGCGAGGACGACTGCTCGAGCGCCACGTCAGGCTCGGCAGGGGCCAACAGCACCACCGGAGCCCCCGGAGGACCCCCAAGCTCCAAGGGCAACACGCTGGAGCACGGCCAGGCCTCAGGCCTTGACGCTCTGTTTCATGAGATCCAGGAGTTGCGGGAGAACCAGGGCCGGCTGGAGGAGTCGTTTGAGAATCTGAAGAGTCACTATCAGAGGGATTACACGGTTATCATGCAAGCCCTGCAGGAGGAGAGATACAGGTACACACCGACACACTCAAACACTTCAGACGCCTGATATACACTTATATATCTGTGACTAAAAGTGGAATGGGACTTGTGGATGAAATCAATAAACTGTTGACTTAAAAATCCATTTTAAGCATGTGTTGTCCATGTAAAGCACACCTTATATATATGTGTGTGTGTGTGTGTGTGCATGAACAGGTGTGAACGTCTAGAGGAGCAGCTGAATGATCTCACAGAGCTCCATCAGAATGAAATTCTCAACCTGAAGCAGGAGCTGGCCAGCATGGAAGAAAAAATCGCATACCAGTCTTACGAACGAGCCAGAGACATACAGGTTACTTATCCACATCAGTCATACTGGATATCTGGGAAATAAATTAAATGTGCAGATTATTTTCAGACAACTGGGGCTGTATTTGCATAAACTTTGCAATAAGACTGAAAGTAGCTCCTGCTAGCCAATTCAGGAGAAACTCTTCTTTTTATTTATTTATTTATTTATTTATTTTTTAAGCCAGTTTTATTTTAGTTGCGTGCTGCTGTACTTCTAAAACAGGGATTCAGACCCATTGAACAGAACTGAGTTCTTGAAATAATACTGTAGCAAAGCTGATAAGTGTTTGTAAAAGAAAACTGTTCATAGTTTGTAGTTCAGCAACTCTAATTTTCTGAAAATGAACCAGCTTTAAAAAAAAAAAAAAAGTCATTGTCTCATCTGTGCAGAGTCTCTAGTCAAAAGTGAGTAACGTGAAGCACTACTACGAAACAAAACATAACCTTTTTGAATTGTCTTATTTATAGACATAAACTAATCGTTAATGGTTAAGGATTAAAAGGTAACGTTGTCAGCGTTCAGTCATGTTGCTTGGTTAGCGAAGTACCCTTGCTTCATATTGTCTGCGTTTGCACTCTGTTGCCTGTAGGAGGCGCTGGAGGCCTGCCAGACGCGCATCTCGAAGATGGAACTGCAGCAGCAGCAGCAGCAGGTGGTGCAGTTGGAGGGGTTGGAGAACGCCACGGCACGCACCCTGCTTGGCAAGCTCATCAACGTTCTGCTGGCTGTCATGGCTGTCCTGCTGGTGTTCGTGTCGACGGTGGCGAACTGTGTGGTCCCGCTTATGAAGACTCGCAGCCGCACGCTTTCCACACTGCTCCTCGTCATCATCCTGGCCTTCCTCTGGAGGAACTGGGAGGCCATTTCACAGTACCTGGACCGTTTCTTGCTGCACTCTAGATGACCTGCACGGGAAGAGATATCGGCTTTATGAAGGGAAAGGAAGGACGGGGCCTGACGAAGGGCCCGGAGACAAGCGCACTGCCTCAGCCGCTGTGAGCTCCACATGAAGGAGCTCAACGGGGATGGATGTCAAGAGAGTTCTTACAGATGATTTTGATGCTTTGTTCCTTGCCCAAGGAGTGAATTTGTTTACATTTTGATGAAGATTTTTTTTTTTTCTGTCTACTGGAAAAAAATTGTAATGCAGTTGTTTTGTTTTTTTTTTCTTTTTCTTTGGTGTTGAAAGTGATGCAAGTTGTGTTGCTTTGTGTCCTTGTATAATTATAGTAAGAGTATAAAATTTATGCAAATAACCAGGATCTGGTTTTGCGGCACTGAAATAACACTGGAGTGTGTCGAGTGCAAAAAGGATAACGTTCTCTTCATCAGCATAGCCTTCATCACTATCATCACTCAGCTTGTTTCCCTTTCTAAACCATGCAGTCTGCTTTTACTCTTTCTTCACCACAATTTCCCCTCTCTCTCTCTCTCTCTCTCTCTCTCTTTCTCTGTCTGTCTGTCTGTCTGTCTCACACTATGCACATCTGTCTTTCTCTAAATCTTTCTTTGCCCTGCTGCGCTGTGTCCTATTCCACTTCCTCCTCCTTATGACCCTTTGCTGCTGAAAGGACTTCCGCACAATCATCACTGGAAGAAATGGGTTCAGCTTGTGCAGACGAGTTTTGCGTTTGATTAGCTGGGCTGTACTGGACTGGGCCACAGAATAAGAAAGTTCTTGGCTTATCAAAAACCCAGGCTGCCCTGCCTTTGCTTCTCTAGCCCTGCCCATTGTGCCCCCTGCTGGCCTGCTCTGATAGAGGCACTGCCTCCAACCCATAAACAGAATGAACATACTTGAAGAGCTAGAAAGGCTCAAAGACTATCAGTGCTTCCGTACTGTTTCTTATAGCGACGATGAAATAGTCCTTTTTAGTTTTTATTTTTTAAAATTAAATGAATAAACGGGCTGTTTTAAAAGTGAATTGTCCTGTGTTTGACTTGGTGTTATTTATGTGTCTTTTTGTTGTGTTAATGAATATCATATACACTGATCAGGGAGACCACGTGAATGACGAACGGCCTGCAGCGCTGAGACTTATGACTGATTTATGCTTTCTACCATATAGACTTCTGAAACCTTTGGAACATCAGAAAGGCACTTTTGGAGGGATGGGGCGGAGGGAGCGACGCAGTTTGCGATCTCGGGTCCCAAACAAAGTAGTGGCACTAGCTAGAAATGAAACTATATGTACGGTTTATGCATAGCATATGCAAATGCATAGGGTGAATTTTACCCATCTGTAAAACTGCATCCTGAGAACGTTTTTAAGGAATGAAGTCCGCCCACATTTAGCTCAGTTCAGTGGTTTAATATAATAACCGACACGTTTGTGTAAGAACTATTAGAGATTATTAACATGGAATAGAGCTGTGTTAAACCTGTTCAATATTCTTCAGGGATTACTCTTAATTAAAATGCATAAATTAACAGAAGTTCCACTCATTCATAAACTTGAGGTTCACACACTCATTAACAGAGCTCTGGGTAACTTATCAGAGCCAAGCTTTGCCCTTTTGAATGACATTTGAAAGATTTGTGTGATTCTGAAAAGACGCATGGCAGCAGTAACAAAGTCACAAGAATAAGAATATTTTTAAATATATTTTTAACATTTAATTTTGATGATATCCAAATATAATCTGGGATTTACATTAGTGATTTTGACCAGCAATTTCATAATCCTGTGTTAGTAAGTCTATTACATTGTAATGAAGGATTTAAAAAAAATGCAATGCTTTTATTAAATATAATTTATATTTATGGTTTACAGCATTTTAGTTCCTATCGTTCCATATGTGCCTATGAATAACAACGAAGATCAACTCAGGAGTAAGTAAAAATACGAGTAAAATATGCAATATTTTAAAGTGGACATGCATAGCTTGTAACATTTTTTGGTAATAATCATATCATAAATAAAAACATTGCAAAAAACACCATAAAAGAGTCAGAAAGAGTGATCACATGATGATCAACTAAGAAAAAAATAAATCCCAAGCTCTAAAAAGAGGATCCTTAACAAAGCAATGATGGTTATTATAATTTAAAAGTTAAGGTGTAAGAGAGCATTCACCTCTTTGTAACAGATGTCAGATTCTGTTCATAGCATTTAAAACATGCTGATAAGAAATATAAAATATAAATGAGCTGACTTATACAAATATCATAATAATTATAACAATGCACACTGCACTAAAATACAAATCTAAATATATTTGCATGGCTTAGTGTTCCATGTGTTTTTTATTCTAGAAATAGGAAAGTTGTGGAAAAAAGAAAGACAAGAAAAACAATAAAAAAAAAATATTTTGTGTCATATCTAGAAAACATCAGGTATAATATGCAATATGATATAATTCAAAAGTGCTTCTTATTTTGTTTATTTTATATATATATATATATATATATATATATATATATATATATATATATATAATTTTATATTTATATTTATATTTTATATTCTTTATATTGATTTATTATATATTTATATTATTATATATTTATATTTATTTATATATTTATTTTATATACTTAGCTCAGTACTAGGGGTCTTTTATCTCCCAGAGTGTCTTCCTACCATTCACCGGAACCGGAAGTGCTAGTGGGGAAAAATGCTAGCCTAGCAACGGGACCTGCCCATGGGTGCTTGTCACTGAGTAGATGTTTTTTTATGCAAATAGGTCAGTTGAAGGTTTTGTGAGTAATCCTTTTTCTGTTTTGTATTTATGAGAGCTTCTTTATGGCGCTGTGAGTTTGTCTCTCATTTCTCTTTGGCAGCCATGCTAGCGGTTCTTAGCCGGCTAAATTAGCTTGCTAGCTTGTTATTTACAAGTGTACATTCGCTATGTTTACTCTTTGGTTTACTCAAAACCATGCCTTTCTTCGAGACTGTCCTCGAGTTGTAGTTCACAGATTTGACTTTAGGGCATGTTGGGTTCATATTTTGTGGCTGGATAATACAAACATGGTTATTGATAGACATTTCTGATAGAGATCTTGATAGTCATTGAAAAGCTGAGATTTCATCTCAGATCTCAGCCATGTCTGGCTGTTTGACAGCCCCATTTCTCCTCCTTTTAAGCCATTTTAAAAAGTCAGACCACCCTACAAATGGTGTATTTTTGTTAGCTGAGGTCTATATTTCTTTGCTGGAAAATCCAGCTTAATCTGACCAGCTGCCCAAACAGGCTGAGATGCTCAAACTGGTAGACCATCTCTGCCATCTGGCCAGTTCCTTTACACCTTCCTTATAAATTTTTTTTAATTGCTCTCAAACATTTATTTATAAGGAATCTGGAAAAGATCTGACTAGCTAGGAAAGATGGTCTACCGGTCTGACCAGCTCGATCTGTGTCTGGATTTTGTGTGTGTTTGTTTATGTATTCGAGATGTGGTTTCACTTGCGTCTCACACCACTGAGTTTCCTTCCTCCATCAGTTCACATGACTAACATTTACACAGGATTTCCTTTTGTTTTCGATTTCGTTCTGTAGGCAGCTTGTCTGAGTCTGAGAAGATGGGAGCGCTCTTCAAGCCCTTCCTGAGCTGTCTGATCTGTCTGGCGGTGGTCCTGCTTGTTTTGGGGAATGCATCAGCTTCCGAGTTCAATCCGTACAGGGTGCTCGGAGTGTCTCGACACGCCAGTCAGGCTGAAATCAGGAAAGCGTACAAGCAGCTCGTCAAGGAGTGGTGAGTAATCGTGAGGAGGCTCGTGGATTGCTTGGAGAAATTGATCTGTAATTGTAATGCTGCATGAATGTGTTACCCTAATAATACACTGCATAAGTGTTCAGAATGTGTTGTGCTTTATGACAGGCATCCGGACAAGAACAAAGATCCAAGTGCAGAAGACATGTTTATCAAGATTACTAAATCCTACGAGGTAGGTTTAGACTAAATACATTAAATATGTTCGTATTGTATATAATTACTATTAAAAGTATTATGTCTCCTATCTTTTCCTGCTGTAACAATGCAAATTTCCCCATTGGGGGACAAATAAAGGCTCATCTTATCTCATCTCATCTTATCTCATCTTATCTCACCTTATTGTGATATTTTTGAGGTGTTTAGCAATTCTGTTGTTAATTTGTTTGATTTATTGCAGTATGGCAGAGATTATTCACGGCTTGTTAGACCTGAATGTCTTTCAGTGTGCCTGTTTCCTCTAATCCGTCTTGTTTTCTACAGATCCTGTCGAGCGAGGATCGCAGAGCGAACTACGACCGATTCGGCCAGACAGATGAGAACCAACACCACAACCAGGGACCGCATGGTTTCCACCACTTCCATGACAGTTTTTACTTCGATCAGTCGTTCTTTCGTTTCACGCAGTCGACTCGAGATTTCACCGACAGCAAGCACCTGCTTCAGTACGAGAAGTATATGAACGAAGTGGTGCCAGATAGCTTCAAAAGGCCCTACCTGATTAAGGTTACCTCAGAGTGGTGTTTCAGCTGCATCCATATTGAGCCCGTCTGGAAGGAATCGGTTCAGGATCTGGAGCCACTGGGTGAGTGTTTCTGAAAGTGTCAAATGAAAAATATTAATGTCTGTATTTATACCACAGTTCTACATAATCTACAGCTAATAGTGAACTGATTTTAAAAAAAAAAAAAAAAAACCCATGTTATTTAACAACATAAAGTGTATAGTCTTTGATGTGGTAACGTTTTCCGTAAGCAGACACTTATTTAATATTTATGGAAGGAGTCTCCAGTGTCAGCTTTTTGTTACCGTCAGTAATTTTTCAAAGCTTTGTGCTTTCAGGTTTCTCTGTAATATGACAAGTTGTAGTTTTTCTTTTTTTAAATTAACTTAATGATGTCGAGAGAGAGAGCAAAAGACAGGCTGGCGATGGAATCACTGTTTATAGCTGTTATAATGTAAGTGATGACAGCAACTAACTTGTCTCATGAACGTTGTACAATATTAAATATAACTGCAGACTGCGTGTCATTCGTGACTAAAGTGAAAATTGAAATCGTTGCTAAAATAATCCACTTTGGGGTGGTAACAGTAGCTCCGCTTTTTGTTGGGGCACATCACGCCACTCCAAAGTGGATTATTGTCCTAGTACAGCACCATGTTTTATTCCTGATGATAAATTCTAAATATTTCCAAATAGATTCCATTATAATATGAGCATGGTTCGTAAGCTTTGTAATATTTAGGTATTGTTCTTCTCGAGAACATCTTCTTATGGGAAAAATGGTGATCTCGCTGGCATCTCATGCTCATAATAAACAAATGATATGGACCACCAACATCCAACCAGTCAGGACCAGGAGGCATTGCTAAGTCTTTGGATTTGTTTAAATTTTGGGTTTCAGAATAGCTAGCTTTATCGAACCTTCAAAATCGCTCACAGTACCTTTGTTAACAGTTTTATATGTGCTGAGGCCCCTGTTTTTAAAAACCTCATGTAGTTTTACTTATATATTCCACTCGTCCTTGGTTTTAGGAGTGGGGATTGGTGTTGTGGATATTGGTTACGAGAAGCGGCTAGCTACTCACCTCGGAGCCCGTGGCGCCCCCTCCATTCTGGCGCTCATCAACGGCAGAGTGACCTTCTTCCACAGCGCCGTGTCCCGAGAGAACCTGAGGCACTTTGTGGAAAGCTTGCTGCCACATTACCTAGTAGAGAAGGTCAGTAGAGAAATCTTGTATGTTGGAACTTAAGTATGTATGTGACATGTATAATGTTAGAAATGCTGCTATTCGAATAGAAGGAAAAAAAATACCCGGTTATCAGGCTAGTTATTACGAGTGTAACTCTCTCATTTCGACGTGCTGTTGCATTCTTAAATATAAAACATAAAATAATGATATTGATGCCTTTTTAATTTTTTTTTTATAAGGTGACAGATGATAACTACATACAGTTTTTGAACAGTTGGCGAGAAGAGAACAAACCTAGAGTACTGCTCTTTGACGCTGCTGCTTCAGCACCATTCCTTTACAAGGTAAAATGCTATTCACGTACATGAATTTCCATAATCAGCGTAGTCAATTCTATTGACTAATTGTTGCAGCCCTAGTATACACGTGACCTGTCTGTGGACATGAAAAACCCGTATTATGTTGCTC
The DNA here is from genome assembly GCA_022985145.1 of Pangasius djambal. NCBI lineage: Eukaryota > Metazoa > Chordata > Actinopteri > Siluriformes > Pangasiidae > Pangasius > Pangasius djambal. The sequence goes on from CM040994.1 coordinate 5,846,053, forward strand.
TGCTTGTAGCTCTCTGCATTTGCATATCGGGACTTTGTGCGGTTCGGGTACGTAGTTCATAGTGAGGCCACGCGTATCCAGCAGCAGTTCAGCATCAACATGTACGCTCCCACCGTGCTGCTGTTTAAAGAGAACACTGAGAAACCTGCAGACGCCATCCAGGTATTGACCGCTGTCTAAACGTCAACACGCACATTTACTCTTTGGTTTGAAGGAGGCACTGCTCCTTTGTTGTAGCCACAATTTAAAATTCTTTTTAACTCATGCATTGCAGGCGTAATGTGATTCTTAGATCATACACATGAGCAGCCATTTACACTGAGTTGCCAGTTTATTAGGGACACCTACCTTATGCCTTACAGCTGCACTTTGTAAATCAAATACCTGGTTAACTCTTGAGTTGCCAATATTCAGATACTAATGACATCATGTTGAGCTGAAGTCAGTAATAAAGCGTATACCAATTATGTGTACCTAATAAACTGGTAAATATCCCAGTGCATATAATTATTTTTTTTCTCACTCTGGATGTAAGATTGCTTTATACACCTTTTAAGTAAAGCTTTCTGGTTTCGTACACTCAGTCCAGGGGAATGAAAAAGCAGACCATTGATGAGTTTGTCTCGAGCAACCGTTTCCTGCTAGTGCCACGACTGGTCAATCAGAAGCTCTTTGACGAGCTGTGTCCAGTCAAACAGTTCCACCGCCGTCGGAAGTAAGAAGGCCTGCTTCTTCTGTTTCTTCTCTGGTTTTAGGATTTTATATCATATAACAAATCCTCCATCTGTTAGATCTAATAACACTGGCCTCTGAATGCTGAGCCTTGTGAAGATTTTCACAGCCTCGCTGATGCGTGTAGTTTTTAAAAGATTTTTTTTTTAGGTCTTGTGGAGCATTTTCAAATTCCACTTCAAACTAGCGAATTATGAAATGACTTGTAAAAACGTTGCAGCGTCTTTTCGATGGAAGCTGTAAGGTGACTAATTTGTTCTTTCATCCTCTCAGATACTGTGTCTTGCTCATCACTGGGGAGGATGAGACGTTTGTGTCTGTGAATGACGCCTTCTTTGACTTTGCCTCTTCTAACACTAAAGAGGTGGTGAGATTCGCCTACGTCTATCAGAAGCAGCAGCAGCCTCTCTGTGATACTCTGCTCAAAAAGGAAGACATGAGGCCTCCCCAGGTCAGAGTCAAACACACATATATATATACACAGATTCAGTACTTCAGTTATATGACACTATTTTCAGTCTCATTTTGATTCAGAATTCAGATTTAGTATTCTTATTCACATCATGTTTACGTCTATATGTCTGTCTGTGTGTGTCTCTGATCGCGTTTGTCCCGAACCTCAAATAGGTGATCATTCTGGAGAGGCGAAGCGCCGCAGGCAAGGTGCTGTACCGGACAGTGACAGGCGGCTGGAACGGGAGTGATGACGATAAGCACCGCCTCCATGAGCAGCTGGAGCTCCTGCAGAGAGACCCGACCTTTCTCACCTATGACGCCATGCTGCCTGAACTCAACAATGAGCTCGCCTCAGTGAGTCTGACAGCCCTCCACCAATCACGCTGAAACAAACAGCATATTCCAGGGATACCATACAGGAACTCCCACCATGCAGGATTTAGACCTCAAGAGATTTGTTATAGTCTCTTACTCTTACCCAGTATGTAATTTGAGCAGGAAAGTTTGTCAAAAAAACGACATAAATGCAGTACTTGCTGTGTTAGTATCAGCAAACATGGCGTAAGCCACCCTCTTTAGTTGCACATGACTGGACCAGGATTGCGAATCTGACGCACCCATGTAAAACATAATCCACAATAAATCCTTTGTGTTGCAAGCCAACTAGCTAACATTCGTCTGCCCTGCACAGTTCAGGACATCTGATATCTGACACATCTGATTCCTTAGATAACAACAAATCTGTATATACAAGCAAATCCAACTACAGTTTGAGTGGAAAAAAAACAAACACACACTTGAGCCATAATAATTTGCAATTAAGAAATAATTCAGGGTTGTTCTACAGTGTAAACAAAGTCTGACTGGATGCGTCTGTCGCAGTCTACTCAGTCTATGATCGCATGTTTAATTCTCATTTTCTACATTCCAGATGTTTCTAATTCGGTGGTTGAATGCTGCCTATGATTACCTTTCTCAAGTCTACTTTGACCTTCTCTACTCAAACTGGTAAGTATGAGACGTTTCAGGAGTCACTCTTTCTCACCTGTAGCGATTTTTTAAACAGTACCTGAGGCTTAATTTGTAGAAATCTTCTAAGATTTCTTAGAAGAGATTTGACTGTAGTCATGAATGTTGCCTTGTAATGACTTGGTATTTTAAGGTTCTATCAGCATTCAGTTTCTATTCAGATGAATTTCCTTTCATGATAGTAAGGTTATAAAATTGTGTGGTGTATGATGAAACCTGCTAACTCTTCTTCAGATAGAATACAGCCGAACAGGCAGAAGCAAGCTTCTAGTTTGAGAGCATTAAAACTAGGGTGCAGGCTCTTTTGCTGTAAAGTACTCCAACACTCAGATTAGATTCTATGTCTCCCCCCAGGCGAGAGGTGATGCCCATCGTATCTCTGATCTTCTCTGCTCTCTTCATCCTGTTTGGCACCGTCATCATTCAGGCTTTCAGGTAGGAACTGAAACACACTCGGGACACCATTACAAGTTTGACTCATCGCGGCGTAGCTTGGCCTTGACTTCACTTTAAAACACCAATTTGCAGTGATTCAGAGGAAAAAACAGCCAAACGGAAGGCTAAAGAATCCCCAAAGACAGCAGGAAGCTCTTCGGATACAGAAAGCACATCCAGGTGTGACAGATTTGATCATCGTCTACTTCAAATTAAAATAGCTTAAAGTGAACGAAACAGAACCATTTCTACTGCACAAGTTACACATTCAAGGATTTTATAAGTAACCATAAATATAAATGAAAAAAATCTGTAACGCTGGGGTATTTCTGTGCTTTAGAGTGTCTCCTTTTGGTTTTTTCCATTCAGCCGTCCTTCGAAGAAGAACTTTGTGGAGGTGACGGAGTTGACAGACATGACCTACACCAGCAATCTGGTGAAATTAAAGCCGGGACACATCAATGTGGTGCTGGTTCTCACAGACGCCTCCAAACAGGTCCTACTGAAGAAGTTTGCCAAAGAAGTGTACTCGTTCTCAGGGTGAGGCTCACAGTTTTCACATTTACGCATACATATAAATAGGTGAAGAAAAATCCAAGGAGTATCTGCAGCGTACTTGAGGAAGAAATGTAAAAGTGGCAGAAATTGCACCATGGGAAAATGTTTCCAGAGAAATAGGACTTTTCAGACAGAAGTCAGTAACGTTGTGCTGTTTTATTTCTCAACCTGCACGAACATTTGATTGCTTAATAAAATACCTACACCAAATTTTTGGCACAAAACAAAGCGTGAACACACACGTACTTTCATTTTCTGATTCATATTCTGCTGGTGATTATATTTTCTTTTATGAGGTGAAATTAGTAGATTCTTCCTCATGGTTTTTTTTTTTAATACAGGAAATTTTAACGCTTCTAAAACCTAAAGCTGAAAAGGCCAAAGGAACAGCGTTGAACTTAACAATGGCATCCTTGGGCTCTTTTCCTTTTTTTGGTCATTTACCCTTTTACTGCTCTCACATTTACCGTTCACCTTGTTGGAAAATGAACAAGATTAGAACCGCCTGTACCTGTTGGGCTCCTGTTCTTTTTTTAATATAATGTTTAGTTGTTTACATGGAATATTTCCAATCCTAATTGTGTGCCTTTTCTCAGGTATCAGACCCTTCACTACTCCTTTTTTAATTCTGACAAGCACAGTCGGTGGATGGACTCACTCCTGCAGTTGGCGCCATCTGCCAGGCTTTCGGAAGACAAGGAAGAAAAGGGCGCGTCCTCCCGTAAACCAGACTACACCGGCCACGTGCTGGCCCTTAATGGCCATAAAAAGTACTTTTGCCTATTCAGACCCACGTTCACCGAGGACGAGGACGACACTGTACAGCTCCATCACAAGCTAGACCGGCTGAACCTGTGGATGGAGAAGCTGACAGAAGGCACACTGCCCAGGCACCACGTTCCTGCCTGGCCTGACCTGCACACCACAACCCCAAAAAAATAAAGAGGTGGGTTTGAAACCCCGTGGGAATCTCTTAAATATCAGGTCTGGACTCCACTGTATGGCTTTTGTGTGTTGTTGAAAGCAGGACTTACTGATGTTTGACTGGGAGTTGACCACAGGTACAGTCTGTGTATAGTATATGAGGCTTGATTAGAAAATGTACTTACGCAGAACATTATTCTGGATTATGCACTGGCTGAGTTTTCCCTCCATGGCAGCACCAGGTATGTGCTTTTTGCTGCCAGCAGGGGTTGCACTACAAACCATGTTATTTTCAGTGTGGGGGGAAAAAAGTCTGTGGACTTTATTTTAGCTGCTGATTTATGCTGTAGGAACATTCACAGATCGGTTCATGCACAGACGAGAGAGGAAAATTCTGTCAGAATGAAAGCGCATATACATATAATGACCGAGAGTTGTTCTAGGATCAGGTGCCGCCTGTTTATTGTAGTGACATGAGCTATGTAACAAAAAAAACAAAACAAAAAAAAAAGACCACTTTTTTGGATATATTGGAATGGCAATACTGCACTGGTAATAGTGCTGGAAATGTTCATTTTACCCACAAACGCTGTTTTAGATCTAAATCTAAATGTAGAGTATATAAATGACCTGTCCATTATTTTCCTAACAACTTCAATGTTGCTAATAATACACGCCTTGATCATCTTTTACTACTGAGTGCATTAATAACTTAAGTGGCAGAACCCTCCATCGTGTCTGTAGCATCTTTAATCCACAGCTGGTGAAAAGCTGTGATAGGTCAGTAACGGTTTTCAGCTGATGAATGCGCTTCTGATTGAGCAAATCTATATAACCAAACAAATCCTGTTCAAAGCACTATTACTTCTCCATATATGCGTGTGTGTGATTGTGAAATGTGTTTTCTTGCATGAAAAAAGCCTCATAGTTGCCATGTTTTGCTTTTGACTTCTAGCATGTAGCATCTTTCTTTAAATGTCACCTCTTGGACCATATAAACCTTTTCACTTTTTCCTCACTTTTACATTTTCCCCCTGCTTAAACCATCATCATCCAAAAGTAATTTAACACAAGTGTGTTTGACAAGGTTACTTGTACTGTATCTACTGATCCTCTTCTCACAGGTAAATTAAAATGTTAGCATCCTGACCTCAAAAGATTTTCTTAGACGACACTGTTATTTAAAGGAAGATATTTAATTTATAAGATGTTGCATTGTTTGTTCCAGGTCTTATTCATAATGTTTAACTTAAATAAACTTTACACAAAGACTACAAAATACGGGCTGTATCTTTTTATTAGTATACCACAGCGCTAGTAAATTCTCGATTCTGACTGGTCAGAAGGTGTTGATTTTACAGTTAATTTTTTTTAGGTAAAATCACTGATTATGGAGAAGCTTGGAAGTGTTTTATTTAACAATTTATGGAAGGAGTCTCCAGTGTCAGTGCTTTGTAACTTATACAAGAAGGGGAAAAAAGACTGGTGACTGGTGGAATGCCCTTTTATACCTGCAATAAGGTAAGTGATAACATGAACTAACTAGTTTCTCAGATATTTCACAACATTAATTGTATCTATAAATGAATAAAAAGTGCAATATGTTCTTTAATCAATAAAATAAACGTAATTGTTGGCAAATTGCTGCGGTATAAGAGGAATAAGACACTTTGGGACGTGTTTTTATTTCGGTATGCAATGTGTAGAGCCCCGGTGTGTGCGAGTGTGGAGGAAGACTCAGGAAGCAGGTGGAACTTTAGCCGAGCTCCAGGCTAGAGTTTATTCAGTCCGTGCTTTCCAGTGCACTTTCAAAAAAAAAAAAAACAACAAGAAACGGCTCCGCCCTGGACTCGCAGCTTTCGCTCCGTTAGCTTCAAGTTCACACTTCTTGGTGTGTGTGTGTGTTTGTGTCTCACAAGCTCTGCCAAGCAGTATCACACTCTCTTTCTCCCTGTCTCTTTCTCTCTCTCTCTCTCTTTCTCTCTCTCTGTCTCCCTGGGCTACAGGAGACACAAATATGTAGACTGGCGGTAATGAGACACGGGTGAGAATCATCAGGTGTTACCTGCTGGTTCGACCCGCCTCCCCTCCGTCCACAGCTGCCGCTCGACCGCTCCTCTGCTTCCGCACACTGGTTAGTACCTACCAAAAGTGGTCCAAGGAAAGACAATTGGTGAACTGGCGACAAGGTCGTCGGCGCAGAAGGCTCACTGATGCGCTTGGGGAGCAAAGGCTAGTCCGTCCGTCTGGTCCGAACCCACAGAAGAGCTACTGTAGCACAGATTGCTGAAAAACCTAATGCTGGCTATGATAGAAAGGTATCAGAACACACAGTGCATTAGAGCTTGCTGCGTATGGGGTTGCGTAGCCACAGACCGGTCAGAGTGCCCATGCTGACCCCCTGTCCACTGCTGAAAGCACCTACAATGGGCACGTGAGCATCAGAACTGGACCATGGCGCAATGGAAGAAGGTGGCCTGGTCTCATGAATCACGTTTTCTTTTACATCATGTGGAAGGCCGGCTGTGTATGCATCACTTACCTCTGGAAGAGATGGTACCAGGTTGCCCTGTGTTTTTCTGGGAAACCTTGGGTCCTGGCATTCATGTGAATGGTACTTTGACACGCCTACCTAAATACTGTTGCAGACCAAGTACACCCCTTCATGGCAACAGCACTCCCTAATGGCAGTGGCCTCTTTCAGCAGGATAATGCGCCCTGCCATACTGCAAAAATTGTTCAGGAATGGTTTGAGGAACGTGACAAAGAGTTCAAGGTATTGACTTGGCCTCCAATTTCCCCAGATCTCAGTATGATCGAGCATCTGTGGGATGTGCTGGACAAACAAGTCTGATCCGTGGAGGCCTCACCTCACTACTTAGAGGACTTAACGGATCTGCTGCTAACGTCTTGGTGCCAGATACCACAGCACACCTTCAGAGATCTTGTAGAGTCCATGCCTCGACAGGTCAGAGCTGTGGAGTAATGCGGGTGGAGCAATGTTATGGCTGACTGGTGTGTGTTATTTAATTATATGTTTGAAAGATTTCAATTTATTTAAAAAAAAAAAAAAAAAAACTAAAAATCAATTCTCCTTATTTTCCCCTCAACCCCAGCACTTGCCACTTTGAATATTTCTGACCTACACTGTTTCAAATTTAGGTTTATGAAAGACAGAATTAAGTCTCCATTAATTGGATTGTATCTTTATTTAGCACGCATATGTATCTTAAATGCGGTCTAAAATTTACAGAAAATTATATTTACAACTTATAAAATACATTGAATTTTTTTCCCCCCCATATTACAAATGAGCACCATAAATAATAAACCTCGGTTCACTTTCTGGCAGCAGTATCACTAAAAAAAAGAAGAGAAGCACAAATGTTTAAGTCCAGGAAGTAAGCTAGTAAATCCATTAATCCTTCAAATGCATATAGCATTTTTTTTTTCCACAGATAGTTAATAGCTTCCTAAAGGGGTTCTACTATGAACCCTTCATGAGAGGGAAACACTGTTGTACATGGACTCCACTAACCTTTTTCATGACCAGCCACCAGAAGCTTGGTGCCACTCTTAATGCAAATACCTTCATTCCTGGGAAAGTGCTAAAAGCCCAGAAGAACCTTTTTCCACTGGGGCTGTGAGCAAAGACTCTCTTCTGTATGTCTTTAAACACTCTAATACATGCCTGGATTAGATTCTGTGGGGAAAGGCGTCTGCAAAATGTCGCTACAACTATACCAAATTATTTTAAAATCTTAAAAGTCATTTGGAATAGTGTACACCGTCTTCCTCTTCAGATCCTCTGGTCCAAAAGACTCAGGCAGCAGTTCTTCGACTGTCGTCTCCACGTAGGAACCATCCGGTTTGGACAAGTACACCACCCAGCTGCCACCAAACTGATGACTTGAAAAATGGGATATTACAATTTACATGTAACTGTACATTCCTACGCATTTAAAGAATAAATGTTTGATAAATTGCTTGACTTACTTCCCTCATGAGCTGCCTACACGCTCCACAGGGAGAGATGAGCTGTTCACACAAATCACTGTCAAAGCAAAGTGGACTGATGTAAATGATTGCTACATAAACAGCTGTTATCTAGATGAGTGTATATAATAACCATAATAACCATAATAACCACTGGCGCTGTACCTGGCTATTGCGATGGCTTTGAAATCTCGGTATCCTTCTGATGCGGCCTTCGAGATGGCAGTCCTCTCTGCGCAGATACCCAGGTTGTAGCAGGCATTTTCAACATTGCAGCCTATTTTGGGAAAAACTAACAAGGTAAGGTTGCTCTTGTCATATTTGGTTAATAAAGCTACTAAGAAGTTGGATAAGAGTGCTGTTGAATTCTTCATTCTGACTGGTCAGATTTTTCTGTAACAGCAGATCTGACAGTAGATGTTTCTCTGTAACAGGTACATAACATAAGTGATAACAGGAAATAGCTTGTCCCAAGGACAACATTAAACAGTTAAAAAAAGTACATGTATTTATTTAATAAATAAAAAGTTGTTAGTGGTATAAGAAGAGTAAAACACTTCAGGATGTGCACTTATTGGAGAGTAATCAACTTTAGGGCCTTCCACTTGGCGTCACATCACGTCTTCATATTGGTGATTATTTCTCTAGGCCAGCACACCTCGTCATGTTTTATTCCTTAGTTAATGCACATAGCCATTATTTAGTTATATGATATAATACAGCTGCGGTTTCAACTTGTAGACTGTTGCCTGAGATGGGGTAATGCATGTTTTAACAGTTAAATGCATGTTTTCTGAGATTTCTTTTACATGGCACCCCAATCAATCAGGGGGGAATCACCCTTCAGTTTACTCCTGGTTCTATCATGTACAGCAAGGCATTGCTAACAAATAACCTGCTTTGAAATCGAAGGCCTGGTCAAGGCTGTGTGGTTGAGCATTTGTACTGCTGTTTTTAGTCATTTTGCTAAGCTATATGATTTCCCGTGACTGTAATTAGAACAAGCAAACTGCAAGTCAATTGCTACATTATAGACCATAAACAATTTACTGTTCTTATTTTAATTTCCTATTGAGAGACAAACACAGGACTGGACCACAGTGGCACAGACTATGTGAATCATTAACATGGTAGAATGTGTTATGAAATGCACATGTGGTCCTGATGACTGGAAAGATACTTAAACCAAACAGGATCTCTCTCTCTCTCTCTCTCTCTCTCTCTCTCTCTCTCTTTTTTTTTTAAGAACACAAAGACAGTATAGTACGTCCTCCCCCGCAAACATTAGAGGCACAGTGAGTGACCGCATACTACATGACTACATGCATTCACAATCTATTTTTCAGATATATTTCATCTGTATATGTATCTTATAATAGATTGTGAGCGTCAGTGTAGTTTGTTTGTTGCCATAAAATGGTCTGAGCTGTGGTTTTTCTTCTTCATCACCACTCTGGTTCAAATGAAATGAGCTACAACAGTGAAGCTTTTTTGCGTTTTTAAATTCTGGATATGCTTAGAGTGCGTTCGAATGCTTAAGAGCTGCATGGTAGTCCACCCTAGACATTTCTTATGTAACCAATGGCATTATACTATATATATTATTTACCAGGTTGAAGAACTGAGAATCTGGAGAAAAGGAAGGGTACAATATACTGTATATATATTCTGAGATTATCTAATATATATAAACAATATAGATAGATACATTTATAGTTTATATAATAGTAGAAGTTATTTCTTTAGCTTTAAACAAAACTTTCATAATTTCCATTTAAAAATGCATTTAAAATGAAGTGCTGGTAATCTGATAATTTCTCCCTGGGTGTTTACTAATGTCTGTTTTATTTACAGACTCTCACCTGTGAACACTTTGCCGTCATGGGCCAGAAGTGCAGGTCCAACTCTGAACTTGCTGTAGGGACAGTAAGCACATTTTTTAGCCTCCAGAGACTGTCGGATCAGCCCCATTGCCCCTGAGGAGTTTATCTTCAAGCCTGTATTCAGCCCATGTAGCAGTTCATGTCTCCCTTTCAGGTCTCCCATTTGTCTCTGCGGTCTTCGTATGTTCATTTGTGTGTGTGTGTGTGTATGTGTGTATGTGTGTATGTGTGTGTGCGTGTGTGTGTGCGTGTGTGTGTGCGTGTGTGTGTGCGTGTGTGTGTGTGTGTGTAACTATAGCTCAGCGTTTCCATTTTTTTTAAAAAATCCCTTTGCATCCTTTGACTTTCAATTACAATGCAGCTCAGACTTTCCCTGAGCTGACATGTAGCCAATCCCTGCTTAAAGATCTTCTCTCCTCCTTTCCCCCCCCCCCCCCCCCACCCCACCCCATGTGCCTTTATGCATCGAGCGTACATGACTTACAATACCACATCAAAGTCGAAGGTCACTGAACAATGTTTTGTGTGAAATCGTGATGAATTCAACTTGCTCTTCAAAATGGAAAGCTTAATGTAAAATAATATGCCTGGGCGATGAACGTTTTCTCATACAGTAGGAATCTAGTGATCATTTTTATCTATCATTTTTTTATTATAATTATTTTGCTGTTTACACTTGGTTATGGCATTGAAATTCTGCAGAAAAGCAACAATGCAGTATGAGAATAACAAATATTATATTTTATTCCCCCCCCCCCCTTTTTTTTTTCAAGTGATGATACTCCAGCTACATGGATTTCATATTACAGCACAGTCCTATACTGCTTTTTGCAGGGTAGAATGACATTTCATTAGCAAACATTAAAAGGCTGTCAGTTTAGTCACAAGCCAACACAAACAAGAGGCTCACCACAAACTGACATTCTGACTGTAAAGTGGTTCCTCCTTTATTTTCATGTTTTGCTTTGTTTTGTTTTTTTTGGTTTTTTATTATGGTCAAATTCAAGACTTGGCCACTAGAGAACCCGTTGAACACCTTTTTTTTTTCCAACTATCAAGGTTAACATAGCTTATATATACCGTTGTGTGCAAAGGTTTGTGCCCCCAATGGTTTTCTGAAAATGTACAAGTGAAAATATCTTGAATATAGACAAATTGATCTAGTATTTCCTATTATAAGATTACAATCAACCAAACGTGATTATTAAACCTATTTCTAGATAGTTTTACTCATTTACAGCTTGATTCTTCTGGCAGTTTTGTTCTAATGTTCTTTGTGGTTGCAGATAATTTTTCATATTTTAAACATTTATTTCTTGAAAGAAGCAAGATGATCTGTCAATAAGAAAATTTAATGCTTGAAATGGGCAAACATCTAAAAACAGGCTGAATAATCTTATATTTGATTTCTCTTAAGAAAAATTAGGTACATTTGCTCATATTCAAGATATTTTCACTTGCTAAGATATCATTTTAGCATTCTTTCTTATGTGCCACAAATATGCAAACTTTCCCATGCACTGCCCACCAGAGGTTTGGGAAGACCTCACCTCTTGCGTTTCTTAATTTACCTAGTAATGTCTGATTTTCACTGACCCCAAACCCCAAACTAATTTGTTAATACCATGGAAAGTGGTGTGTCCCCAGATTTCTGACAGGCTGTATATATTCACTGGACATTTGATATGTCACTTCTTCCCGTAAAAAAGCTGCAAAAAGAACAAAAACATTCTAGTCACTGTTGGTGTCGATGATCCAGTTGATCCAGCGGATGTAGTTCCGAACTTTGGTGTAGACACCAGGGAAATATGGATTGGCACAGCCAATGCCCCAGGAGACAATGCCCTCGAAGTAGCCGCTACATACAAGAGGACCACCAGAGTCACCCTGCCATGAAAAGGAATAAAATGTAAAATGTCATGGTGGCCATAGCCTCACAAAGTCTGAAGTCAGACTGTGATCATTCACCTACGAGGAAGGATTTACTTTATGGTCAGTGGTAGCTAAAGATGATACCATACATTTACACTACCTAGTGACCAATACCAAGGGTAAGGATTTTGATTTGTGTATAATACAATTATTTTGATTCATTCAATCATTCGTTCATTTTCAGTAACCATTTTATCCTGATCAGGGTTGTGGTGGATCCAGAGCCTATCCCAGCAACAGTGTGCATAAGGAGGGAATACACCCAGTCCATTGCAGAACACTATGTACACAAATACCTTCACAATCCTTGGGGCAACTTTGTGTAGCAAATCTACCTACCATGTTTTTTTTGGGAGATGGGAGAAAACTGAAAAACCCACATAAACAAAGCAATAACGTGAACTGCCACACAGAGTCTAACCTGAGCTCAGGCTCTAACCCGAGACTCTGGAACTATGAGGAAGCAAAGTTACCCACTGCGCTACTGTCTGTGGTAAATACAGGCTAATTTGCATAGTAGAGTGCAACCTGTAGTGTAAAAAGGGTTCCTCTTTCGGTTTTGTTTTTTTTTTTTTTGGTTTTTAGCTTCCTAAATAAGTTCTGATTATAAGCATTTCTGATATAGAAACACTTACATAGAATACATTAAAAGTTCCTACAGGGGGACAAGCTGAAAAACTAATAAATCTAGATAAAGCATAAATAGTGTACCTGCTACTACAGTCCAATTGCCAATTGTCATGCCAATATTAAATTAATTGTTTGTTTTTCAACATTCAAGTTATTTTTTTTCTTATTTCAACAACGATAGTTTAAACATTAGTCTGGACACAGTCAGTAGGTCAAAACTTCACAAGTACTGTAGAGTACTGTACTGCACATTTCAAGCCAATGCCAAGTACAAGAACTCACACAAAGCCAACTTTAGTAACCTATTTCTAGACTTTATTAAACTTAGTTATTCATAACTTACTCAGCAACAGACTTTTGCTCCCACCAGCAGTCAATTTTGAGTCATTATGCCTTGTCCAATTAACATTCAGTGCCACAATGCACATACTAGAACTGAAACTACCTTATGTACACCTTGTGCATCTGTATTTAGTTTTTAGTCCTGACTTACCTGGCATGAGTCTTTTCCTCCCAGTGGAGAGCCGGCACACACCATATTGTCTGTTATTCTGTAGTAATAGTAGTACTGGCAGTTGGGGATGATCTGTACATCCACAGCACGTAGCACAGAGGACAGGTAATAGCTGTAGACCTGCGTGACCCCCCATCCGCTCACTGCACACATCATGCCCCCGTAGAGTGGTGGCGTGTCTGCGCTCGGCAGCTGAACCGGCTGCACGTTAGCATTCAGGTCAGCTGGCCGTTCAAGCTGAAACACACAGGTGCACGTTCATTCATTCATTCATTCATTTATCTAAAGTAACAGCTTTATCCTGGTCAGAGTTGCAGTGGATCCAGAGTCTATGCCAGGAACACTAGGCACAAGGTGGGAATACACCCTGGATGGGGTGACCATCGCAGACCACTGTTTACACATACATTCACACACCCCATTACACCTAGGGGCAATTTAGCCTAGTCAATCCACCTATCAGCATGTTTTCCTTTCCTGGAGCTTTATATTTATGAATAATAATTTTTTTTTATTAATATGTCTTTCCAAATTACTGTACAAACACTTTCACTGTAAAGCCACAGCACTGATACAATGAAGCAAAGAACTGGACCCATCACTACGAGGAGACCTGCATCATTGGGACAATTTGAAAGGGCAGTCATAGATCAACAGCAATGATTCTGTTTATATTTGTTTAAATCCCCAAACTGCCAGACTGATTCTGTTGGACTCTTGAGACAGGCCTTTAAATCTAAACTACTTCACAACTGTCCTATAGCTAAATACTAGCTTCTTTTGCAAAGAAAGCATTTTTTTTTCTATTCCAGCTCTCGAGACACTTAGATCAGTTAATCAGTATTCAGCCCAGTAATGCAAAAGTGCACTGAGTGCAGAAGTAAAAATAAAAAGAGTCATATATTCCAAACTATTCCTAACTCCAATGCTTCATATTATGAGAACACTTCCATTTGTATGCCTGGGTAGTGTGTCACAAATAGTAGGGGACATTTCTTAGTTCATTAGCAAGAATACTAGAATATTATGCTTTATAATTGATTTATGAATTTATAGAATTAATTATGATGTGGATGTTACTTCGACATGTATCACCTAATCATTGTTGCAGACCAAGTACATGGCAATGGTATTCCCTAATGGCAGTGGCCTCTTTCAGCAGGATAATTTGCCCTGCCACACTGCAAAAATTGTTCAGGAATGGTTTGAGGAACATGACTAAGAGTTCAAGGTGTTGACTTGGCCTTGAAATTCCCCAGGTCTCAGTTTGATCGAGCATCTGTGGGATGTGCTGGACAAACAAGTCCGATCCGTAAAGGCCCCACCTCACTACTTAGAGGACTTAAAAGATCTGCTGCTAACGTCTTGGTGCCAGATATCACAGCATATCTTCAGAGGTCTTGTGGAGTCCATGCCTCGATGGGTCAGAGCTGTTTTGGTGGCACAAGGGGGACGTACACAATATTAGGCAGGTGGTTTAATGTTATGGCTGATATATATGGTTCTACCTGGAGACTGGAAACCTGGTGCAGTAGAGTTCCACATTAATCCACATGTAGATCCACGCATAAGAGGAAATAACCTAAGAACTTTTTGAAATAACCATTTATTCTTGGGGGAAGAATTTTTTTCCTCAACAGTTTCTGATAATTGAGTTTTTGATTTAAAAAAAAGCTGACTTTTTTCTTTTTCTTCTAGGTTAATGTACATTCTTATGTACATTAACCCTACAACCCTTCGGGATTTCTTTGGCTCATCCCTCTAGGAGAAAAAAAACTCTACAACACCTACAGGGTTCCCCATCTGAATAAGTTCCAAGTAGAACCCGTATAGGAACGTGAAGAAGGCTTAACTATACAAAGAACCCTTTGTTTCTAAGAGTATAATGTAAGGTATACAATAAAGAGTGTTTTAAACCAATTGAAGAATCCAGGTTGAACTGACCCAAAGTCAGGGTCACCAAATGTTGTTTGGTTTCACTTACCTTCAGGAGCATAATGTCATTATCAAATGTCCTGTAGTTGTACAGGTAGTAGACCAGGGTTCTGGAGACATTAAACACCTGCTCAACTCCCTCTTTCTTGAAGAGATCATGCTCACTCAGCACTACTTTGATCAAATAGTTTCTGCAGATCAGAGATGTTGT
This sequence comes from Pangasius djambal, assembly GCA_022985145.1. Taxonomy (NCBI): domain Eukaryota; kingdom Metazoa; phylum Chordata; class Actinopteri; order Siluriformes; family Pangasiidae; genus Pangasius; species Pangasius djambal. Next base: position 5,861,288 of record CM040994.1, read on the forward strand.
TTGTTAGTAGTCTAAGCCCAAATGCTGGTTAGTTGTTTCATTTTAATGGTTGCCAGTTCTTTTATTTAAGCTTAGTGCTCCGATTTAGGCAGGACAAAGAATCAACAAGTGTGCAATCAGCTGTATTAAAGCCGATTTGACATGGCTGCAGTACTCACGGCTTCCAGCAGTGTGCAGCAGACACCACCCACTGTGGGTGAATAAGAGTTCCTCCACAGTAGTGCTGGTTGTTGTACTGTAGCGACGCCTGGTATTTTATGGAGTAGGGCTCAACCTCTTGGCCTCCAATGATCCTTTGCTGTAGGGAAACTATGAGGAGAAGGAACTCTAGTACTTGGAATCTCTCTCATATGGTTCATGATTCATCATTCATCAACATGCCAGTAGGTGGATTCATTCATTCATCTTCAGTAACTGCTTTATCCTAGTCAGAGCCAAGGTAGCTCCGGAGCCTATCCCAGGAACGCTGGGTTTCCTCTGATTTCATTCAAGTAGTCATAATTGCAAGTATGCTAAATTGCTCATAGACGTGAATGAGCATGTGAAAACGTGTTTGTGTGGTATCCTGTTATGGACTGGTGCCTTGCGTTCCCCTGCCTTGCGACTAGTGTTCCTGGGATAGGTACTGGATCCACTGCAAGCCTGACAGGATAGAACAGTTACTGATGTTTTGAGAAGTAAGAGGAAACCTTGTGAAACTCAGTAATCCAAGCTCAGGATTGAACCCTAGACTCTGCCCCACCATGCCGCCATATTATACAGTTGCATGTTGTAAATAATAGTGGTAAAGTTTGATTTTCCCGGCCAGGGAACCGACCCCGGCCACTGGGATTTCACAAGACCGTGCACTCCCAGTGCTGGTCCCAAGCCCGGATAAAATTGGGGAGGGTTACGTCAGGAAGGGCGTAAAAAATGTGCCAAATCCAATAGGTGGACCAATGATCCCCTGTGGCACCCCTAACGAGAGCAGCCGCAAGAAGAACAACAACTGTATATACTGTATATGATACTGTAGCTGACTGTGATAGAACACAATCTAGTTTGGTTGTTTAATGCAGTGTTATTGAGTTAGATATTTTTGACTTACACTATAAACAATGGAAAATTTACCTTGCATGATGGAAATGCTGAAAAGCAGTGAATATTCAACACAGTTCTTCATGCTTAAAAGTCAGAAACACAAAGGTAGTGATCAAACAGTCTAACATGTAATTTGTACAGTATATTACCATTTTATAAAAAATAACTATTATAATATCAATAACAGTACTCACTTTCTCTCTGGTAAGCGCAGCACAGGTCCTTCGGCACTGGTGGCACTGAGTACCTTCAGTTTGTTTTTATACTGTAACCACATCCATCCCTTATGTATGATAGCTTGTCATGTGTATTGTTTCCTCAACACAGACCTAGACAATAGTAAGAAATGCTACAAAAAAGCCCTGCAGAATAGATTTCAATAGTTGTGGTGGACTCAATAACTGTTGTTGTATTCAATAACTGTTGAGCCTCTCCAATTTGTCTGTGCCTTCACAAGATAATAATGGATTGAGCTAAGTGATTTGGCAGAACTATATTTACTATAGTTCAGTAACTGTAATGTTCAAGTAGTTTGATTCATACAGCATGATATATTTTGGTTGTTTTGAAAAATTCTGAAAATCTGTACAATTCTTTGCAGTGCTATACCAACCACTGTACCCAATAAGATTTTTTTTTTTGATGTACCATTCCATATAAATTTAACCAGTTCCTTCTAACTAATCCACAATCACCAGTCAGATGATACGCCTAGATTCTGTTGCAGAGATCAGGCCGTTTCCCACTGTGTTATCAGTTTATAATCTCTCTGTGCCCGTATTTCTGTGTTCATTCCTTCTCTCCTGACCTCTTTAAGCAGTGCTACAGAGCGAGTGCACATTATATGGCATTGTTCAGCTTTCTCCCCGGGGTTGATAGCTACACCAGGACAGGATGTCTTTCCAAACCAAGTTACCACCCAGGAGCTGAAATACAGCAGTCATGCCAGCACAAAGAGGCCAGTGCAGGTTAGATTTACCATGAGTAATATATCCATATATAGGAAGTGGAGTATATGTGATCATATAGTACTGTTGCAAAAGTTAGCTATTTTTGTGGACAGATAGATAGATAGATAGATAGATAGATAGATAGATAGATAGATAGATAGATAGATAGATAGATACCTAAATAAATGGGATTTCATAACTACAAAGGATACTTGATACACTATTGAAACAAGTGAAATTGCAGGTGTATTAACAGGGGTTCATTAAAGTTGGCATTTGTAATATTTAAAAGTGCTTCTAGACCTTTTATATAAGACACCTTTGAAAATGTAATATGGAGTAGTAGGAGGCATGAGGCAAGTGAGTAAACTCAGCATGTTCTTCATTTGGGCGATTCCATAAATCAAAAGTAGCGTAGGGTAAAGAAGTTTGGCAACAATAAAATTAATTTTAATTTTATTTTAATTACACTGCCCTCCAAAAGTTTGGAAACGCCTGAACAAAATAGGGTTTTTGGACAATATCAGCATAAATCCTCTTTAGTTAGTGACCATTTTGCATTGATAATAAGGGACAACACTAGGCATCCGAGCAGTCAGTTTATTCAAACATTGACTTGATATATTACTCCAAGCCTCCTGGAGGATTGCCCAAAGATGAT
>CM040994.1:5864078-5888802 GCA_022985145.1 Pangasius djambal
AAAATTTGAGTATTTTTCTATGTTATGTTCATGTTTATGTTCATAAACTTTTTATTTAATAAAATATGTTTTCATAGTTTGTGTTGTCCCTTATTATCAATGCAAAATGGTCACTAACTAAAGAGGATTTATGCTGATATTGCCCAAAAACCCTATTTTGTTCAGGCGTTTCCAAACTTTTGGAGGGCAGTGTATATCACTCTGTTTCCTGTACTATACCCAAGTCAGGATAATCAGTGAGGCACAGAAAGCTAATGAATTATTCAGTTATCAGAAAATGTAAGGCCATGTGTTCTGTGAAGTTGTTTTTGTTTTTTAAAGTGCTTCATATACTGATATACTGAGTATTCATACAGTAGAATTTACTTACATATTTTATCCACCATAACAATACAAGCATTATATCTTCTTGCTGGGTCAAAAAAGTTTTTTACCTCAATGAGCATGAATTGTTGCCAAGCTGAAACTGGAACCTTAGACACTTGTGGACAGCTTCTGATGTGGTTTCCTCTTGGAGTTGAGAGGTGATTCTTCAGTTTTAGCCAGGTTAAGCCAGTCAGTATCCCATGTATTAGCCTTCTTTTGCCATCATGAACAGGATACTGTTTTGGACCTTTGCGCTTCTGAAGCTCTTCACAGCCAGCGGTATGTAGATTTTTTAATAAGCATTGGCTTTTGAATAACTATTCTGTATATTTTTAACCTATTTATTTAGGCGGTTGTGGAAAGGCATCCTTAAATATTTTTGAAGAACTGAAGTGAAATGGTGCCTGAGCAACACATATAGGATATATAGGTTCATTCTGTGATTTTTTTTATTTTGCCCTGCCTGCAATGTGCCTCATCTTTCCAGTATAAAGTGATTATCATCCATGTCAGTACTCATTTATAAGCTATTTATATTTACATTCTGGGTATACAGGATCCCCCAGGGTGACAGCTTTTTTTTTTTTCTTTTTTTTTTTTTTTTTTTTTTTTTTTTTTTTTTTTTTTTTTTTTTTTTTTTTTTTTTTTTTTTTTTTTTTTTTTTTTTTTTTTTTTTTTTTTTTTTTTTTTTTTTTTTTTTTTTACCAGGTCAAGATTTCTTTCAGAGCCAGAGAGCTGGTGATTATGCACCATCACCACATTCAGTCAAATATATTGTGTCTTTGCAAACCTCAAAAGGCCAGCATTTCTGTGTAGGAACCCTGGTGCATAAATATTGGGTTCTCACTGCTGCACATTGTAATACAGGGTGAGTCCCTTCTTCTTCCTTTACTTAACAAATTATTCTACTCTTTTGCTGTTTGTAAATTATACACTGAATAATGGCATGGAAGGGACACAGCGTCTCGGGCCAATCGCTCACCCTTTGGATGAGGTACAAGCCAAAAAACAGGGAACTCTGGCACACCATAAGAAGGGTAACCTTGATGTGTCATTATCGTGTTTCACAATAAAAGACAAATGCTTATCTGCAGTTGTGAATGCAGTTCTTTGTCTTAAACCTCCCACTGTGTCTCAGTAGGCACCCTAATCAAGTCCATGAAGGTAACTGATACTTCTGTAGAACACAATCGTTAAAAAAAAAAAAAAAAAAAGCAAACAATGCCAAAAGCTAAATGTAAAAAATGCTAAATAATAAATATTTTTTTATGTGTAAGGGTTAATATATAAGACAATCACAAGACCAAAATATTTCACTTGATTCTAAACCCATCTCTTATTTTATATCTATTAAGAAAATAGTTGATAGTTCTTGGTTCCTAAAGTAGGGTCTGGAGGTCATTGAATGATTGATGGATTGAATTTTCATGACAGTGGTGAAAAGTAAAGAGAAGTAAGGAAAAACACACAATGGGGCATGCTGTCATAGAAAAATAACCAATGAAGGGGTGGTGTGATGTGGCCTGGCGCAAAGTTACTGTTACCTTGTCATGTTGCCAAGAAACCGGAAAGATCCTCTGTCCTGAAGAATTTCCTGTGGCGGAAAACTTACTGACTGATACCAAAAGGTTCACCATTGCAACAATTATACAGATTCTTTATACACCTGAATGGGTCAATAGCAGCCAAATGTTGATTAAGTGATCAATATAACCAAACCGTCGCTGTGCCATCACATCTTCAGAGTCTGAATTGAGTGTCCTTGGCCTGTAGTGAGTTTCAGGTGTGACATGACACTTATTTATCATGTATGAGATGCAGATGTCTTGCACTCAGGGTGGATCAGATGATGATAGTGGCTGGAGACAACTTTCTTGGCAAGTATGAAGGGATGGAGCAGTATTCAAAACCTCACTCCGTTACACCTCACCCACTGTACAACAAGAGCACCAATAATGCAGACATCATGCTCATTAAGGTACAGCTATTTTGCATATAGAGATTTTAGTAACACTTTCTATGTTAATGACATACGAATACGCAACATGTTACAAAGCATTTGTAAGGCATATTATTCATCGTTATAATTATGCTTGAACATTCCTTACGCTTTATATCAATGAATATAATGCATTGTGAATTGTATGAATGCATTATAAGTGGTGTTTATAGCACATTATATTGACAATAGCAAAAAAAAAAATAAATAAATCTGCATAGTGGATTATATATGACCCACTGAGACCTGTCCTGATTTTCTAAGCAACTGAAAATATATAGTGTAATTGTTTACAAATCCAGTACCATCTCTGGTATTACGAGAGAAAACAACATTAAGGCATGTCAAAGTACCTATGCTTAAACATAACGCACTCAGCAAAGTAGGCTGAGTTTGTTTGATATTGGTGACATAATGTGTTACATGCACCATTTATAATGCATTATATTAAAAATAATAATTCATAATGAATAAAAAAGATTACTATTAAGTACAATCATAACTTAATTGTATACTATGGATACACTGTAATGTATTATGAATATGTTCATTGTTCATTATAAATATGTACTTAGAAAATATAGAAAATATGGTATAGAATATATATATGGAAAATATAACCAAGTTTTCTATTAACATATTGAACTTTCTATTCCTAGTCCAGTGACAGCATTATTTAATTTAGGTGGTAATCATAAATACAGGTTATATACTGGCACCTTTAATATTGAAATGGGTCAGCATATTAAATTTAATAACCAACTGTCAGTATATTACTTAAATAGATACCAGTGCCAGTGTAAATATTATCTTTAATCCTAACCAGAAGGAAGCTGTGATTTAATGCCCGAGAATAAACCAGATGCCCAGCTCTAATCTCTACACCCTTTCTATGTTTGCTTTAGCTCCGGGCTCCAATAAAGCTGAACAGGTACGTCTCGCTGACTCCTCTTCCCAAACAAAACACAGGAGTGCTGCCTGGCCAGCTGTGCCAGGTGTACGGTTGGGGTCCCACAAGCCAGGGCAGGGGTGTGAACCCCCTTACACTTCACTCTGTAACTCTGCCAATCATCTCCACAGCTAAGTGTAATAGCAGCAGGTCCTTCAATGGAAGCATTACAAGCAATATGATCTGTGCTGGCTACAGTACTGGAAGCAAGGATGCATGCAAGGTATCTGGCTTTAAGGGTTTCAGGTCAGCCAGTGTGTTAAAATGTCTATTTTTTTGGTCTTGTAGTTTTCATTTGAGGCAGCTGGACTTGTGGCATAACCATAAAGACATTTTGCCAGCAGATTGTGATGAAGAGAATTGGAGATCATTATGTTTCTACTCCAGATCTGATGATCCAATATGACTATATGCCATGATATAGAAATGTAACAGTGAAATATTTGGAAATATATAGAAATGTAATAATGTAATAGTTATACAATAACACTATACAGAAATATAATATACAGTATGCATAAATACTTTTCCAAAATCAGAGAAAAGTGTATTTCTACATGATCCTTATCTAGGCTTTAGCAGTGTTGCCAACTCTTTTCAGGAGAAAGTAGCTAATGCATTCTCAGAAAGTTGCTAGAAGTGTCCAGGTGATGCCATAGACTCGTTTGCATATTCGTTGAATCATCATGACCATTTGCAAATCAAAATGTGCTACATGAAGATGGAAGATTTTCTGAAGACACTTGACAGTGATTTCTTGTTAGGAGCAATCAATCAACAATCAACGATTGTTTTTGTCTTTGGGAACAATGGTGATCAGTGATTGGCTGTTTGGTACAATCCTGGTCAGTGATTGGTCTTTGAGTACATGAGTGATCAATAATTGGTTGTTGAAAACAGTGATGATCTCTGATTGGTTGTTAGGAACAATGGTGATCTGTGATTGGTCGTTGGGATCATCAGCTTAAGCGCAACGTAGTCAGGCTTTACACACTTGTGGTGAGTTGAGCGAACGTGTTCTCTAGACTCGTATAACCAGCAGATGAGATGTGAGCTGGAGAGCCGTATCGAGTGCAGGACAGTCATTAACATATGCTCAAAAAGTTGCCAGATTTGACACTAAGCTCTTTTTTTTAAATGAAGTTGTAAAATTCATCTAAAAAAACTTACCAACTCTAACTGTGACGATGCTAAGTTGGCAACACTGGATTTTAGTAGTATATTTTAAAGAAATATAGATTGCTGAAATTCTAGCATGTTTCCTAAACCTCATAATTCATTACTTTGAATTGCTGTTGCAATATGCCATTTAACTTTATGTCTCATAGCTCACTTCTTTTTTTTCTTCTGTCTTTTGTCCTTTTGAGTTTGTAAATCATCAAGGGTCATTCCTATTGTTACATTTAGAGAGCTAGCATAACACAACCTGACAGACACAGCACTCACTCGCTAGATAACTTTAGTTCGCTCACTGTGCCAGTCCCCTAATGTTTTGCTACAAAATCTAATTCTTGTCACCAAAAAAACGACATGTATAACATAGCTAACTGCTGAACCTGCTAACTAGCTAACTGTTGTATGAAAAGATGAGCACAGTAAAGTAGCTAGCTAATTTAACTCACCTAGGTAGCAAGTTCAATGGCTAGCTATGTCAGCCAGCTCACATTTAACTACTTAAGGTAACACAAACTGTATAACATGGCTACTGTGTAACATGGAACTCGTTAGCTAAACACTAAAATACCTAGCTAAATTTAGTTTATTAGCTATTTTAGAGAGCACACATTTTACTACAAGAGCAAAACACAAGGTGTCTAGTGTAGGTGGTCATTGTGTTTGTATCTTTGTAGCTCACTGTGTAGCATTGTGATAATATTGTAAATTATCATAAAAGTTTTGTCTTTTGTCTTTTTCACACAAGCACTTGACACACCAACTCGGAAAGATTTTAGTGTTTGATTACAGAATACGTTTATTCAAGATTCAAGATTCAAAGAACTTTATTAATCCCAGGGGGAAATGGCTTTGCCATGTTACAATTGCTCTCAAGAAAGAAAGAAAGAAAGAAAGAAAGAAGAAAATAAAATAAAATAAATATACATCTATAGAGTATATATATATATACAAAAATGAAAAAAAGGAAATCAATAAATTATCTCTATATAGTTGTCGACTAGTATCAATAATCTCATTGATTTATAGCCCCTGCTTCAGAACAGACGTCATTATCCCACTATCCTTCCCCAATCCACTTTGTAGGCTGACAATAATTTCTTTTGAGTGATTGCGTGTTGTTGTGTAAGCAATGAGGGCTACAACGCTGCGTGTGTTGTGATGTTCTAGTGGGATTCTGGAGAGCTGTTTGTGTGTGATGGCCGTCTTTATGGGCTCGCCTCCTGGGGAAACATCCGCAGGGATACCGAGTTTCCAGGAGTCTACACGGCTGTGGCCAGGTTCCGAAGGTGGATAGATCGTACCATCTACAGGTCCTTCACACGATGTAAGAAAGTACAGAAATCCACTGACCTCAAAATCCACTTCGAGTGATGTGTAGTGTAACATATAGAATACACAGAATGTCATCATGTTACTAATAAATATCTTAAAAATGTAGAGCGATTTTAGAGTATCTGTGTAAGACAGAGTACAGTGTAAAAAGGATAACAAAAACTGTACCTACATACATACATACAACCCAATAAAGACAGAATTGCTGTTTATTTGTGTCATTAAAACTGTATAATAAGCTACATCATTTCCGAGTAACTGATTACTGAGTGCAGAATGGCTTGTATTGTAGGGTATCTGGGAATATTAATAAGATATAGAATAAGCTGAAATACACACCAGAATGAAATGGCTAAGAGAAGCTTACACTTATGAATTTCCCTTGGATGGCTGTAGATCCAACGAGATTGGGTGTGTCAGGACAGCCTTTTTAGTGAAGCTGGCATCTGTAAAGAGAGTTTCTAGTTTCACTGCCTGCTCTTGATATCATGGTGTAAAGTGATAGTAGCAGTAGATAGTAAGACACGGTGTTAACACCCATTCACGCCTATTTATTCATACGTTACAAAGCCGTTTTGTTGTTGTCACCCTTTCGCCGAGCTGAAAGGCATCCATTGTTACATTGAAATCAAGGGGTTCAGGATTCAATGTAAAGCTGGATCCTGTTATGTCATGGTTAATCACATTGGTTAACCTGTAAACTATGTATGGTACTACATAGTGAAATATCCTCAACATGATTTGGTTTAAACTGGTGCAGTCCTTTGGATGTGCAGTCAAAGTAACACAGTCAATCACTTGTTGCTTTAGTAACGCAGGTCTAATGAAGGCAGAGAGTGGAAAATAGTCCCATATCGACCCATCGGGATGGACCCTTTTTGCCGTTTAGTGAATAAATGAGTAGAGCTCAGCCACTGCTCTATTGCACAGTGGGGGTTTTTTCCAGTCTATCTTACTTTCAAATTTCCTTTTTCCTTCCTTATGCGTGTCATGATCAGTGATTTGACTATGAGTTTTCCCTAAAATCGGCCAGGGCTATTTTCACCCGCTCTGTGTAAGATACACAGACATATAAACCAAAAATAAACAAATGCAAAAAAACTCCTCTGGCCTTGAACTTGCATCATATCTCTCCAACCTACTACAAAAACAAGTAAAAAGCACAGGATTGTAAACAGCTGTCTGCCTTTTTGGGCTCAGACTTGCGTCACACATCTCTACGCTCACTCCAGCATGAGTCATGTTGATCATACAGAATCTACCATACAGTTAGAGTGGAACAGCTGTGCTGCTAAATTATGTAAAATGATTGTATAGACATGTGAATGCATTTTATTAGTAAACCTAGTAGTAAACTTTCCCTTATATATACTATATAGCACAGTGACACTGACATGGTAATGCGTGTGGCGCGGATATCTTACTGACTTTTTTACCTCACAGCTCCAGCATCCCTGGTTCGATCCTGGACACAAGGAGTTACTATCTGTTCAGACTTTCACATGTTCTCCGTGTGTCCGTGTAGGTTTCCTCCAGGTTCTCTGGTTTCCTCCCACCTCCCAAAAACATGCCAATATGTGAACAGGCTAAGATAAATGTGAATGAGTGTGTGCACGTGGTGCCCTGTAATGGACTGGCGTTCCATCCGAGATATATTCCCGCTTCATTCCCAGTGTTCCTGGGATAGCATCCACCACTATGCCGAGTGTCCTCCAGCCCTTCAATGTCACTCTTTGACTACAGCACTGCTGCTAGCTGGATATTTTTGGTTGGGTTAAAAAGTCCCATCAATGCTTCTGTGGTTGATACACTTGTGCGACTGCTGTGTTGAGAATGGTCATCAGTGGTCTTATGGTGGGCCCTTTACACTGATGGATTGTGTGTGTGTGTGTGTGTGTGTGGGGGGGGGGGGGGGGGGGGGGTTCGTCATTGCATAGCAACAGATCGGCTATAGTCACTAACTAAGGCATGTCTAAAGTGTCCTATATGGTTGTCTATATTTACCTAATAAAACGTTCAGTGGGTGCATACACAAGGTAGGTGGTATTTAAGCCTTGGAAAAATATCACAGCCGAAACTCCGCGCGCGTCCCTTCCCCTCCGGGGGGGAAACGCGCCACCAGTGACGTGCTTCTTCCTCCCTCTCTCAACAACACACACACGCACACACACCAAGTCTTGCGCCGAGCTTTTGTTTTGCATCGCTTCTTCATTTGCATTCAATTCTCAGGTGTGTTTTTTTTTTTTCCCAGCGCCACGCTCCAGCCCCCGTGAGCCTGGCGCGCGCGCTGACACACACACACACACACACACACGCACCTCTGCCGAAACGGACGCTCCCGCTCTCAACGAGTTTCCGCGTTCGGAAAACCCTCCAGAAAAGCGGAATAATCCGACAGCCTTCCTTTGTTGGAAAAATAAATAAATAAATAAAACGTGTATTTTTAAATTTTTTTTTTTTAGCCCCACGTACGGGGGCGTCCACACCGCTCGCGGAAAGACAGAAGAGCGCGAGGGAGGGAGAAAGCGAGTGAGAAGGAGAGCGCGCGCTGAAGTGCCGAACGGTCGCGGAAAAAGGCTCGCCGCGGCGCGCGCGTGTCTATGCGTGTGTGTGTGTGCGTGCGTGCGCGTGTGTTTTTTTTGGTGCTCGCTCGCGAAGAGAAAGAGAGGAGGGAGGGTTAAACGGAACGGCAGCTGCGGTTTGCGCGCCTGGCTTCGTGCTTTCAGCATGTCGGAGGTGCTGCCATACAGCGAGGAGAAAATGGCTCATTACGGGAACGACGGCGACGACGAGGATCACCTCTCGTTCACCTGTCGCCTGCAGGACACCAACAACTTCTTCAGCGGCAACCAGAACAAGCGACCACCCAAGCTTGGCCAGATTGGGAGAAGCAAACGAGGTAACGGATTTTTGTTGTGCGCCACGCTTTAAAAAAAAAAAAAAAAAAAAGGCTGGCTTATGTTATTTTCCTGTTCATGTTCATGTTCACGCGCTTCATGCGTTTGGTGCGCAATTCTTCATGCGCCATTCATGTTCCAGTGCATTCAGTGTTTGCATTCTGCCTGAATTCCTGACGTGACAGATATTTCACCCTGTCCTGACATCACTCAGACATAAGAAATGGTTGTACCACCTTTAAATTCTATCTTTGAGCCATCCATGTGCATGGATCTGTTAGAGAGAATGAGAAGTAGGATAGAACATATGAGCATGTAGTGCATCCAAACCCCCATGTCAACTCTTCTCCTCTGTGCCTTTTGACAGTCGAGGAAGATGGTGATGCCGAGGCGCTGGAGAAGACGGCGGACAAGTCGTCCTCGTCTGCGTGAGCGGATTCCAAAGACACTTGACCTTTGATGTGTGTACCCAAAGACATTGTAAAGAAGCACCCCCTCTCCCAGCCGGCAACCAAGCACGTCACATTCTCTTGCTCTCCGACCCCCTCTTTCCATCAAACAGGGATGGCTGATGGACAATGCAGCGGGCATGCAGGGGAATCCGGACGAAAGGGGCCCAGGAATGGGAAGGGAATACTGTGTTTTCCAAACTTCATTCGAGCTATGTGCAATGAGGGGGGTACTGCCTTGTTAACCCAGGCCGGCCCGTCCTACCGGGATATAATGAAGCAATTAGAGTGACTGAGCAAATTGTACCATTAACATCGAACCAGTATCTTCTTCCCCAAGCTGTAGTTCAAGGCTTAGCTGAGTCTCTGGCTGATGATGTTAATGGTAAAATAGCAATGTCAACTTCTCTTCCACGGTGAATTTCAAAAGGAGATTCACTATGTATTTAAGATAAAAAGGCTATTTATTAAATCTTTGGATACCTTTTTTGCAGTGTTGGAGGTCTGAGCAAATTTTATAGAGAATGACAGGAAAATACTGATTTTCCTTTTATGCTTTTTGTTTTGGATGTAGCTTGACTAAGGGATTACCATGGTCTACCCCTAAAATACCCTCCCTCTTCTCCCACCCCAAACGCAACCCCCTTTCTTGCTATTTCATGCATTTGATGTTTCTAAGCTGACAAGGGTTAGATCAGGTATATCGAGTTAAAAAAAAAAACAAAACAGAAACCTTACTGTCGCATTATGATTATTATTGTACTACATATTTACCGTAGGTGTGCCAAATAATCATGACAGAAATATGTATTTCTGTGCTCTCTTCACACGCACAGTTTTATTAATATTCGGTGTTCATGTTTACAGGGCTTTTTTCATACTAGTGATGTACTTTAGTCATGCATGACGAACCTGACGACCTCAAGAGAATCTTATATAACGGCTAATGTTGTGTTGATTTCACAGGAAAAAAAAAAGTTTCTACGGGAATATCTGTAATATTAAAGATTTTGAGAAATGGAATGAAAAAAAAACACTGTTTTTGTCACAAATGTTTCTGTCTCTCAGTCTTGCTAATGCTGTGTTTGGCTTCGAGTAAATGTGCATGTGTGTTAGTGTGTGTGTGTGTGTGTGTGTAAATCCAAGGGATGTGACATTTCCGTAGTCACTGCACGTGTTGAATGATTCATGTTATGGGAAGTGCCTTTGTCAACATGAAGCATTTTACAGCCGGTTGTCTGAGATCACAAAAAAAAAAAAAAAAAAAAAAAATTACACAGGAGGGAAAATATCATTTGCAGAAGGTCCATAGAAGGATGCTGGCATGGAGCTTCTCGGGCTTCTGCCACTCCTTTACCAGTCTGGGCTTCACACTCATTCAAAGCACATGGACTGGATAGGCTGCCATGGCAACAGATGCACCTTGCGCTCAGCACTGTCGAAAGCTACTCTGTAGGAAAAGCAGGAACGATCACGCCTAGTGTGTCCTCTCCCCAGCAGTGCCCATTTTCTGTTCAACAATAGTTGTGATGTGAGCATTGCACTGCCATGGATTTAAGATTTTTAGAATGTTTTCCACACATAAATTCTCAGCTAAGCTGTCAGTGAGTTTGTTTTATTTAGTTGTTGTTGTTTTTTTTGCTTGGGGGTTTACTGGCATTCTTAAAAGGTTGAACTGAAACTGGTATTTGAATGACTGTCACAGAAGACTCACATGTAGTGTATTGTAGTGAACTGTAATTAAAAAAAAAGGAGAAGTACTCTTTTAACAGTCAAGCACAAAGGTCAGTGAGGGGTCAAAGTGGCATCAGGAGCACTTCTTGAACAGTCACAATTAGTGAGTATGAAGAGATATGAAGATGAATAGCATTTAGCTCTCATCAGGAGCCCTTACGTAATGCTCCGGGGAAGTCACCCCACCCCACCGTGGCGCACAGCAAAAGCACTGTGTTAGAGACATGCAAATATTGCGATACCGAGTGCGATTTGCATTTCGCTGCATGCCTTTTGGCGTGGTGCATGGGGCCTCCCTCTCAAAGATGAATGGGAGTACCCCATTCCACCAAAAGGAGTGAGTCACTTAGCAAAAAAAAAAAAAAAAAAAGGTTGCCGGCAAAGCGGGGTAATGGGCCAGAAGAGGAACCTATTTGGGTGGTTTCCCAAACAATACGGGGAAAGTTTCGAGGATGCCATTATTGGTTAATGATAATAACCACACACACGCTGTTGGAATTTTAAAAAGTGTACAGGTCCATTTTTGTTTTCAGGGGTACAAACAATATACTGTAAATGTAGCTTTAAGGTTTATCAACATCCAGTTATATTCCACTTGAAATGCACTCTATATTCACTTTAACAGGTAACTAAAAGCGTACAAAGGTACTGTCCCCTCGAAGCTAACACCAGGGAATCACTGAACTGCAAAAGAGAAGCCTACAAGATACAGTTTAGTACCTTCTGAATTTCTGAAGGTGCAGTACGAAATGGACATTGTGTTAGATATGGAGGATAAGTTTCTCCAGAGCTCTTTAGATCCTCCAAGATCTAAATCTTTCATAGCCCCTGATTTCATGAGCGAGCAAGATCTGATCATTTAAATACACCCCAAATCCATTATTCCATGATCATTATCCATTATTTCCAGAAAGAGGTTTCTCTCTGTGATAAAACAATGATAAAGCAGCGTCGAGCTGTTTTACTTCGAAGACGTCTCATACAGGATTTGTGGATTTGTATGGAGGGCTGCTTGTTGTTTTGAAGCCGAGGGAAGCGAGCGCGCTCTGCATGTACACCGTGCATGCCAGATAGAGACACGCTGTTGGCTGACTGGACTGTTTCCATGGCAACCATTACAGGTTTCAGCTCCGCTTGCTGCTGCAAAGTCATTGGGGGGGGGGGGGGGGGGGGGGGGGGGGGGGGGGGGGGGGGGGGGGGGGGGGGGGGTGATTTGGGGTGTGTGTGTGATGGGGTAGCATACAAGAGAAGTTTTCAGAGAGAGAGAGAGAGAGAGAGAGAGGTGTTTTTGTTTTTTGGTGCAGAGGCTTCAAAAGGAAATGTCGGTGTCTGGATAATGATGTGCTAACTACATACTATGTTTTGTGTCTCGTTGATCTTTAGTATGTATGAGTGTGTGAGTGTGCATCATTTACATACAGGTGACAGTCCATGGAAATGAGAAAGACACTGTGTTTTATTAAGGGCTTCATCTTTCAGGTTCTGGAGATGAAATTATGACAGTGTCTCTGTGTGCAGGGTACGATGCTCTCATCTCATAGAATGAAACTGGATTTAGTTCTTTATTCATGGCAAAAAAAAAAAAAAAAAAAAAAGGAGGCAGCGTCCCTCAACTGTGTATGTGGATAGAATAATCTAGATTGCATTTGCATTCGCCTCAATGCTCACTATACAGAAAACAAGGCTCATGATGGGAGGACTTATAAAAAAAACCTTAAGTCTAGCCATGAATGTGAAGAAAAAATAGCCATCCCAACCGTGAAACACAATTTGTTGTATATACTAGCAGAAAAGTTGTCATTCTTTAATTTGTCTTAGCAAATTGACTCTTTTTTTTTAAGGTGAATCCATAAGAATAAGCCTCAAACCTCAAGACAAAAACAGATCACCCATCCCATACCGTGTAGAATCTACAGAAATGATCATAACCTACTGCACATGATTAAACAGAGAGGTCCTTTTGTCTTCATGCCACAAGATGGCTGCGGAGTCTACGTGAGTCTCCTGAATAAAAGATGCTGGCCCAGATGGATGTCCACCATCGGCCTCCTGCTCTCCTGTTATGGCAATAAGCCAGAAAAAAACTATGGGCACGTGGACACACGTTCAGCAGTTCCTGCTGGTGCTTGGAACAAAAATGACTCGTGTCCCTGCTAATAAATCCCAATTTACAGCTAAATGACTTTTCCTGGATGTATATGAGTCATCACGTAGACAAATAATCAGTAAAGCAAGAATCTGGTCAATATAAAAACTAGTTCACGGTAACAACCACGGTAATAACCAGCAGCGCTGATGAAAAATGTTCTTGATTATTCATGTATTAGTTATTAGACAGTGGTCTCAGTAGTGAGAGAAGCTGAGGACGTGTTAAGTGTCAACTCTATAAAGGAAGCGATGCATTATTGAGAGAGTAATAAGGCAGGACTGACTGTGTGTTATTGGAGAATGACTGCTCGTGTCAGAGGCTAATAAAACAAATGACCAGCTCTTTACCAGATGCACAAGCCTTGAGTTGTTAAATTCCTCATATTGTTGCAAATTCTGAGCTGTGTGGGAGAACACTAGTGAAAAACACAGAGAAAGAGCTTTGGCTGGTGTCGTTTTTTTTATTACTCACATGCACAAATAAGAAGTCAGTAAAAGTATGAAAAAGTATGAACTCCAATCTGCAGATATGAAAAAGTGTGAGCTCTTAACTATGGTGGCCTGTAAGTGGAAAACACTAAACTGGGCACTGTAGTGGAACCTCCTTCATTGGATAATTTTCATAACTGTGGATTTCTTAAGAAAGTCATGAATAACAGCATGACACCGCTTTACCACGGAGAGAACAAATGCACTGAAGATAAAGACGAATGAATGACTGAATGAATAAATCTCTTAATAGTGTCCCCGGTGAAGGTTTACATACCCTTGGTATCTTCTTAATCAGCTTCATGAGGGAACGTCACCCAGGAGACTTTTATTAAAGCTCCTAAATAACCTCCCCAGATCTAAAGGAAAACTACATGTTTAGGGAAACAACTTAATTTTAAGCAAAAACTATATATTAAAAAGAACATTTTGATTTGAAAAGTTTTTAAATGGGTTTTAACTTCAAAATTTACATTTGTCTTAGAATCAAATTTCAAGTAAACCTTTGTCTTTAAGACAATTAAATTCAGTGTCGTATCCAAATGTTTTGTTTTGTTTTTTCCCCCCAGAAAACTGTCAGAGTAGCAGGCAAACCCCGGATCATAACTAACGCTACAAGAGAGATTACAAGAAAGCAGGTAGGACACCGACAGGATGTGGTGCAAGTATGCTGCAAAGTAAATATTTATACATTTATAATATTACCTCATGGGTACCATGGTGGCGCAGCCGGTAGCGTTGCCACCTCACAGCTCCAGAGTCCCTTGTTCAGTCCTGGGCTCAGCATCCAAGCTTTATTCCTGCCTCACGCCCAGTGTTCATGGGATAGGCTGTGACCCTGACCAGGATAAAGTGCTTACTGAAGATAAAAAAAAAAATCAGGAAAATTCTGTTGTTATTTAGGAAGATTAGGAAACTTCAGGTTGAGATTGAGATTATCTATCTTTTAATAGATAAGGAGATGTAAGATTTTAAATCTTTTGATCCAGGGTTTTTATCTTTCTACAATAAATGTAACTGCACAAACATCCTGACATATAGATTTATTACAGTTTTTTTATACCGTGGATGCACTTGTGTTCAGTTTAAATGGCTTCATTTCACTGAACACTGTGTACTGGGACACCATGCTATAACAGATGGTGTAATAAAAGAGGATGGAATTCATTTCAGTCATCTTTATAACCACACCTGTGAAAATCTTTAGAGCCTCATTGCCTGATCATTTTAAGATTTTTAGATAGAAATTATATAATGTATATAATTATGTAATGCAAAGATCTGTAGTGGGCAGTCTGTCGAACTGAGAGTGTGGATTGAACTATGGCCCATAAGAACCAAAACCAAAAACACATCAAAACCAAAAGCACAACAGCAAAACCACAAACACATCAAAACCAAAAGCACATCAAAACCGAAACACAACAGAAAAAACAAAACACATCAAAACCAAAAGCAAACAGCAAAATCAATAGACAATAAAACCAATAACACAACAGCAAAATCTTCTGAATAATCTTCTGAATACATGACTACAGTATGTTATACAACTAAAGTCTGTCTTGCTTGTTATTTCTCCAGTGTCAATCACACCTTGTTCCACCTTGTAGAAAAAAAAACTCCACATGGGAGACTTCGTCCAGTGCCTTAAGGGCAATGCTTTCAAGAAAATGTGTTTTTTTTTTTTCTCGAGTGCTGATTTGCCACCATTTGGAATATAATCATCATTTCAGAGTTGACTCCCTCTGCTTTTAGGGCCCTCCCCAGAACCGCCTATGCATATGCCGTGTCCAATCAGCAATGAGAATCTGACCTTCTTCTGTTTTGAGTTAATGTTTGTGTATTTCTGGATTTGCTGTTTTGTCTTTGGTTTGTTAATGTGTTAGTTTTACAGAATTACAGCAGGTAGACCCTTTTCCAGCCATGCATCAAGAAACTTGTAGAGCTCTCGATGCATGTTCATTAGGGATGATTGTGTATATGTCCATAGAAGAAATAAAGGGTTGTTTTTTTGATAACAAATGTATGATTGGTCAAAAGGTCTTGTTTGAACATTGTGGACCTGCTGTTTATAGTACAACTGACTTCCGCCTTGAATATTGAACAGCAAATAAATAGAAAAATCCCTTTGTGGAATGCTCGTTCATAATGTTAACACTATTACACACTTGATTCTGAAACATACAGAAGACTAGGACTTATGCACATCTCTTTTTTGTTGATTTTAATTCAACTCTTTTAGTTTTAACACTCTTTCCGCCCCATTTACTATTGAAGAAACTGAAACAGATGAGCATTAACCCTTTTGTCATTAAATGAAACCATTCTTCCCTGTCAGGTCTCATTCAACATGTAAAAGTTAACAACACTCTTTGGTACTTCAAATTATTAGTCTGAAGTAACAAAAGTTGCCCAGTGGTGTGATTATAATTGCCTCACATTAAATGTGAGTAAAACGAAAGAGATGGTGTTTGATCCAAAGGCAGTAGGAGACTATAGCCAGGTAATCATCCACAACACTCACATTAACCAGGTATGTTCCTACAGATATCTCAGTGTCCATGTTTATAAGGCGATCACATGGAAAACCCATGTTGCTAGTCTGTGTTGCAGATTATAGCAAAGGCTATTTTTTTTAAAGAAAGCTTAAAGTGTATGGAATCAGTTTAATTAGTTATGGCTTGCAGGCATGGTATGGCTGTCTTTCTGTTCCGTCAAAATCTCAGCTCACTTCCATAGTAAAGACAGCGATGAAAGTCATAGGAAAAAAAGAATACAAGTCTCTCCAGTCCATCAGTGAATGCACTTTGCTCGGAGGAGTTAGAAAATAGTGGCGGGCCCATCCCATGTCCTTCAATCTGAGTACCAGCTGCTAGCCTCTGGCAGAAGATATAGAGTGCCAAGGTACAAATTAAATAGTTTTAAAAATTAGTTTGTGCCTGCTTCAATAAAGATTTTAAACAGAAAGGTTTAGTGAACTGTGCAATTCTTTTAGACTGTGTAAATTTATAGAAACGTGCAAAAACAATGAAGCCGTGCACAGATTGTGGGAGTTTTATCTAAGTATGAGGCTGTGCATTATCTGTGGGACTGTGCAGTAACTGCAGGCTGGTTATGAGACAGGATTGTGGAACAATTAAGAGTTTGTGAAATAACAGAATTATGCAGCAATAATGGGACTGTGTAATAACTGCAGGACTCTGCGACAATTATGGGATTGTGCAATAATTATGGGATGATGCAATAACTACAGGACTGTGCAATAACTGTGGGACTGTGCAACAATTATGGGACTGTGCAATGACTGTGGAGTTGTGTAACAATAATGGGGCTGTGCAGGGCTAAGCAACAGGGTGGCTTTGCAGGCTGGCAATCTGTGAAACACTGTTGTTTTAACCCAAACACTTATTTGCAATTGCGTTGTTTTTTTTTTTTTTCCTGTCAAGCCACAAACCTCTGCACTGAGCTGCAATTTAAAGTCTCCACTCCAAATAATTTCTAAATTATTAATCAATATATACTAAGATCTTTCATGGTACAGGGTTCATCACAGACTTTTAAGGGTACCTATAGGCCTATAGGTAAAGACTGAACAATATAATGAAATGCTATCAGTATTGTGAAAAATTACATCACAGTATGCATTTCTAAAATACAGCAGATGACATCAGTACATTTATAAGCCTGACCTACACACAGCAACCTGCTGGATTTTTGCATCAGCTTTTTCCCCCTAAGGTAAATAGTCTATCACTGATATTATAATTTTAATCATTTGACTAATAATTAATTTAATCATTATGCTACTCTTTTGCTGGCATGTTGCAAGCAAACCTTTAAATATTGTGATATTAGGAATGGTGGAAAATTATAAGTATATAATATCTGATGTGATATAATATTATACCAGTATCTATCTTTACTTAAAACAAAAAACGTGTTCTCTTTATATAAGCCTTTTGTATATTTTCCCCCATACTACTTAAATGCTAAAATAATAATAATAATAATAATAATAATAATAATAATAATAATAATAAAGAATCGAATAAAGAATATAAAGAAAACTAAATATAAAAAATAAATTAAAAATAACAAAGGGGAAAAAAATCGGCACCCCTGCATGGCTTTATAACCGGTAATAGGAACCATTAGAGTCGACGGACTTGTTTCTCCCCGGAGGTATGTGAGTGCGGCGCACCTTGTGAGAAGTCAGCACGCCATTGTATGAATTGGCTTTATTTGAGCAATTTTTAAAAGAAATTGAACCTGTCTGAGTTTAGGGACAAATCGGAGAACTCAGAAACTTTTGTTTTAAAGCGGAAGCATTTTAATTTGATTGACGGACATGGCTACGGATTCCTGGGCTCAGGCTGTGGATCAACAAGAAGCTGCAGCTGAGTCGGTAAGCGCGAGGTTCATTTCCTAAAATTAATGTGTTAATATTCGTGTTTTTAATAATAAACCCTTTAAATTTTGGTAAGTTGAACATTCCGAAGTTAACCATTTATTATCCCAGTACTTGGCTAACTTTGTGAACTCCAGCTAAAGTGAAAGTTTATGAGGCTAGAGCTAACAAAGCTAGTATGCTAGCTGGCTATCTGTTACTCATGCCAACTTTCACTTTGGGTTTTAAATGCTAGAGAATTTGTGTGTATTGTTATTAATTCACAGCTTTTAATTACAATTAACCGTAAGAATACATTTTTTTGCGTGTTTCATCCTCGAAGCTTTAAATAGTGTAAACAGTATTTAAGTTTAGGGTTTAGCTCGCTAGGTAATGATGCAGAGTCTGGCGGAGTCACAAATGGCTTCCTCGTGGACGAGTAGTGCACTGTGTAGGGTGCAAAAACAAATTACTCTCTATTGTATTTAGTGGGCTTGTGTAGGGACGAGGGTTTTTTTCGGGATTTAGCCTTAGTCTTAACAGGGTTTTGAGTGTCATGGTTGTAATAACGCGATATAATGCTTTTCATAATATGTAAATAATTGTCTGTATTAATGTTTAAATTAGTTGTATAACCTTAACGCTTTTTTTATTCGACAGATAAGCAACCTTCAGTTAAATGAAAAGGAAGACAAACCAAAAGCAGAGGAAAATGGTAAATGACTAGCACTTTTTTCCATATATATATATATATATATATAATTTTGAAATTTGTTTGTTAAAAGTTTACTTAATGTTGTAATTTTATTTAGCAATTTTGTAAAAAAAAATAAAAAATTATAAAAACTATATACAACTTTTCCGAATGATACTGTAGTCTTTTTCTCTAAACGATGGTCCCACTACATGATTAAGTTCTCTTGATTTGAATTAGGAGCCAAGGCCGAGGGAGAAGGAGAGAAGGCTGAAGAGGAAGAAAAAGGTCCGCTTTTATCCCTCTCTTATCACTATACACTTGAATACTACTGTTTCGCACTGCTCTCTATATGAGCATTTATTCTGAGTGTGAATTTTACTTCTGAATGTGATGTTTGGCTTGTAGAGGACAAAGCGGCTCAGTCACTGTTGAACAAGTTGATACGAAGCAATTTAGTGAACACCACCAACCAAGTGGAAGTTCTTCAGAGGGATCCGAACTCTCCGCTTTACTCGGTCAAGTCATTTGAGGAGCTGCGATTGTGAGTTGGCGTTTGTGCAGAGCTTATGAATTTACAGCGGTGTTCTCCTTTTGTATTGATGTGTGTGTAACTGTGCTTGTAGGAAACCTCAGCTACTTCAAGGTGTTTATGCCATGGGCTTCAACAGACCCTCCAAAATCCAGGAGAATGCCTTGCCCATGATGCTTGCAGAACCGTAAGTGACTTAAGCACCTAAATGATCGATAATTAGTTCAGTGAACAATTCGTTGTTGGTTAATTACACAGTCCGAAATGAGCTTCCAGGTGGATTGTAGTGAAATTATTCAACAGTTGCAACTTGCTATCTAAAGGAAGCATCCTGAGAAATGTGAGCCTGGTATTGGAGAATAATTAATTATTAATCTAATTATAACGATGTATATATTTATCTTCAAAGTGGATACTACAGTGTATATATTCACTGTCATGTTTATTTCAAGGAACCCATGCTGAGTAAAGAAAAACTGTGTTAAAATAGCTGTTTGGAATTAAACTAGTTTGGCACATTTGTGGTTGTAACAGTAGGCTTTACACTGATGCCAGCTGAAGAAAAGTGTCTTCTGGAAGCCACAGCATGTTCAGATGGCAGTGCTCCAAGAGCTGAGCAACGTTGCCATCGTATCAATAGCTTGATTAAACTGTCATTATACTACATTCTACAGTACCTTTGCTGGAACCTGAATACTACAGTAGGTGTTGTGAATCTTAAAAAATGTCATGGGAGTGTTTTTGTTTTTGTTTTTTTTTTGGCGGCATTTCACTCAACCATAAATGCTGCCTCAGATTTAATTTCTCTGGAGGGTCAAAGATCCAGTAATACAATTCAAAATCTGTCCTTACCAAGCCACTTCATTCCTTTGGCAATAGAGCTCATCTTGTAAAACTGGCCACTACACTTCAACTTTATTAAAAACGTCCACACTAATGTCAGTGTATTTCCTCTATTTTCCCAGCCCACAGAATCTTATAGCACAGTCTCAGTCGGGAACGGGTAAAACTGCCGCCTTCGTCCTGGCCATGCTCAGTCACGTGGATCCCAACAACAGATGGCCTCAGGTATGTCCCACGTCTTCCTTTACATCGGCACGTAGGGGAAACAAAATCACATTGTTTAAACACCACCCAAAATCAGACCTGAGCTTTTGTGAAGAAAAGAATCTTAGTGTGTTCTACACCTCTATATGTATATTGACAATAAAGGCTGCTTTCATTCTTTCATTTAAAACAAACAAACAAAAAAAACAACTGCAGTAATTATAGGGCTTGGGAAGTCAGCATGACGTTACACTGTGTGATTTGATCCATTATATTGTCATTATCTGTTCTGTTTAAACAAGGGGGAATAGGGTATTTTTCTGTGGCTGTGATGGATTAACTTTGGATGAACTTTTTAAAACATATTGTGTGTAGGGTGGGGGGGACGGTGTCCCGTCTGGCAGTCCCTGTCTCTAGTCATGGCAGTGGACACGCAGACTAGACACAGATTAACAGCCATCCAGTAAAGGGGACGTTTCCCAAGGAGGACTTGGTCCTAAAGGCAGGATGGGACACTCGTATTTAAATATATTTATATAAAAAAAAAAAAAAAAAGTCTAATGAAAGATGTCTGATTTCCAAACAATGACTGGATTAATGATACAGAAGTATTACTTCCTCCTATGCCATTTTTTTTTAATCCGCTTTTGAGTGCTTATTTTAAAAATGTGACGTTTATAACATCATTATATTTGACACAATATTAATGTCCTGCTTGCAAAATGGATAATGTGATAACTCCTAATGAACACCTCAAATGACCTCAGCGTCTCTGAAGATTGGGATCTTAGATTATAGAAATAACTAATGTTAACAGACTGACTGAAGATAAATAGTGTGAGAAAGTGGCAAAGCTACAGTGAGAGAGGGAGAAAAGGACCTAATGTTTAGCATGCATGCAAGTATCATGAAAGAAAAGAATTCTGATTGTTTCACATTTTTCATCTTTGATTTTTGCCTTTCCCTTCCTGTTTGTCTCTTAGTGCCTGTGTGTGTCGCCTACTTACGAGCTCGCCCTCCAGACGGGCAAGGTCATCGAGCAGATGGGCGAATTTTACCCTGAAGTCCAGTTGGTGTATGCAATCCGAGGAAACAAATGTGAGCATTTTTTATATTTATCAGGCCATGTTCATGTTGCATGTTTATGCTTTTATCAGTAGTGAACTACTTCCAAGTATCCTTTAAGAGCTTGTACAGGTAATCAAGTCATAGTGAAACTATAGTGTAGAATGAATTATTGCTTTAATATGATAAAGATTCTGTGTAATGATGTTTTGTATATGAAACCTGCTAATATGACACATCTGTTTGTGCAGTGGAGAGAGGGGTGAAGCTCCAGGAGCAGATTGTGATCGGCACCCCCGGCACAGTCCTGGACTGGTGCCAAAAGCTCAAATTCATCGACCCAAAGAAAATTAAAGTGTTTGTTCTGGATGAGGCAGACGTCATGATCGCCACACAGGGTCACCAGGACCAAAGCATCCGCATCCAGAGGTGTGTATGCTCTCACTTTATCTGTACATTTGGAAGGGTGAATTGTAAGGTGGTGAAATATTCTGTATTGATGCACAAAATATCTTGCATTCTGGATATGGATTTATTGTCTTGACTAAATTAGCAAACGTTCCACACAAGTGGAAGTGCATTAAAAGCAGCAGATGGTTCAGAGTGCTTTAAACTGCTATAAGGTGCATAAAGAATTCTTTTTTTTGAATAATTATAGCACTCTGAATTGAAATCTAATTGGCTCATGAGGTGCCTAGAGTCTTCCAACCATAGCCCACAATGTGTTAATGTGCAATTTCTTTTCCAGGATGTTGCCCAAAACCTGCCAGATGCTCTTGTTCTCGGCCACATTCGAGGAGTCTGTGTGGAACTTCGCCAAGCGGATCATCCCCGACCCAAACATCATCAAACTGAAAAGGGAGGAGGAGACGCTGGACACCATTAAGCAGTACTACGTGATGTGCAACAGCAGGGAGGAGAAGTTCCATGCCCTGTGTAACATCTACGGTGCCATCACTATCGCACAGGCCATGATCTTCTGTCATGTACGACCATAAACTATGCTCTCAGCCGGATGATCTCCGTCTAGTTCGTTTAGACTCAATGTGTGGATTCTGCCTCTGTTTGTTTACAGACCAGGAAAACAGCGGGGTGGCTAGCAGGAGAGCTGTCTAGGGAGGGCCACCAGGTGGCGCTACTCAGTGGAGAGATGCAGGTGGAACAGAGAGCAGCTGTTATTGAGCGTTTCCGCAACGGCAAAGAGAAAGTCCTGGTCACTACAAACGTCTGTGCCAGAGGTGACGGCCAGATTAAACATTCTTGAAGAGTAATGAAATACTTTACTTGTTTTTAACAATCTGCTTTGGAAATAAATGTATAGTTTATTCAACATCAGCCATCATGGGTTTGTGTGATAAACAGAATGTTTAAAGAAAATTGGACAGAGAAGTGTCAATTTGTATTGTTATTGATATGTAGCCACGTAGACACTAATTACTAATAGCTAAGTGTTAAAAGGAAACTTGTCACCATTCAGTCATATTTGTTGCTTATCTGGATCTTTGTAAGCAAGAAAGTGTATGTAACCGGACCTTTAAAATGGTCTCTGGTGTGGAGGAGGAGGAGGAGGCTGCTTTCCTTAGCTATAGAGGCTGAAAAAATAAACAGCAGAGAACGTGCATTTATGGTGTGAACGTAGCCTTAATCTCATCTTTTTGAATTACAGGTATCGATGTGGAGCAGGTCTCTGTGGTTATTAATTTCGATTTACCCGTGGACAAGGATGGAAACCCTGACAATGAGACGTACCTGCACCGGATCGGGCGCACAGGGAGATTTGGCAAGAGAGGGCTGGCAATCAACATGGTGGACAGCAGGTTTAGCATGAACATTCTCAACCGCATTCAGGAGCACTTCAGTAAGTTAAACCTGTTACTGAGCCTAATAAATTCTCTCATAAATCCCATGAAGCTGCTTCCCCCCCCCCGACTAAAGAAATATAGAAAGGTGGTGCTATTTAATGTTTTTTGTCCCTTTTTAAATACTGTCATTTGAATTGCTCTGAATAATTTAAACCTGCGTTCACACTAGCACTGGCAGAGTGACTAGCAATGTTTGGCTTGAGATTTTTTTTCCGTTTTATGCAAATGAGGTATGACGCTGTAAAGCGACAAATGCAAATGACTTGCTCCAGTGAATTCCTCTGACCAATCCTACAGCACGCGCTGTCCGTTGTTCCCAGAAGTCACCACAGTTATATTTCCAGTCAGTCCCATCTGGTGTTCAAAAATAGAAACACAGAATTAACTACAACATTAAATACATTTATTCTATTGATTTCGTACATTTTCGCTACTGTAATATCGTACCATAACTTAAATGTGATGCACAGGCCACGCCCACAAGAGACAAACTACAAGTGTGAAGGCAGATTTTACTAAACCAGGCTATATGTTTATATACAATCATGCAACATTTTACCCAAAAAAGCTGATAAATTCAAAATGTTTTTTTTTTTTTTCCACAGATAAGAAAATTGAAAAACTGGACACGGACGATTTGGATGAAATCGAGAAAATAGCGAACTGAGGCGAGGGACGCCCTTCTTCAGCAGTGGTTTTATTCCTTAGGCTGGGAGTAGAACTATACGGCAGAGGACATTTATAGAGGATGTGGAAATGTCTTATTTTAGATTTTCTCTTTATAGGTTTTAACATTACTGCAGTTTCACTCTTTGGACTTCTTAATAAAATCCAAATGTTTAGGTTTTTTCTTTTTGGTCGTGTGAGTAAATAAGGTGTGTAGGTCACGAGATAATTTGTGCACCGGCCCCTGCGAGGGCTTTGATCAATTTAGCGAAACTATTGGGTGTTTTACATGACAGAATATGAAATCTTGTGTTCGGCTGTTCATGTATTATGTAATGCTCATCTAGGAAAAAGGAGATACTGAATTTTTATATTTCTGCTATGTCGTGTTTAATATTTTAAAGTCTGGATACAACATTTTTAACCAAGCAAACCTCTTCGTGAGGTACGGATTGTCTTCAGTTGTTTGAAGAGATTATTATAGTATTTGTTGGTTTTAGTACCTCAAAAACATCAGTGCTGATGGTAGCTATTTTTTGGCTTTGATCACTTTACAAATAAAGTTGCCAAAGTTAAAGGTGTACAAATTCAAGTTTGTGATTAGCCAAAGTCTTGTGCCTGTACTGACTTTACCAGTACACCTTAACTTTTAAATTTAAAGTGGAATCACACAATCGTGTATTAAGGATTGTACATACAAAGCAATATTGGTTTTTAATTAAGAAGTACAAAGAGTGAAAACTTATAATCTGTATGTCCACTTGGAATGGAAATTAAAGGGGAACATGTTGATAAAGGTGGTATTGGTGTGACGCTGTGGTGGAGCCGTACGAGGGCAGAGTGACGTGTACGACTAGAACGACTCTCGCATACAAGGCTGGTTTAAAGCACAGTGGTCAATGGGTGTGTTCTTGGCCCATGAACACATCCTC